>CM052651.1:3745196-3923321 GCA_028533165.1 Leontopithecus rosalia | reverse complement strand
GAAGAGTTACAAGCTCTTATAGGAGAACTTAACTCCTTTTTCTTTCTTTTCACCAAATGAGGAAACAAGGAGAGCTGTACAACTTAGAAGAAGGTCTTCACCAGAACCCAACCATGATCTCTGACTTCCAGAGTCCAAACCTATAAGAAATAAATGTTTGTCGCTTAAAGTCACCCAGTCTATGGTAATTTGTTATAGCAACTCGAGAACACCAAAACAGGAATAGTGCCTCTTACTCTAGGAATGACTCTCTGATATCCCATAACACAGGTCACAAAAGATAGTTCTATTTCCAGAAGAAGCAAAAATGTGTTCAGGGCCCAAGAATGAGAAATTTGAAAAAAATTAGGATCCTAATCTTGACAAGAAATAGGAAATTTGGTCCAAAAATGAGTTGGAAGAGAGGATGATTTTCCATAGAGAGCATTTATTTTGAGAAAATTCTGAGCTGGAAATATGAAGAGGTGAGCTCATGGCCTATGCAGGGTAGCAGAGTCAGAACTTGAATCTAGTTCAGTTCAGTAATGCAAATGTCAGTAAGCCCTCTCCTTTGAATCTGGCAAACAGGGTGAGAACCTCTCACTGGTTCTGAGGAGAGAAGGAAAGTGACTGAAAAATCAAAGTTGCAATTAATGCATCTTAAAACCTATTACATTTTTTATGATTTTTGTGGAACAGCATCATTAAACCACATGCAGCATGCTTTATTTGCCTCAGGGAAAGCTCACTGGATATACAAGATATGGTTCCTCCCCTGCAGCTTCCACTGCCAAGGTTAATAGGAAAACAAATCTAAGTAAGTAATATTGTTCCTAGCAAGAACAATAATAATAACAGTTGCAAACAATTAAGAACTGCCTTTTATATACCAGCTTTATCCTTACTTTCTCTGATCCTTTCATACGCTCTCTGAAGTAGATGTTATTATCCCCATTTTGCAGGTAAACTTACCAATACTCAGGGAAATTTAGAAACTTTCCCAAAATACACAGCCAGTAAGTGGCAAAGCTGGGAAGCAAATCTAGATTAACTCCAAAGTCTACAGTATATTAATACACAGTGCACACGGAAAGGAAGCAATATCAGACACTGTAGTAAGTGGCTGGGCAGAAGAGCAATACAGGAGACCTGAATTCAAATCTTGCTTGCGCCACTTGCTAACTCTGTGAGCCTACAGCTAGTTGCTAAACACATGACCTTTAGGTACAAGATTACAGGTAATAAGTGAATTGTATAAGATCAGATATTGTAAAAGTACCATAACCAATACCCAGCACACAGCAGATTCCCATTTAAAACTAGTCAAACCTAAATAACCAAGCATAGTTCACTTTAAGGAAACCCAGAATAATATGCCGAAATTGGAATTTACCAAACACGTTTCTATTTCCATTTCCAAAGAAATGGAAAGAATCCAAAGAAACACGTTTCTATTTCAATTTCCTGCATTATACCATCAATAGAAAAACAATCCCAATGTGTGTAAAAGATCATTTGATTTACAAACATACAGATTTATACAGGTTCCCAGGCACATTTATTTCATTAACCAAGGTATACCTGAGGTCTAGTGACTAAGATATTACATTCCTTCTGCATCGCTGATTTTCAAAAACCACTTCCAAAACAAAGCACTAGAAACTACATACAATTTAATCACTCTATTATTTACTCTTCAAGCCAATGGCAACTTACAAATAGTGAAATGAACCAAAATATACTCTGTGCCTATCATGTGTCAGTTTTCTGACATAAATCCCACCAGGTAGGTTCACTTACAGGGTTCACCAACACTATACTCTTAATAATTTCAGACCCTGGAATGGAATTTTCAAATCTCATCAGTCATTTAAACACCTAGAGAGCAATTAATCTATCTGCAAATATTTCTCTCATCTGTAATTATAGTGGCCACATATCCTGGGCTTCTCAGTTCATTTGAAATATTCACTCTTATAGTCAGACTGTGACTCCTAATTTTCAGACAGGATGACAGACTCGTGGTATCTTTAATTTAGAGTGAATCTGAAGCATATATTTCTCAGAAAGAAGGAGGGAGGGAGGAAAGAAGGAAGGAGAAGGAAGGAGACGGGAAGGGGAGGGGGAGGGGAGGGGGAAGAAGGAAAGAAGGAAGGAATGAAGGGAGGGAGGGAGGGAGGCAGGCCAGAGAGAAAGAGAGAAAGCAAGCCCTTCCTTCTCACCCACACATAGACCACATGAAGCAGGCGCACATTTATCCTGGAGATTGATGTAGTAGCCACAAGGGACTCATTTACAAGGGGAAACTATAGCCCTCAAAGAGGCAAAAAGTATGCATACATCAAGTCAGCAGTAAAAGCCTCATCCATTTGCAGATCTATCTGCCCTACATTCTCCTTTTATGTTATTCATAGTCATCTGTAGAACTAATCAACTTCCAGATGAGGTGTGAATTTGGTGGGATTAAAAATGTATTTTTTTCTTGTATTTGGCAAGATTGCTTCTCCTCTCCTGACAAATTAATTACCTGTGAATACCTCCCAGCAGCCCCAGACTGTCTTAGATGAAAGAACAGTGGGGATATGTGCTCACTCTTTCAAAATGTCAGCATAGTGTTACAGCTCTTTTAGAATTTTGTCTAGCAGGGTTTCCGGTTTTTGCCGGAAAGCCCAAAAAAAAGATGAAATGTCAGCATAATAAATGAAGTGATCAAAACACAGGGCTCTGACCTGGAGCCAAGGACAGAGAGGCTGCTGTACGTTCTTCACAACACTGTTTTCATCAGTAGTGAGTACCACAGATCACAATTCCCAGGGCTGCCAGCAGAATGGATTTAATACTGCCATGTGGGAAGAGGAAAAGGCCACAGGAGCGAAGGAGCTATTAGAAAGAGAGAAGCCTTAGTAACTGGGAGGCTCCATCTGAGAAGTTCTCCTAGAGAGCTTCTCAAAGGCAGGGGAGAAGGGGCAACAGTGAAGCACTGGGGTTCTATGGCCACAGAGAAGCTTCCCTACCTTTGGAGGCAACAGGGCTGGAGGATAATGGGTAGCTGGACCTGAGCGGGGTGCTAGTGATGGTTCTGGCTAGAGCAACTTTCAGTGATCTATTAGCACTTAGGGCTACAATTTTCCTTACATTTGCAGGAGTTTGCTTCCAGGTTATCTTGCAATTTCTTCTTAATTGTTCCACCTGGATCTGAGCCTCCAGCTGGTTTTAAGTGTCTCAAGGGCAGGAACCATTCTGCTGTTTCATTTATAACTTTCTACAGTGCTGAGTAGCAAAATAACATTTGTATAATGCTCTACAGTTTACAGATTGCTTCCTGGGCATTAGCTCATTTGTTCTTCACCATAACCCTGCGAAGTGGGAACTATTATTATCTTTATTTTGCGTAATCAGAATTCAGTGCACACGTGAAGGCTTTTTCATTAAAAGTCCATTTTATTAAAAGGCTAACATGGTTTTCTTAATGTCCTGGGTACTTACAGCACATACAGAAGAAAGGAAAAGAGGCACAACTTTGTGAAAAGTGAACTCTTTACAAGTTACTGGCTTAGAGAATTTTGAGTACAGGTTTTAGTTCAGAAAACCTCCCAGGAATGTAAAACGATGTGACAGCCAGGTGCGGTGGCTCACGCCTGTAATCCCAGCACTTTGGGAGGCAGAGGTGAGCAGGTCGCGAGGTCAGGATTTCAAGACCAGCCTGACCAAGTTGGCGAAACCCCGACTCTACTAAAAATACAAAAATTAGCTGGGCATGGTGGCAGGTTCCTGTAATCCCAGCTACTCGCGAGGCCGAGGCAGGAGAATTGCTTGAACCCAGGCAACAGAGCCTCCATCTAAAAAAAAAAGATGTGACAAAAAATGGGACTACATGAGCCAGGCCTCTGTCTTCAAGTCTGTCCATTTGAGAGGCTTGCAGAAAGCCCTGGGAGACGAGCTCCTTAACTGTCAGCACAGGTTTTCCAATCCTCGTCGATATCAAGGAGTGTCAGGCAGGTGTCAGAGCTCCGGCATCAGAAAATGGTTGGCTTGCGGGTTGTAGAGTACTAAGAATTTGCCGACAACAGTATAGGTTTGAAAAGGTACGTTTTACTACATAGAAAGAATGCTTCAGGAGAATGCAGCGGGCACCTCAGCAACACAGGACTGAGTGCGCCACAGTGGGTTTTCCTTAGAAGGGTTCATGGACCTTTATGTGGGAGCTGAAGGGTAATTTGGACCATATTAGCCATGTAGGTCATGATCAATGATGACATTTGTAAACATTTTGGTGCCTTGATATTAACAAGGATGGCACTGATGAGTTCTTACATGCATGCAGTCTGGAGATGTATCAACATTCTAGCTACTTGTAAATTTGGGGGAAAGAAACTTGGTATTAGATGCTGTCTTTAGATAAGAGGGAACTCAAATTACTCCTAAATTCCTCAGATACAAAGCTTTTCCTCTGGATGGCCTGCTTGATGGTCGCCCATGATCTTTTCCCTCAGTGCTGTCTACAGCTGAATAAGTAACACCTCTCATACATATATGCTCGTGCTTTCGTGAATGATTCAATACTCATTTAAGCATGACTTCATTCACAGTAGCCTTTATTCTCATTATATGTGTTCTCTAACTGCTTTCATGTGAGAACCATTACATTTGGAAGCGGTCCCATAAGGGGTCCCACATACGAGACCCCTTCCAAATGTAATGGTCTCACTGCCTGACAGGCACTGTGAGATCTGGAAATGAAGCCGGGGTTCCTGCAGATGATCCTCAGGAAGTGTGTGAGTGACCCAAATGTCATTATGAGCACAGTAGGTAACACACTATCACCCTGCTTTTAAGTGATGTTTAAATGCCTTAATCAAGTTTCTTCACATTTCATCAATGTTGTGTTCTAAGGAGACGTAATCCAAGAAAAGGGAGAAATAGTAAACAGGGAAGAGAGCTCATTATCATCACCATCATCTTCGCTTGTCCCAACAGATCCCATTTGGAACTCCAGAAAATACTCCAGCAGAAGTAAAATATCCATTTCTTGTCATCCTTATCAATACCACCTTTATCATCATCACTTTTCCCATAATAAATTTACTCAGTCAATACAATTTCAGTCGAAGTCTGATGAGTTTCTTCAGGGAACATTCAAATTGATTCTAGAACTTATTTGGAGGAGCAAATGGGCAAGAATAGCTAAGAAAATTTTATGAAAGAACAGAACTGGGACCAGCCCTCCTAGGTGTCAAGATATATTAAAAGCTGTATTATATGGCATCAGTGTTGGAGTAAATACGTTATTTGAAAATCATCCAAAACTGAAACACATCCATGTTTATGTAGAAACTTAATATTCAATAAAGGTAACACTTTATAAAGAAAGGACAGATTAGTAAGTAAGTGATACTGGGAATAACAGACTTCCTTTCGAAACAAAAGAAAATTTGTTAATATAAAGATTCCATAAACATTAAAGACAAATATTGAAAGCACATCTAAAAAGTGTTAAAACAAAATATTGGAGACTGTATCTATGACTCTGAGGATAGGAAAAGTTCTCCTCAAACAAGATGCAAAACACACAAAAAAATCTTTAAAAGAATAATAAATTTAGTTACCTCACAATTTCAAATTTATATTTGTCAAAATATACCACAAGCAGAGTTAAAACACAAACAAAAATAGAAAATATTTGCATTATATAGAACAAATAATTAGTATCCGTATCAATAAGAAAACATCAAACTGGCAGAAAAACAGGCAACATGTTTTTCCAGGCAATTCACATAAAGGAAATATAAATGGCCATAAACATGTAAAAGGAGACTCAACCTTACTGTTCATTAGCATGTTAAAACCACACATGCTATACCTTTTCTTTTTTCACACACAAGATTATTGGACATTTAAAAAGTCCTGAGACATGTGACAAGAGTATAAGGAAAATACTACTCTCAGCTGCTGTTGGCTGAAATGTAAACTGGAATTGCCACTTCGGTGGTCACAGTACAGAACAAGTCGCAGCTAAAAATGTGCACCCCTTTGATCCTGTGCATCTAATTCTTGATGGCTTCCCTCGAGAAATTCTTGCACAAGTGAGCTATAAAGTTGTTTGTTGCAGCATTGTTTGTGCAAGTAAAAAACTAGGATTAACTAAAAGGTTCATCAATAGATAAATGGTTTTTAAAAATATAATGCACATTGTATGTTAGAGGACTCTGCAGTAGTTAAAGATAGTAAGTTATCTACAACTATTAGCCTGGGTTGATCTCAAAAACATACCAGTTGAAGAAAAAATGTTGAAGAATACTATATATTACCTCTAGGGAGAAAAAAACCCACGTCTATGCATAGCGAAAGATCAGGAAAGATAAGCCAAAAAACGGCAAGAGTGATTACCTCTCAATGGAGGGGTAGAGGACTAAGAATGAAATTGAGGAGAATAAATGGCTGAGGGGCACTTTGGGCTTATCGATCTGTAATATTTCCGTTTTTAACAGGGATACTGTATTTTTGTTGAATTAAAATTTAATTTTGCACACATATTTATTGAAAATGTGTGCATCAGACATTATGCAAAGTGCATTATAGGCATTTCTTTCATCTGAAACTGAAAACAAGTCTTCATGTATTATTACTATTCCCATTCTATAGATAAGAAAGCTGAGCCTAAAAGATGGTAAGTTATGAATCTGCCTGGTTTCACTGTCTACAGTTTCCTGCCTTCCCTTGGCATTAGTTTGAAGGGTGCTTAGAGATGGCCTATCTCCTTGACCATGTATGAATCTTTCTCTAGTGCAGATATCAGGAATCTAAATTTCTGGGGCATAACATGTGCACAGATTCAGCATCAACAGATTCATCATATCAACCCCTTCAGAGTTGCTGTGCCAGTTTACACCAGATTAACTCTCAGTTTCCAGAAAAGGAGGAAACTCTGGCATAGACACTGGAAGCACCAGAGCCAGTCCCAGTATCCCAGTTCACGGTCTCACTCACTTCTCTCCACATACTCTCCATAACGAGACTATATTGCACTCCCATACTGAGGTTTCACAAATGCTGGAGTCGATGGGGCAATGGTTAACATTCATTAAGTGAGTGTCAAAGGCCAAGCCGTGTTAATTTTCCATTGAATGGGCCCCGCAGCCACTGGCAGTGGGTTTTAATTGGGTTTTCTATTAAAGCAATTTTCTCCTCAGTGATTTATCATAAAGAAATGACACAATTAAGTCTCATTTGGAAACACTAATGAATTATTTAGTATGGGCGAAGCAAAAAGAAAACATGACCTCCATTAGCCTCATTTGAGGTGAAGTAAGAAAATCTTGAACGAGTGGACTAATAAGTAAAGTGGGAGCATGGAGAGTTACGTATCAAATCAGCTCTCTACATCATCTCCCTCATTCTACTTGACCTCCCATCCCCGTTTGTTAAATAACAATTCACAAGACAAATCTCTGTAAAATTGCATCTTGATCTATTTTGTGCCTGATTTTCACGAACTTAGCTAATAAGGATGGTCCCTTAGCCTTTTAGTCAACCTTCATCTTCTCTGGTTCCTCCCTTTCTGGCTTTTATCTTCATTCTCCCACAGAAACAGGACGTGGCTAAATCCCTACATTCACAAATGTCTTCTTCAAGATCCTCTCCTCTCCTCCATCCTGAGCATCCCATTATCACTGCACAGATGGAGATTTAGAAGGAAAACCAGGCTTGGTTCGTCCTCACACCACCAACAGCCTGGATAATGTCCAGATCTAAAACCCCGGCACATTCTTGATAGAGTTTAGCTGAGCTCAGCAGTAGCTTCCATCATAAACATGTTTTACTTCTGCCTGTGTGATGAAGATTAAAATGTCGCAATTCACAGCAGCCATTTCTGACTCCAATGGGATGAAGGGATGTTTCTCCACAGTCAGCTTTGTGAAGTCTGCTGCTAAACTGGCTCTTCAAAGAAGGTGTGCGTGTGCGCGCGCACCCCCCAACTAATCTGTAGCATTTGCCAATTTCTGCGGTGTAAATACTCCCACTATGGCCAATTTGAAGCTCCCGATAAGCCTCAGATTCCTGAATATCTAACAACCAATTCTTCAGAGCCAGCACCAGCAGATTCCAGTCTTATAGAAGATTGCAGGGTCTTACAGAAGACCCTGATTGGATTCTTTGCATATGGATTACATATGGAAGGTAAGTCCCAAAGGCAGAAAAACTAACAGCAACAGACCTGTCTATCTGTTAACTGAAATTGGTTGTAAGCCCAAAAACTAAAGCAGTCAGTAGAAGAGTTTGGGGAGGGGAGAACAGCAATAAGAAATTCCCATAATAGTCTCCTCTAAGGACTTTTTAAATTCAGATACTTTTATTTGATTTAAATGACTTGCAATATTGTAATGTAAATTCCTCCTGTAACTTGGAGCCTTCAGTGAAAGTCAGGCCCCTCTCAACCCTGTCCAGATACTATTCTTGAGAGTAGGAACATACCAGGTGGTTTCTAGAATGGAATAATGTAATAAAAAGAGCAACATACACCCATTGCTCAGGCTAAAATAATCCCAATAAACTGAATGTACTCCATAGAAGCAGAGAAACAGAGCTAATGAAGGAAATCAGCCCATCTCACCACCACATTTACCTAAAAGTCCCACACAGAGACTTTCAGATAAATGTACCTCACTGCCAGAGGAATAAAGGTTCAAGTGAATTCCATTTGACTTTCAAAAGCCAAGGTGATCTCAGCAGAATCTGCATTACATAGTCGAAGTATATTACTTTCTTCCGTGTTCTATCTTTAAATGTGTTAGACAACAACAACAAAAAAATGAGGCTGACCGGAAGAGTCAAAACTCCCAGTGTCAGCCAGACATAAACGTAGCAGAGAATAAACTTGGCTGTGAGCAAAGCATTTGGTCAGCAGGTCTGTGACCATAGGCATACCAGATCTAGAGTCTAGGAGGTGGGCACTAATGAGTAAGGAATAGGGAAGAAACACTTTCCAAACAGGCAAGTAAGGTGCTTTGTCCAGAAAGTCATTTCAGTCAAGTTGGACCAAATTTCAGGCAGCCAAAGACAGATAAGCTGCACTTCCATAACCAGAGGTTCAGCAGAAGCAAGAGAAATAAAGAGAGAGGCAGTAATCCCAATAGATCATCCAAGAGCCAGCGGGGCAGCTTTCTCCAGATGGCACTTGGGGACATTGACTGCTGGTCATAAAGACAGCAGTTAGAATGCTCTCTGCCCTGGTGTGGAGACCCCACCCATGTGGGTGACCACATGTCAGCCTGTGGCTGCTGGCTGCTGGGAAGAGAAGACCCTGTCCTGGTGTGGAGCCCCCACCTACATGGGTGACCACATGTCAGCCTGTGGCTGCCGGCTGCTAGGAAGAGGAGACCCTGCCCATGGCTGCTGCTGACAGCCTCCTCCAGAGTTGTTAATGGCCTCTCAGCTCTGCACTCAGGCAGGTTTCAACACTGTAGACTACCAACTTTCTTGATTAAACTACAGGCAGACAACAGAGTCATCTTCTGTCTTTCTTTTTCCATTCTGTGGGACACCAGCTCTCCAGAGGAAGCCCCTGCCAGGTGAATGGGCTGAATTCATCCCTACGTAATGAATTCTAACTGTGTGACTACCTTTCAGCTTTGGAAACCACAGAGGAAAATACAGTATAACAGCTCTGACTGGAGGCACAGTAGTGGTTTAATAGACAATTTGATGATCAGCAAAATCAAAATTAGGCAACATTAGCAAACACAATGTCCAAGGATCCCAGAAACAGCAGCCATATTATAGACCAGAAATATCAAAGAATATCACCTGACTATATAGAGTCCTATTTGCCCTCTTTGCAGAGAATAATGAACTAATGGGTGAAAGACTTATGAAAGAACTGATGATTTTTAAACACTTGTACATTTTTTCATAAGAATAAATCTTTTTGGTCTTAAGCATCACGCCGCTCAGAAAAGTAGGAGCTTGGCAATTAGTATGCTGCCAGCACGCTAAGAAAATCTCACACAGTCAGATACACCCTGGAATTCATCCTAGTGACTTTATTAAGTCTTGCACAGCTCTAAATTACTGATTCAGAGCTCAGAAATGGCACCACAGGAGGCTAAAAGAAGTCATTTAGATTCCCAATGTTTCCACGTCCTTCTGAATCATCTGGCCAACGCGCCATTGCTGAGGAAGTTAGGCAAGAATCTAAGGTACCTCACCATCTCTCAGAGCCACCACTTTTCTCCATCTGGCTAGTGATCCCTAGCTCTGGCCCCCCTATTCCTCCCAGGGGGTCTTCCTGCATCCAGCCTCACCCCTTCCCAACTAGCATCCCAGAGTGATATTTCTAACAGGTCTGATTATGTTGTTGCTCCGTTTAAAACCATACAATAGTTTCCCATTTCCCTTAAGATAAACGACAAACTCCATAATATAATTTAGAAGGCCCAGCCTAGTTTGCCTCTCTCTTCCTCGTCAGCTTCCTCCCTCCTCACTGTCCTCACCACAACCCCTCACACCTGCCTCCTCCAGCAATTTTAGTATTTCCGTGATGTAAAAGAGGAGTTGTAGCTGCCTGGCTAGCCCAGTTGGTAGAGCATGTGACTCTTAAAAGTGGGGTTGTAGGTTGAAGGGTATGATGGTTAGTACTGAGTATCTGAACTCAATACTCAACTCTGGAATGACGAACGCTCTCCCATCACTGGACCTTCACATTCTGCTGGTCCTTCTGGCTGGGACAGTGATCCCCTTGTGCCTTCTACTAATTAAGTCTCATTCACTCCTCCTGGTCGGACGAAGTTTATTCTTGGAAGTTTGTCCTGACTCCAAGGCAGGAATGTAGGACTCACAGCTCCGGCCAACATCTGCTACCACTCTTATTACACCCTCAGTCTGTCACCACTATTGGCTCACCTGGCAGCCACGCCACACTGCTCTGTGAGTTCTCTGAGGTCAGGCACTGTGCTTGTCTGGTTCACAGATCTAATTCCAGCCCGTAGCACAAAGCCTGCTAGACAGAAAAAGTGTTAAGGTTTCCTGCAAGTGGTACTGTCTGTCTTTACTATACTCGGGATAAAGCACCAAGAAGCATGTTCTGCTTTCTCAATGACTCTTGCTTTGTTTTATACATTGATTGCATATATCCTAACAATTCAATGAAGAAAAATATTAACAATCCATATATAAATGGCTGAAAGATAGGAAACAGCAATTTACAAAAGAAACTTAAAAGCAAAAAAAACACAGTCCCACCAACAATTTAAAATATACAAATTAAATAACACAATATGAATTTTGTCTGTAAGTCTGTCAAATGCTTTTAAAGATTATTAATAGCTGATTGGCAAGAATGAATGGTATTCACACAGTAAAGTAGTATAAATTGAAACAATTCTTTTTTGAGATGGAGTCTCGCTGTGTCACCAGGCTGGAGTGCAATGGCGTTATCTCAGCTCAATGAAACCTATGCCTCCGGATTCAAGCAATTCTCCTGCCTCAGCCTCCCGAGCAGCCGGGACTACAGGCATGCGCCACCATGCCCAGCTAATACTTGTATTTTTAGTAGAGATGGGGTTTCACCATGTTGGCCAGGATGGTCTCGATCTCTTGACATCGTGATCCGCCCACCTCAGCCTCCCAAAATGCTGGGATTACAGGGGTGAGCCACTTCACCCAGCCATTGGAACAAATTTTTAGAAGACAGTTTGACAGCATTTATCAAAATATAAAACAAAAATGCTCTTTGTATCAGTCAGGGTTCCCTAGACGGACAGAACTAACAGGATAGATGTATATATATGAAAAGGAGTTTATTAAGGAAAATTGGCTCACAGGGTCACAAGGTGAAAAGTCCCACGATAGACCGTCTGCAAGCTGAGGAGCAAGGAAGCCAGTTGTGGATCAGTTGGAAGCCAGTTTTGGATCACTCAAAAGTAGGGAAGCCAACAGTGTAGCCTTCAGTCTGGGGCCAAAGGCCCGAGAGTCCCTGGGAAACCACTGGTGTCAGTCCAAGAGTTCAAAAGCCGAATAACTTGGAGTCTGACCTTCGAGGGCAGGAAGCATCCAGCACGGGAGAAAAATGAAGGCCGGAACACTCAGCAAGTCTAATCTTTCCACATTTTTCTGCCTGCTTTATCCTAGCTGTGCTAGCAGCTGATTAGATGGTGCACACCCAGATTGAGTGTGGATCTGCCTCTGCCATTCCGCTGACTCAAACGTTAATCTCCTTTGGCAACACCCTCACAGACACACCCAGGAACAATACTTTTCAACCTTGAATCCAATCGAATTGACACTCAATACAAACCGTCGTACCCTTCAACCTACAACCCCACTTTTAAGAGTCTCATGCTCTACCAACAGAGCTAGCCGGGCACCTACAACCCCGCTTTTATACCACGGAAATACACACATTGACATAGGTACGTATACAAGAATTTTCATTAAAGCACTGTTGACAGTGGTGAACAATCAGAAGCAATATAAATGCCCATGAATAGGGGCTTGATTAAATATATGATGTTAAATCACATAATAAAATACAATGCAATTGTTAAAAACAGGAATGTGATCTTAAAGCAGCAAAGAAAGGGCTGTATGTGGAAAGTTGTCCATAATTAGTAACAACATGAAAAACGATGAGTTCATGTCCTCTGTAGGGACATGGATGCATCTGGAAACCATCATTCTCAGCAAACTGACACAAGAACAGAAATCAAACACGACATGTTCTCACTCATAGGTGGGTGTTGAACAGTGAGAACACATGGACACAAGGAGGGGAGCATCACATACCGGGGTCTGTTGGGGAAAGGCTAAAAGAGGGACAGCGGGGGGTGGGGAAGTTGGGGAGGGATAACATGGGGAGAAATGCCAGATACAGGTGACAGGGGATGGAGGCAGCAAACTACCTTGCCACCTATGTACATATGCAACAATCCTGCATAGTCTGCACGTGTACCCCAGAACCTAAAGTTCAAAAAAAAAGAAAAAAAAGAATATATATTAAATGTTGCCATTTTTATTTTAGAGCAAAGCAAGCAGTTGTGAAACCATGCCCTAAATAACAGTCTCTGATTCACTAGACTTTCAGAGAGTAAATAGATTATATATCTGAGCACAGTAGGAACTCCAATGCTGTTTGAATGTTAATTTCAGAAGGGCTACTGTAAACACTCAGCAAGGACAGATCCTTAGCAGGAATTCTGGGTGTTGAGGCAAGGCCCTATGCCAGTAACCCATTAAGACAGAAATGACAGCAATAGTTATTTACTTTGCACTTCAGAGTTTATAAAGCACTTTCATAATCTCTCATTTAATATATACTCTCAACAATTTCTTGAGATTATTATCTTTATATTGTGATCAGGAAAAGGTCAGATAATTTAAATGAATAACCTCTGCCACCCCAACAAGGGCAGAGATTAAATCTGATCAATTTCCCCACAATTTCCAGGCCCCAGTGCATTATCAAAAAAAAAAAAACAGTGCTCAATATGTATTTCGTGAGTGAGTGAATGTAAGCCCATTTGCCCTAGCTAGATGAGGCCTGTTTCCACTCAATACCACCACTGCGGGGAGATAGGCAGGCAGCAGGTGACCATATGAGACAAGATGTCAAGAATAAAAGCCAATATGTACAGTGGACTCAGCCCCATCTCCTGGAGTAGTGAAAGCCACATTCTCCAGGGCAGAAACAATGGCAGCTAGAACAGGTGTCTCGGCAGCGGAAACTAATCAGGGTCGGCAGATGCCAGCAATGCAGTCCAGGAGAGTCCCTGGGGTGCTGAGATTTCTGTGAGTTGCAGCTCCCCCACACTCCTGAGATGTCTCTTGCATCAGAATGTGGCGGAATGGTGTACAGACCTGACCTAACATCTTTGTTCTGCCCCTTACTACTTTCCCGGACTGGGGCAAACCATACAACATCTCTGAGCTCCCAGTTCCTTTCCTGTAAAGTACGATTGATCATCGTTGCTACCTAGCAGGGATATGAAGGATTAAATAAGATAATATAGGTAAAGGACTTAGCAGAGCATCTGATAGCTGGTGAGGACTTAGTCGTTTGCTGTTCATTTCCAATTATGACATGGTAGGCTAATCTTAACAAGTATGGCTACAGAGAATCTTCAGAGAATACATTAAGCAAAGATGTATGTTTGTAAATGCATGCACATGCATGTGTTCATGTCTGCAGGTGTGTTTAAGAAGAGCAAGGAGTCTGGGTCCTGAGCAGAGGTGGTTTAATATTCTGGTAACAGAAAAAGAGGTGGTTTTGAGAAGCTCTCTGGAGAGTGGGATTCTCAAACTGTCTTACTGTCCATTTGGAAAATCATTAAGACAATTAATCTTCACACCCAAACCAAAGGCTGAAGTCACCCCAGATCTTTCTCCTATCTGGGCAGCCTGTGTAATATCACTTCACACACCTAGGCACAATTGAGGATCCTACAGAAAAAGGCATTCTAATTGGAAGCAAGCTGTTTCATCATTCAGCACCCCCAAGTAATGATGTTTTTCTGCTTGATTATTGTAAAAAATGAAAGTGATGCCACAGCTTGCTGTGTTTTTCTGTCCCAATTACATTTATGAATCATGGGTCTCTATTCCAACATGGCACCAAGGTGTTATTCCTGAAAAATGAAGATGCCTCCTTTGGCAATTTTGCTCAGAGTCTATAAACAATGAAGAAATAAAAAGAAATCACTTTTCTGTTATCAGTGATCTCCCACCTGAAACTATTCACATCCCGTTGTTAACAGAGCAGCCCCAATCATTAGAACTCATCATTAAAACTCAGCTGTGCTCTCCCATCGGCAATGCTGCCAAACTCACTGAACAGGCTACACCAAAGGGTCAGAGCCTGGGCTGGGCCATCTTTCTCAGTAGAACTACCTGGCACAGATCTTCAGCAATGTCACTGAGGGGCCCAGGAGACAAAGAAGAAGGCCCAACTCCACACCAGCCCCCACCCAAAAGAACAGGAAAATTGAGTGTTTCCCCAAGCAATACTGTGTGTGTACTCTGTGTCTTTCCAGAAGAGAGAAAAGAGCAATGTGGTATACTCCCTGCCTATGTGCCAAACTTCTGGTGAGCTGGCATAGGGGTGGCCTGCACTGCTCAGTGGAGGCTGCCTCTCCCTTTCCAGTGATAGTACAGCTTGGATGTGGCATCAGGCACTCATTGGTCTATTTTAAGGGCACCAGAGACCCTCAGGGGCAGAATGCACAGCAGGAATACAGAAAGCCTGATGGGTGGGATACAAGAAGGGAGGGATATAAGAAGGGAGGGAAAATTGGCCTTGAGTATTACCTAGGTAAAAGGAAACCTGGGTAGCCCCTTCAAGTGGTCCCCAGATGAACTGTCTAAAAAAGAGGAGTGGCCGGGCACAGTGGCTCACGCCTGTAATCCCAGCACTTTGGGAGGCCGAGGTGGGCGGATCACGAGGTCAAGAGATCGAGACCATCCTTGCCAACATGGTGAAACCCCATCTCTATTAAAAATACAAAAATTAGCCAGGCGTGGTGGCACGCACCTGTGGTCCCAGCTACTCCGGAGGCTGAGGTAGAAGAATCGCTTGAACCCAGGAAGCGGAGGTTGCAGTGAGCCGAGATTGCGCCATTGCACTCCAGCCTGGCAACAGAGCAAGACTCCGTCTCAAATAAAAATAAAAATAAAAGTGTCACAGCAATATTCCTGAAGCCTCAACACAAACGTTTCTGTTCAGTTCCATCAATATATGTAGATCATAGTCCTAAATGCTGAGTATATGAACATGACTATAAAAACAAACACAGCACAGTTCTAGCCCTTGAGGAGCTCACAAGCTAACATAAGAAGTCGAAAAATTAACACCTCTTCTTAACATGCTGTAGTAAATTCAAGATCATTCAAGGCTCAAGTGTCACAAAAGCTCACAAGGGCTTTTTAACCATCCTGCGACTCAGCAGGCCATAAAGAAAAATAGCCCTGTAGTTTCTTGGCCACAATTCCCCAAAGTTTAAACTCTGTAAAGGTCCACCTGCATAGCCAGTGCTCACTTGATTCAGGCTGGGTTCCAAAAGCCAAGTTGTGTATAAAGCAGCCACTGATCTGGACTCTTCCGCACATGGAATGGGAGAGAAGGGGGCACACAGAGACTTGCCATCAGCCCAGGGCAACCAGTGCCTACAAGAGGGATCCTGGTCTCAAGCCTGGGGTCTCTGAGGCTAGAGACAGAATGGACAGAGGAAATGTTTTCTCTGCTTACTACTTGGCTGCCTTTAACTCTATTTTCTATCCCAAAGACTGTAAAACTCCTCTATAGCTATCAGAGGCCCAGAGCTTGAGGGTTTGCAAAATGGATGCAAAATGAACTTTCACTCACCCCTATGGAGAAGACATCATCTCCCAGCCTGATTCTTAAGCTACATCTCTTATTGGAAGTAAGAGAATTGAGTCAATTAATGTGCACACCAACAGTACAAAACTAAAAATGTGTACATTTCTACAAACCATCACCAGAACAGCAAAATCATTTAGTTTTTTCACTTTGATGGATATTTTAATAATTATGCTGAGTCCATAAAATGGAATCATATATGGCCACCAAAAATCAGATTTTCAAAAAAATGATGAGAAACTATGATGTTTGCTTTTATGACTTGAATTGTGTCCCCCACAAAAAGACATGTTGACATCCTAATCCCCAAAAGATATGAATGTGACCTTATTTGGAAATAGGGTCATGGCCGAGGTGATTGAGCAAAAATGACATCAATTAGGGTGAGACTTTGTCCAATATGACTAACATCCTTACAAGAAGAGAAAAACCGGCCTGGGCACAGTGACTCACGCCTGTAATCCCAGTACTTTGGGAGGCTGAGGCGGGCGGATCATGAGGTCAAGAGATCGAAACCATCCTGGCCAACACAGTGAAACCCCATCTCTACTCAAAATACAGAAATTAGCCAGGTGACTTGGTGGATGCCTGTAGTCCCAGTTACTCAGGAGGCTGAGGCAGGAGAATCACTTGAACCTGAGAGGCGGAGACTGCAGTGAGCCGAGATCCCGCCATTGCACTCCAGCCTGGTGACAGAGCGAGACTCCATCTCAACAAAAAAGAAGAAGAGAAAAACACCTTGTGAAAACAAGAGGCACACACAGGGTGGTGCCATGTGACAACAGAGGCAGAGATCGGAGGGATGAGGTGTGAAGCCCACAGCTAAGGGTTTGGAAAAAGGAGGACATAAAACTCTTCTTGGCTAACAAGGGAATCAATGTTTTCATCACATATTTACTGGTCCTCTTAATTTCCTTTGTGTGAATTATTTGTTCACCTACTTGCAGGAAAGATAAGCCTTGAGGCTGAGGATTGCTCTGCACTCCAGCAAGGGGATCTCCAAGGTGACTCTTGGCCACCCTGAGTCTTCTTTGAGCTTCTGAGACCAGAAGCTCAGTGCTCTGAGACTTACATTCTGAGCCCCTTTATTGTCCTTTACTTCCTTTTCAAACTTCTGCCTAGCCTCTCACCTGAGCTTTCTTTCTGACGTACAATAGATTTAATTCAAAATTATTTTTGCTAAAATGATTTCCAACGTTTAGGACACATTTCCTGTTCCAAGAGTGTAGAAATAGTAGAAGTACAACAGCTCAGCAACATCACACATTGCATACATTTCCTGATTTGGCTATTACTGTGATCAAGTTCTTGGCAGAGCATCTTCAGAACTGAAAATGGGACTTGCTCACTCAAGCCCTCCACCCTCAAAACCCCAATCCTGCGAAGTGAGAATACACAGGTGTGAGAATCCCAGCCACACAACGGCTTCCCCTTCTCTCCTCCAGCAGGAGCAATTCGCAGTCTCTTCCTTCCTCCATAGGGAGCTGGTCACAGGGCTGCTGATGAGGCAGTAGTTGCTTACTGAGTAACTTCAAACTAGAGAACCTTCTGATATGTAGGGATTCTTAAATATAATCTTCACTCACTTTAATTTTTCACAAGAACGCTATTATCTGCTTTAGTTTCAAACTAATTATTCTCACATTGGGAATACTCAAATTAGTTATCAAGCACACACCCTGATTCTATTTTAGCCCTTATGACTCTGAGCTATGTAGGTACTTGCATGAATTTCCAAACCAGATAATGAGCTCTTAAATGTAAGGTCGTGACTTATTTATTTTTGTATTATCACAGCTTATGCTGTGATATTACATAGCACATACTCAATATAGTAAATTTTTTTAAACAAAATGGATTTTTGGAAGTTTAATCTGGACTTCTCAACCCAAGAGTAGTACAGGAGAGAGGGACATGTGGAGAGGGATGCAGGAATTATCAGCTTACCCTGCAGAGTTTGTTAGTTGGAGCAGTTTAGGGACTATCTCCCAAATGAGGTAACCTTTGAATTCAGACTTGGAAAAAGACTATAATTTCAGCAAATGGACAAGAAGAAATAACATAAAAACCAGCCTCAGATTGTGGGGCTAGAACATACAGAAGAGGGAGGATGCAATGGAAACTTGAAAAAGTTGCAAAAAGTTTTTCCACCTTATCCCTTTACCAGTAATGATCATAATAATTTTACTGTGAGTTGACCTTTTCTTTATATTCAGTAAGTCTTTCTCTCATTCAGCAAACATACTGAGGATCTACATAATTTGAGGCACCTTGTTAGAATTCCGTATCTGCTTCAGTCACATCCCTACAATGGGTTATCCATTGCTTTGGAAATGTTATTTAGATGTTTGATGTCATGTTATTTGTCTTAGTTTTAATCTTATAGGACAAACTAGAAATTGTACCTTTAATTCCTTAATATCTTCCACAAAATCTGCACAAATGTTTTCTAGAGATTGTTGTTTAATACATTCTTGTGGAATTAAACTAACCTAAAGTGGGAGGATTGTGGAAGAAAGCAAGCTAAAAGGGGAATGAAGCGTAAAAGAAGGAAACCTAGAGGCGAAAACATCAGTGCAAGAAAAGAAATAATTAGAACTAAGAAGAAAGAGGGCAGGCACGGTGGCTCACGCCTGTAATCCCAGCACTTTAGGAGGCCAAGATGGGCAGATCACCTGAGGTCAGGAGTTTGAGACCAGCCTGGCCAACATGGTGAAACCCCATCTCTACTAAAAATACAAAAATTAGCCGGGTGTGGTGGGAGGCACTTATAATTCCAGCTGCTCGGGGGAGGCTGAGGCATAAGAGTTCCTTGAACCCAGGAGACGGACGGTGCAGTGGGCTGAGATTGTACCACTGCACTCCAACCTGGGCTACCGAGCTAAGCTCTGTCTCCAAAACAAAAGAAGAGTAAGAAAGGGGGACTGATTTGATGATGTTAGAGAACAGAATCTTAGGGCTAGAAAAAATGAATCTCAAGTTTCGATGTATCTCACTAGGGGACATCTGAATTAGGAAGAAGGATGGGCAGGATTTTAATATTTCCTCCAATGCCAAGATTCCAGGTTACATACACAGATATTACTTTGACTCACATTTGATGGTAAACTATTTAAATACTCCCAAAGATAAGGTCCTTATGCCTATGTTCTAAGTCATCTTGCAAAAGGTGTGACAGTAGTTACAGCAGCTGAAATAACTCTACAGTACTGAGCATATGGAGATTTGATGAACTTTTGGTGAATTAGGTTGATAAATTTCAAAGCATACAAATCATGACACTCTTTCCTCTTATTTCCTGAATGCAGAGGACCCTGCCTAGCTAGCATTATCTAACCACTTTCTTTATATGTGATGAGCCAAATTAATAGCACTTCTCCTAACTTGTGTCAATCAAACTGCTCTTCAAATTTCCATCTTTCTGCAAGAAAGATTCATTCAAAGTTTCACTTCTCCATTATGGTCTTGGTGGTTACATGGGCATTATAACAGTGACACACTCCTCTCCTGTGCTGTTTTTATTACATCAAGCTTGAGTGGACCTTGGGCAAAAGATGACTAATGACACCCCCTTCTCTCTCAGTGTAGCACATATGAATCAGACACCACACCAGGAAGCAGTGAAAATAGAACTAGGCTATGAATCAGGAGACATAGGTCTTAGTTAAGTTTTGTCTCTAACTGTTGATGGAATCTTGCAAAGGTCTCTCCAGGCACCAATGATTACCTCCTCTTTAAAACATGTCCCTGTTAAACTTTATGGTTCTCTGACTATGGACTATTCCCCCAGAAACTACTTGAATTGCCATTTACTACAAAATTGGTTTTATATTTTCATTGTCTAAATATTTTGAAGAACAAGCATTTGGATGCTTGCTTAGAAAGAAAGAAAGAAAGAAAGAAAGAAAGAAAGAAAGAAAGAAAGAAAGAAAGAAAGAAAAGGAAGCCACCCCGCTTATGCATAAGATTTGTCTCCATGGCAGCAATTTAGAATAGGGGAAGCCTTTGGCACCAATTCCTCTAGAAATTAGAGAAGTTCCTTTATACATGGTCTACATTTTAGTTAGCTGGACTTTTTTATGGCTTCTATAGGCAATTGGCAAATTTGGAGCCAAAAGAAGCTGAGAAATAAACAAGCTGAGAAAAGTACATTAAGTTGTTTTAAGTGGTAAAAATATTTCTATTCCAAGAAATAAAAGAATTCATTCATTAAACTATCAGGTTTTACTACAAGATAGAACTCAAAATGAAAGAAATCCTTAGTCACTTGCTCCCTAAGATACAGGGACATGATCAAACTTTTTGAGCTACCCATTAATCTTATGAAGTAGAATAATTGTGCTAATATTTATACTCACGGCATTTATACTTGCCATAAATAGAGAGTGAGAAGTTGGCTATCTTTAATGCAGAAGTTCTTCTCTGGTCCTGTGGCCTCTGTTGTCAATCTTCTCAATGCTTTTAGGCACTTTATTGACCAACAAATATAAAGAATTGTTGGGCCAGGTGCGGTGAGTCATGCCTGTAATCTCAGCACTTTGGGAGGCCAAGGCATGCGGATCATCTGAGGTCAGGACTTTGGGATCAGCCTGGCCAACATGGTGAAATCCCGTCTCTACTAAAAATACAAAAATTAGACAAGTGCAGTGGTGCATGCCTGTAGTCCCAGCTACTCGGGAGGCTGAGGCACAAGAATCGCTTGGACCCGGGAGGCAGAGGTTGCAGTGAGCTGAGATTGTACCACTGCCCTCCAGCCTGGGCAACACAGCGAGGCTCTGTCTCAAAAACAAAAAATACTCGGAAGTATTTCAGAAATTAAACAGAAGCTGGGAAAGGTCTTTCTTGAGCAATGGGCTTCCCTAGAGCTGGTGAAATCACAGTATTCCAGTGAGCCAGCCAGTTTTGTGTCCTGCCACACAGAATCCCCTCCAATGGGTATGATGCCAATCAGACATTATTTGGTGGCTCACCAGGAACTTTGGACACAAACAAATTATAAGTAAGCTCAGTCCCCGCCAACCTTTCTTAAAGTTCAAAATCGAACGCCTAAGTCTGCAATGGTTTTAGGAGCTACATAAGTCTGTGACAGTGAGCCTGAGAACTATGAGCCTTGCCCAGGTTATCCTTCATGATAAATCAGAAAATTACCTGATGAGCAAAAGATTAGCACAAAAGGAACCAGTACTTGCCCAGCATTCTACCAAGCAATGGTCTTGAATAAAATCACAAGAGTAAGAGCACATGTTCTAAGAGCAGAACTAGAGATAATCTAACACATTCTAAATCTTTGATTCTCTGTTTAATTTCTGCTACTTGCCCCTGATACAATCAGTAATGGTGGAAGTGAGTTAGGCCAGTGCTCACAGGCTAATCCAGGCTCAAGAATGAGCAAAGAATGCAAAATCAGTTCAGTTGTTGCAACTTCATGTAACTTTGAATCAATAAGTGGAGCAAGACGCAGATTTGCCTGAGTTCAAACACACATGGTGGCAACGCATATGTTGACTTTCACCTTTAGTGCTCCAGAGGCCTGCCTGAAGTTTGACGGACTCAGCAGCCAGGGTGAAGCAAGGAATTCACCAAGGCAGAGGAGCTGAGAACTGCAGGCATGCTACCACATACACCAAGGTAAGCTTGGCAAGGGGAGACAGGCCAGGCCAGCACTCAAGCCCTTGTCATCATAAGACGAAGTCCTAGCCTCATCTCAGTGATGTGCTTCCACATTTTACCTATTCCTCCATCATTGAGACTTCAGTGCAACAGGCCTAGCTACAACCTAGCCCAGAAGGCAAATGAATGGGTTTTAGCTTTTTGAGAAACAACCAAAAATTCTTGACTCTATTTGACAGATATTCTGGCCCTTCTTTTACTGAATAACATCTACATATTTCTATGCCTAATCAACATATATGTATATTTTTGTCTCAAACAATAATATTGTTCTTGATACTTAAGCCCTGTTATGATAACTTCTGTTGTGATCACAAAGCACACCTGAAGCCAAAGCCTGTGTTTAAAACCCACAATCTTAGCATTCAGTAAGATCACACACACACACACACACACACACACACACAAACACACAAACACACACACACAAACTAGTCCATTTTCATATGATTCTAACTGGTAATAAAACATTCATCCTCCAGACTTAAGCCATGATCCAAGATGCTAATCTTGACACACCATGTCTCCATTTTCAGGAAGAACACAAAGCTTAAGGCAGTAGTCATTGTAATCGTTAAGCATTTACCGAGCACGTGCCAGGAACAAAAACGAGAGACACTTGAGAAGCTTCAAACATGGTTAAAGCACAAAGAGCACATAAAGAAAGGAAAAAAGGAAGCCCAGAAGTGAAGACTCACGGGTTCTAGAGCAGCAGGGATCCACAGTGAGCATTCCTTTAGTACTTTCTGACTTTCCTTTCTATATTCATGAGTTTTAAAATGTCACGTATATTTCAAAACCCAGATCGTTGGCCTCACTTTTCTCAAGCCTTTCCTGGATCAATGTCATTTCCTCCAAATCAGAGTAACTTCTCAGTTCTTTCAACTCCATCAGCCACTTATCTGCTTCTTTCCTAGGATACCTCCTACCTCGTATCAATCATTTATGCATGTCTTATTTCCAAGGCTAGATTTAATTAGAAACCTCTTGTGGAAACAATCTACATATCTGTGAATCTCAACATTATCTCTCACAGTCTTGACCATCACAGGTAATCAATAGTTGAGGTTTGATTGCTTATTATAACCTACTCATTTCACAGTTGAAGGAACTAAACTAGAGACACCATTGAGAATCGTGTCAGTGAGTCAAACCAGTAGGGCTGACATTCAACTGGGATGCTACCATATGGCCTTCCGGGATGCCCGACTGCACATTCATGTCAGTTGGTAAGTAGCTGCTTATCTCAAATGTTGCCTTGCTGTCCCAGCTGTGCCAGGCCTTCCCTTGGGACCTCCTAGGTCCCCATCCAGCAACTACCAAAGTGATAACCAGCACAGTAGGGGACTTCCAAGACCCTGCATCCATTCTGCAGCCAAGATCCATTTTTATTGTTCCTTGCTCCTGCTGAACCAGGTATCCAGTATTTTGAATATCAACCCCCATCCCCACCTCCACTCCTACTGCATACAATAGTTAATTGCAGGTTCTGACAGAAAACAAGTGTCTCTTTACACGTCGCAATATAGTGATGCTAATTTACCAATTGAATTCTATAAAAAATATTTCATGGTAATGATTTATCCGAGACAAAACTACTTAAAAGAAATGGGGCCGGGTGTGGTGGAGGAGGCTGAGGCAGGTGGATCACGAGGTCAGGAGTTCGAGATCAGCCTGGCCAACATGGTGAAACCCATCTTTACTAAAAATACAAAAAAATTAGCTGGGCGAGGTGGCAGGCACTTATAATCCCAGCTACTCAGGAGGCTGAGGCAGGAGAATCACTTGAACCCGGGAGGTGGAGGTTGCAGTGAGCCGAGACCATGCCACAGCATTCCAACCTGGGCAACAGGGCGAGACTCTGTCTCAAAACAAAGCAAAAAGAAAAGAAATAAAACTAGAACTCAGAGTTGAAGAGTACACAGGAGTTGAATACACAGAATTACGGGAGGGCATTCCTAGCAGGAAAATGGAGTTACATAAATGCTCAGAAGCAGATTTTCATTTGATACATTAAGGAGTGGCTGCATAATTTACAGAGTTTGGTGCCAAAGCAATGTGCAGAGCCACGGTCGGGTACAGTGGCTCACACCTGTAATCCCAACACTTTGGGAGGCAAAGGCAGGCAGATCATGAGGTCAGGAGTTCGAGAACAGCCTGACCAACATGGTGAAACCCATCTCTACTAAAAATACAAAAATTAGCCAGGTGTGGTGGTACTTGCCTATAATCCCAGCTACTCTGGGACACTGAGGCAGAGAATTGCTTGAACTCAGCAAGGTGGAGGTTGCAGTTAGCCGAGATCATGCCATCCAACCTGGGTGACAGAGTGAGGATCTAGCTTAAGAAAATAAAAATAAAAATAAAAACACATGCAAAGAAGAAACGCAGAGCCACTTACCCAAAAAGAAGGAAAAAGTCATTGTCCTTTCCTCTGTGATCTCTCTCCCAACCCAACAAAGTGGGGTTTTTTGTTTTGGTTTTTGCTATTTAATGTTGTGTTCCCATTACAAAGAAAGCAGGAGGTGGACCACATGTAAACTGAAGCTCCAACCCCAGCACATGGGTCTATTTTACCATCAGACTTCACTTACAAAATGCAAGTTTCAAGGAGAAGATTATTAAGATTTCAAGACAGCAACCACAGATCATTCAGCCCCAGGTGTGGGCCAGCTTCTTAGCACACAGCCTGGTACAACTGGGCTTATTGCATGTCCCTGAAGCCAGATGTGTCTGGAAGGCAAAAAAGCAACAGAACTGGGTGAAAATCGGGGAGGGGATAATGTAGGGAGTTAAGATGAGGTAAGAGAAAAGAGGTATAATATCTGTAGATAGCCACAAGCCATGCCATGCAGTACCCAGAATAATTTCTCTGTCTCCCAAATTAGTCATTTGAGGACTCCTGATATAAATAAGCAATAGATGCACTTTATCTACCTCTTCAGGATCCTCCCCTCAACTTGCTTCTCAAAAACATTATGGAAACAGACATTACGGAAATCGACCGTTCTGAGATCCTGGGTAGCTTTTCAGATTCTGGACCTGTTTCTCCACTCTAGCCCAATCCTGTTTCCTCTACCATCCTCGGAATCACTCTGTTGCAAGAAATAATCTTATTGACTAATTCACTAATAACAAGTAGCAACCAATACATTTTACCTTCCAAAGAGAAACTTGTAAAGAGAAACTATTTCACATGCCAAATATTCTCTGGTAGCAGTGTATTTGCAAGATCATCAAAAGGTCCCATTGATGTCACTGGTGAACAGGATACAGAAAAGCACATAGATTTCCGTGGAGACCATGCCCAGGACTCCCTCCAGTCAACGAGTCCACCTTGGCAAGTCCAAGGGCCGCCACCACTCCAGCCTCCTGCCCCCTCTGTACATACTAATCGGCAGAGCAAATAGTTCCTGCAAAGGGGAAGACTGGGCCTCAGAACCAGCCAGACAGAATTTCCCAGCCATGGTATTTCAAAACATGTGAGACTGGATCTGGATCACCAAGAACCTGTCATCATAATTAAGCAGAAAAAGCATACAGACATCTGTTCTGTCCAGGAACACAGACAGCATACTAATTACAAGCTTCTGCCTGAAGTGAACTGCTGCATCCTTGGCTTGGAGAGGCTGCATGGCCAGACAAGCCCAGGCTGACCAGGCTGCAGTCATCAGAGGAGCAATAAAGGTCATTAGCAACATGGCTGGAGGCTCTGCCTCTCATCAGTTGAATGAAGGAACAGAATGGAGTTCCTTCTTCACCACTGTCCCGTCTTCCTCTTGCACACCCTGGATTCCAGGAACGAACCTGGGAGCTGAGCTTTTCACTCCCTAAAACTGTCATAATATGCTATTCCCTCCTCCTTCTATCCAGATCTTATCCACCTATCAAGGACTATCTGTAGATCCACATTACTCATTTGCTACCATATTCGTTTACTAAAAATCAGTACTTAATTTGTACAAAGCAATGTGCTAGTCATTGCTTGTAATATTAGGTAAATTGTGGGCAAATCTTTTCTTGGTGATGCTTATAAGCCTAGTGGGGAGAGTAAATAGATACAAAAGAAAAAAAAAGAAAGAAAAAAAAACCAGTTAGAACCCAAACACAGGTAGAACTAGATTCTTAGGAGTTCAAAACAAAGAATCATGAGTTGTACTGAAGCACAGCAAAGGCTGTATTGTAAAGGTGGCCGTTGTGCCAGGTCTTGACGAACAGGTAGCACGTGAGGACACAGATACACAGAAAGAAACAGAAAGAACCACTGAAGTAAACAGAAGGAAAACATCTGCGAAGTGTATGTGAAGAACATCAGATATGTTCAGTGTGATGAGGAATGGATTTAGGTGGAGAGTCATAAGACACGAGGTCAGGAAAGCAACCTGCCTAATCACAGCATGCCTTCTGGAAATCCACCCAGGAGATCCCAGTCCCTCCTGACCCCTCTTCTCTGTGACTTTTATATGCTTCTGTTTGTCCCTCATGCTGTGTACTCTAAATGGCAGACATTCAACAAATGTGTGTTGAATGATAAATTAATAAGCTATTCACCGCTAAATGTTTCCATATAATATAACCCAGAGAAACTGGTATGTTCTAAGTCAAAATAGTTGCTTCAAAATAACCATCTTTGTTCCTTAAGGTTTGCAAAACTTCATAAAAATTAATAATAAATAGAAACTATGATTTGTGAAAAGCAAGATAATGGTGATAATTCACAAGTTAAGGATATCTTGAGGTATGTGAATAGCTCAATGACCTATGTTTTATTTTAGCTCACCACTTTCTTCAGTTGAGAGTGAACCAAAAGCAGATGTACTGGTGAAACTCAGAAGACCTATGCTGCTGCCAGTATCCTGGACAGGCATTTCCACGTTTTTGGAAACTTAAGCAGAAGAGTCAGAGATGGCACAAGTTGGAACAGAATCTGCTCAAAGAAGAGATAAAGCAAATGATAAGTGCCTGGAAAACAGAATTCTTGAGACTCCAAGCTGAAAACATTCAGTGGCTTTTAAAAGGTTTAGTTAAATCATAGTAAAATTAAAATAGCAATAATAAGATAATAGCTAGAATTTGTGGAATACTTACAATGTACCAGATATTGCAATAAATGTCTTATCAATATAATTTCATTTAATTCTTATAACGACCCTATGAAGTAAGTATTATTACAAACATTTAATAGATAAGGAAAGTGGGCATAGAGCGGGAGCAAGTCTGACTGTAAGACTTTTTAGACTACCCCTCTGAATGAATGGAGGCATAACCAAGACCAGGACACTTAGCAGACACCGAGGCAGATATTTCCCTTCCCACAGCCTAATCTCTGATGGAAGAGCGGCTCAGAGCCCCTGGAGTTTTATATATGTGCTGATTCGTACAGACTTCCAAGGATGCAAAAGCATACATGGCCACATTGAAGTGTTCGATGGATCCACACACTGCAAGCTAACAAGCAACATGCTCAAACTCCCAAAAGGTGTTCTTTTTATGCACACTGGGAAGGAGAAAGAAGGAAGTGGCACCTATAGACTTAAACAGTGTTGAAGAGTGCTGGGCTAGAGTTGCGGACTCAAGGAAGAAACCTGACAAAGGTATCCCTGTCCTTGGCAGCCTACTAAGCATCTGTTCAACAATTGGCTTTGGTCTGCCCACTGTTTAACAAGGCAGAGATGTTTCTCAGTGTTTTTTTAGGCTTTTTCCTGAAACCTATGTGAGAGCAAGGAAACATTGGGCAAAACATCACTCATATCCTTAATCCTCTCCAGAAGATCATCTTGCAGATTACAGATTTAGTAGCTCTATGACCTACAACGAGTAATTGTGAGTCTCTGTATCAACACAGGTGTGTGTGTGTCACTTTTCTGTACGTCAGCCTCTTCATCTGTAAAATCGGGATCAGAGAATGCCACCACATAGGGCTGCTGTGAGGATTAAATGATGTAATATGCATATAATTAATATATATGTAATGTACTTAATACAATGCCTGGTATATAGTCAGCAAAAGCAAATGTTAGGTATTATTATTATTACGTGTAGCACAGTCATGTGAATGTTAACTATTTTAGTAATTAAGCAGAGGTTATTGTATTTATATACTAACTTGCCCACATCTGTGCACATTTTCTGAGGTATGCAGGTAATTTTCTAAGGTGTTTTTGCCTTTATGAATTTGTTTCTTTTTCCTTGAATATCATAATTCAATTTATTTTCTTCATCTGTCTTTCATCAAACCCATTTACACCTCCTGACGGTGGAATAAGCATCAAAGTGAGGACTGCAAATACCCAGTACTGAAAGAGGTGAGAAGGCTCTTCATTTGGGCAGTGCTCTGCCAGCAGAGAGAAGCGCTTCACCTTGTGTCTCATCGGGGACAGAAAACATATCTCTGATAGAGTGGCAGTAGAAGAAAACACACATCATGTCCCTCTGCCTCTTCATTCATTTGAAAATATGTACAGTCATGCACTGCCCAGTGATGTTTGGGTCAACAGCAGACTATGTATGACGGTGGTTCCATAAGATTATAATACGGTATTTTTACTGTACCTTTTCTATGTTTAGACACACAAACACTTTCCACCGTGTTCCAATTGCCAAGAGAATTCAGTAGGGTAACATGCTGTCCAGGTCTGCAGCCTAGAAGCAATAGGCTCTCCCATATAGCCTAGGTGTGTAGCAGCTGACCCACCTTGGTTTGATAAAGTGCACTCTATGATGTTAGCAGGACGAAATGGCCTAACCACATCTTTCTCAAAGCATCACATCCCCATCACCATGCGGCACGTGACTGTATATCAAACCAGGCTTCTATGGCCAAATCATGGTCTGGGCAGAAGAGAGCTTTGAAGAGGCACAGAGGCAGAGAAGGTGCCCGTCCTGGGGAGCCTCAGCAGGACCCAGTAACCAGCCTTGCAGAGGCCCTGCCAGCTGCCCTCACGGAAGCACCAGCCCCACGGTGCCGACAGGAGTGGGCCGAACGAGCCAGACGCTCAGCCCCGCCCACTCGCCGCTCTGGGCACGCGGGAACCCGGCCCCTCTGGCGGCAGCGGCGGCTGCGCGGGCCTCGGGTGCGCGGGCACGCGGGACGCCCAGCTGTCAATCAGGCGCGGGCTGAGCTCTCCGAGGCGGAGCGGCGGCGGCGGCGGCGGTGGCGATGGGACCCCAGCGAGAGATCTGCAGCTAGGCTGGCTGCACTTGCTCCACGGGTCAGGGGATCGGAGGGGCAGGTAAAGCCATGCGGAGGCCGGGGTGGCGGCTTTCCATGCGCCACATGTCTCTCTCCAGTTCTTCCTCTCCTCTCTTTCCTTCCTCCTTCTTCATGCCTAAACGTGTTCTGTCTCTCTCTCTCTCTCTCTCTCTCTCTCTCTCTCTCTCTCTCTCTCTCTCTCCCGCCCTCCTTCATTCACGTTTATTATATGTGCCCCAATCCCCACAAAAAAAAAATTGTGCATATTAAAATCCGTGGAAACATACAAATGAGGAAGAGCCAGATCCATGTTTTGGTGGTTTGTGGCTTGTGTTATATAAGAATTTTGGGGTGGGGGTAGTGGTCACCAGGGGTATACAGCTAAAAACTTAGGAATTTCCTTTCCATAAGATAAGAAAGTTGTCTGTTATAGGTAAGAGTCAAATATACGTATTTAGAGTTTGGAAAGTTGGCATGATTTATTTTTCAGGCTGAATTGAGCCCCCACTGGCCCTCCCCACTCCTGTGCCACGTCTGAAGATGTTTCAGTGTTTTGGTTGTGATCTCGGACCTACTTCTTTGTGTTGTTAGAAAGGAACTTTAACGTGGGGGTCAGACAGAGTCTGGAGACCTCAAAGAAAACAGAGCTGGAATTTAACAGCTAATGTTTGCTTGATTGGTTCCTGGCACTGCAACAGAAATGTTTTCAGGACCTTGGAGAGCTCCTGGGGCTCTACATAAGCCAGCCTTTGGTTAAGGGGAAGTATGGAATCATCAGAGAAAATGGAGGTGACAGATACAAAGAAGATAAATGTAATTCAGAGAGGAAGTGACAGAAAGGAAAGGAAGAGATACAGATGGGGGTGGGGGGCAAATGTTGAGGGAGGGGGAAGAGGACAAGGTAGTGAATTTAGTGACCTATGATTGGCTTGTTTTCCTTTGCTTATCCAGATCCAGGAGGCTAATATAATTTGCTTCTTTCCCCAAATCTGCTCACACATCACTCACAAAATTTGGGGAAAGTACATGGGTCTTGAAGATTTGACTTTGGTCCATATAGGCTGACCCTAGAAATGCTGGAAACTTTCAGGCCTCAGCTAGACTTACTCACCTCAAGTCTTCAGGTTCTCCTGCAAATTAATGGGGACCTGTTCATCAGAAAGAATTCTTAATGATCCTTTAAAAAATATGGTCCCAGTTATTATCTTATTTCACATAACTAGAGTAATGTAGGAAAGCAATAGCCTTAGACTTGGCAATGGCTTTTTAATTAAATTTTGCATGGGCACCTGCTTTTCTTAGGCAGCTGGAAAGCAAAATGATCATGATAGGAAGAAAACGGATATAGGAGTAAAACTCAGTCTAATGAGTGAATCATCCAGAGAGCCTTACAAAGTGTAAAATGCAGGCAAACATATCAGAAAATATAGTGATTACAGGACTCACACAGTTTACATTATAAGACCAAGCACCAGAAAAGATCAATTCTGAAGTATCTAGGAAGCAAGTAACTTTTTTAAATTTAGAATTTATAAAATATAAATGAATCCATCAAGTTGGTATTATTAACATGAAATATAGTTATATCAAAATAAGAATAGCATGTGTACAGTGTGTTATAATTCATAAAGCCTTTTTATGTCATCTCATTCACTTTATAAATTATTATGAGAACTAATTGAAAAGCTTTAAAATACAGGTTAGACTTTTGTTTTTTAGAAAGCTATCTCAGTTCTTAAACAAGAAGTTCTTTATCAATGCTTTTATCAATATTAAAATGATTAACAGTCATATGAATGGATTATGAAATTTAGATTTTGATCTGGATTACATTCTGCAGAGATTTTTTTTCTTAAATAGGACTGAAGAATGTGCCATTAAAAAGAAAGATCTAGGAGTAAACAAGAAGAAGACTTCAAAGGTAGGACTCAAACCTTATCACATGTAGATTCATAAGCACCCTGTGTCTGCATCTAGATAGATAAGAGATTCAAAGAGAATATGGGTTCTTTTTCTTTTCTCATTTTGGCTTTGGACTTTATGCACCTTTCTTAAAAAATAAATCTTGAAGAGTTAAATGATAACAAGTAAGATAATCTTACATCATTACTCCTTTTTAAAAATTATAAAAGTGGTTCCATGTCCACTGACTTAGACGGTATTTTTATCACTCAATATAAAGCCACAATCTCTACCTCTTTTTCAGAAAAATTAAGTATCTCTGAAATAATCCATTGGTAGAAACACGGTTCATGTTTTTAGACCCATGTTTATGGAATTTCAGAAAGCTCGATTTAAAAGTGAAAAAGCTGTTAGCAGGCTTTCACGCCTTCCTGCATCCCCTTTGAGTCTGATTGAATCTTTTAAGAAACTGACCTTTCGGCTCGATGTTGAATAAGTGGTCTAAATTGTCTATGTGCCTATACCTTGCCTTTTGCAGCACTGGCCCTGTGGAAAAGTGGCTCTAATGGGAACCTCAGTCTCATTATCTCAGAATTACTTTATGGGAGAGAAAAGCAGCATGAAAAAATGAATAATATTTCGAACAAAATAAACAGAACAGGGCCTGTGCCTGGCCTCACAACTGACTCACACATAGTGTCACAGGAAAACACTCATTCTTTTTGTGCCTCAATTTTCTGCCTCTCTTCTCTCAAGGAGACTGTGAAGACAAATAATATAATGCCTGTGATGTTCTCAGAGTTTCATGAGGCATAAAGATTTATTTCTGTTTCAAGGCTATGAACATTTATAAAGGGAAATAAAAAGTAACTGCATATATTAGACTGAATCTTAAACTTCCAACACATTGATACGGTAGGCTATTGGCACACATAGTGATATCATAATAGCACATGCATAGGTTTGTTTCCCTACTAAAGGAATTATTTGAGGGATTCTCAGCATTTGTACTCCCTTCTGTTGTAAATACCTCTTAATGATGCCCATTTTGTTATGTTTATTGCTTCATGATTGTGTCTCCTTGTAACCCAAGAGTCCACTGAGGACAGACGTTGCCCCACTCATCTTCATAACCGTTATGTACCTCACAGGTGCCTGGCACACAGAGCTTTAAGAATAATGAAGGAAGGGAAGAATGAAAAATGGAGGACTACTCAGGCCTTCATCCACACCAACCCATGTAGAACTCTGAAGGAAATTTTAAAATACAGGAAATTCAAGTGGTAAAAACAGTACAGAAAAAGGTCTCTATCTACATGTAGCTTACAATCTATCATGTATATGTTCTATCAGACCATAAGCAAATAAACCACACTTAGAATACCAGGTAGTAACAAGTGCTAGGAAGATGGTAGGAAGAGAAACTAACCTAGACAAGGGTATAGAAAGTAATAGAAGGCTGATGTTTAGATAGGCTGATGACAGAAAGCCTCTCAGAAGAAGTTGGTAGGGAGTAGCAGCATAATTTTTTCCCTCCACTGGTCTCTGGGTTATGATAGGTGTGCTGAGTTGGTAAGAACTGAATATTCATTTAATGTATGACTGTGCATGCCATTGAGACAGTTGCTATGGACATTTTATAAAAATAAAACCATGGATGGATCCTCATTTATCAGCAAGTAAAGTATCCTTCAGAGAGAATAAAAACAACTCTCTCTTCATAGATAACCAAACAATCACACACAAAAGTTGCTTGTGCCCCATCATCATGGCCACACTGTCAGGGAGGATGCAACAGGCTGAAGACTAACGTGCATTGATTTAAATACAATACTAAAGAGTGTGCTTACTCATCCCTTCTATCCATGTACTTCCTGTGATGTTAAAGCTTTCTGTAAAGAAAGAAAGCCCTCTAAAATCTGTTCATTAACAACAGTCATAGATTTAACCTTTTTGTTGTTGCTACTACAGCAACTGAAATACAGACATCAGAATTCTTATGAAACCTTGATCTTTAAGTAACTACTGAGCCAAGGTAAAGCCTTTGCACATAGCTTCTGTTTCTGTCTCAATTCTACTTTATTATATAAAATTTAATAACTGCCCAGTTTTTATAGTGACCTTTTTAAGTGATCTCACATATCTTTTTTTATAATATCAGAAGTATCCATCAATCAAATAAAATTCTAAATAACTGTAACATTCTCTGATGTGGGAAAAAAAGTTACTGACTTCCCTAGGAGATGTGTAACTCTCTGTTGAGATTTTATAGGTCCAAAACCATCACTCTAACATGTTATATTTTAAAATTCATGTTCTTCCAATCATTTTCCCTAGGAGTGAATTCCAGATAGTTGTATGTTTGGGAAGATGTGTGACACCTCTCAAACCCTTGGGAATCCTATGTTAGGCAACATACATGATACTGAACTACCTTGTTAAACAAACAACATACATTTAGTCTACCTAGTAGCAAGTAACTAACCTAACTAGTTATATGCCCTTTTTAAATGGAAGCTGCATACATACTAATATAAAGTAGTAAACTGAGCTGTCAATGAGGATATAGAAGGAGGTGGGAAATAAGTAAACCTAGTTGTTTGTTCGATAAAAAAATGATTGAGTCATTCTGTTCAGACCCACAAAAAATCCCGAAAAGCAACATCTGGAAGGAATTAAGATTAATCTGGGTCAACCCTGTTACTTTAAGGATGATGAAACCATAGCCCAGAAAGCCTAATGAGCTTGTCTGAAATCTCCTGACCAGTAAGTTGTAGATCAAAAACCAGCATTAGAGTCTGTTCTCTGCCCTGTGTAGGTAGCACAAAACGGGCCACGTTCTTGTTCATGTTTTGTGCCCCTGGAAGGGAAAGTAAAGCTCTTTGGAATTCCTTTTCTGGAATGGAGCTGACATAGCTAAAAATCCATGACTTCAAGTAGAGCCTTCAATCGCTCAGGCTCAAAACATTTGTTTTATGACACTTTCTATCTCTTTTATGATCTTACCCATATTGTATTTAACAAAGTTGGACAACTGGGTCTCATCTTATAAAGCAGAAACATTTAACCTGGTGTTCCAGAAGCAAGCTGTGCAGGGAATGGCTATTATATATCACACAATCAAAGCTCCATCCTGAGAAAAAAACAACTTCAGCATCTAAGGAAAAATAATGCTCACTGTTGCTATGAGGGATTTTTTTATTCCTATCATAACTATTTTTGTCCCTTTTTCATGTTAAAGTCTCTGATGCTTTATAGAAAATCTGAAAATATGTATTTGGAGGAGGCGGTTTGCTTATGCACATATATGATTCAGTCCATACTCCTGCTTCTTGTATTAATTGTCATTTTTCATCCGTTCCCTGACTCATGGTGTAACCTTTAGTAGATGACTTTTCTATGCCTCAGTTTCCTAGTTGACAAAGCAGAGTTAGTAATACCAATCTCGTCTCCCCTTAGCTGAAATTTGCATTAGAATGCCTTAAAGGAAAATGCCTTTAAAATTATGTCACTTATATGCCGATGGTAACAGGCTCTTGTTAATCATTTCATTGTATAAGCATTAAATAGAAGGTACTGAAGAGATCATCGTAGTGCTTAATATATTAAAACTAGGTTAATATTCTTTGGATCTGCCAGATTTTGCTGCTCCACTCAGGCAAAGAACATTCTAAAAATCTTGATTTTTAGGAAATCACATCTTTCTAAATGTTTAAAAGCAAATGTGTGTGTGTGTGTGTGTGTGTGTGTAAACTCTTGCCCCCCTGGACTCTTGCCCTGGGTGATTTCTTTATACGGTAGCTATACCTGAAACAGGAAAAAAGCACAGGCACTAACAGTTAGTTGGTTTTAACTGATCAACAGCTAAAAGTATTAGGTTACTGGTCACCATTAATAGCACCTGCTGCATCATTTTTCTAAGACCAGGGTCATGTTTTCCTCAATTTGACTACATTATTAACCAAAATTCATTTGTAGCTAAGGACACATATTTAAAGATGTTCTCATGGGTTTACTTTGTGCCTACTGGACAAGGAATTGCTGACTATCCCTGGTTCCAACTTTGATTTTAGCCCCATAATTCTATCCAATCAAACTAAGTGGCCACACACAGGCACTTGATGGGACTGTAGATCATTATTTTTCTTTTGTAGATAAACATTATTAGCTGGTGGCTTCATAAGTAATTGGAAACATTTAATATGCCTCTGTTGGCATGGATTATAGCACAAGCTCTGAGAAAACCTGGTTTAATGGGAAAATAATCTTTATGTTGTTGCTCACTTTGTCACTTGTAGACCATGTCCACACAACTAAAACTATCTACAGGATAATTTTTTGGGAGAAGTCTGATTTATTTTAAAACACAAAAATAATTACCTTCATTTATAGTCAAACAATGGTGTGGCAGCTATATTCTGGACTAAAGAGTTCTTTCAGAATTTTATATTTATTTTATTATTTCCACTTTTTTATATTATACTTTAAGTTCTGGAATACATGTGCAGAACATGCAGGTTTGTCACATAGGTATATATGTGTCATGGTGGTTTGCTGCACCCATTAAACGCCTTACCTAAGTTTTAAGCCCCACATGCATTAGGTATTTGTCCTAATGCTCTACCTCCCCTAACTCCCACCCCTCAACAGGCCCCAGTATTTTTGTTCCCCTCCCTGTGTCTATGTGTTCTCATCTATCTACAGGATAATTTAAAAATCCAAACACATATTTCACATTTCCAGCTATATATTTGTTTGCTTATACGGAGATCAGAAAGTACAGATGATAACTGGCAATTCCCTTATTCACCAAAATTACTGTCCTCAGTAATTCTTTCTTTTTTAAAAAAAAAAAACCATGATTAGTAACAAAATCCATATAAATGCCTCTCTCTAAGGGTATCAATTAGATCAAATAAAGTAGAAATTTCCATCTTAAAAAAGCAGAGCCCCAGGCAGCCTACCCAGGACATAGTTTTATTTAACAGTTCTCTGAGTTCTTACTTACACTGGATACTTCCTGGAAAATAATAAAAGGCTGTGTCCACTCTCCACATTATATTCTAGCCACCCACATGGACAGATGTATCCACAAATAATGACTAAAATATATGGCATTAGAGTTAGTGAGGTATAAATTATTGGCCAAGCTATTTGTGATTAACAAAGCATGAGGCATAAATCACTCAGCAGCTTTTTAACAAAGCTTTGTACAACCTGACAATTAGTTAAAATGTCAGAGGAAGATACAGGAGACTGGAAGGCAAAATTTCAAACTGGTAAGAGTAACGCTGTGTAGATTTCACAAGGAAACATGGTTAAAAATCTGAGAGGACAGTTTAAGACAAACTCCATCTTCAGCAATGAGAATGCCTGCCCAATTCTTTAACATGTAAGTGCAACGGCGACTGGATTCTAAGAGATTAAAGATTTCTTGTCAAGGCCATGAAAATCTCAGCTTCTTTGTTGTCATTTCTTGCGTGCTTCATGCTTAAATGTGTACCTAATTTATGTGAGCTGTGCTGTTGTGTCTCATTTCATTTATGGAGATGCAGTTCTAGCCATGAGTAGTTAGGATAGTTTTGCATTAAACAAAAAAAGAAGAGCCACTTATAAGAAAGAGGGGTCTTTAAAAGTACCTTTTCTCTAGTGAAATGAGCATTGTTCAGCTAGGCATACATTACTCAGTCTGGTTCTTACCTTTCCTATATCTTTTGATCCTGAGGCCAAAGCCCATGGCACTGATCCATGTGGGTGTTGTCATTCCAGCTGGGAAGGATGAGTTCTTGCAGCAACGTGTGCGGGTCCAGGCAGGCACAGGCTGCAGCCGAGGGCGGGTACCAGCGCTATGGAGTCCGGTCCTACCTGCACCAGTTTTATGAGGACTGTACTGCCTCAATGTGGGAGTATGAGGATGATTTCCAGATCCAGAGATCACCCAACAGGTGGAGCTCAGTATTCTGGAAGGTAAGAAAGGAGCATGTGTTTAACTTAGGGGATGGAAAAATTATTGGACATAGTTAATACTGCAGCTGTGGAGGATGAAGAGGCTTAGTACTCTCTGTGATCACTCCTGATGATACTAAATGTATTTTTCTCAATACGTCACTCTTGGTGATACTAAATGCATTCTTCTTCCCTGAGGAAAGAAGAATCCAAACTTTGGGCCAAAGCAAGCCTCTAAACAGAGCACAATTATTGATGAGCAGGTTAAACATAAATAGGTGCAATTCCCATATAAATTATTATTATTGCCACTATTAATAATGTGCCACTAAATTCACTTACTGGAGGCATTCATAGGCAAAACATTACATTCTTTTAGCCTCCCTTACAGGGTTGTTAAATATCATTAGACAAGTTGCAACAATTATTAAAAAGAAGTCATTAGGTATTTAGAGAGAGTTAATGACAAGATGTGGTACAGTGGTCAGTCCACCAGGTCTACCTCTACCAAGTGTGTGATCATGAGGCTCTCTGACCCCAGCTTCCCCAGATGAGTCTCATTAGACAATTAGTGAGCATCCACTCGGTGCCAAAAGGGTTCAAAGTGCTGGAGTTAAAGTGGTAAACAGGGAAAGAAATGGAGCTTACAATCTATCGTGGGAAACAGGCTGTAAACAGAGAAACCACATGATAGAATGATAGGCAGTGACAGTGCTGTGGAGGACAGGGAGTGATGGAGACCAGATTTGGATGTGCTGATGGTCGAAGGCTTTCAGAGGAGATGTCATCTCCGTGAATGCCAGGCTAAGCTGAGGGAACAGACCTGGCTGAACATCATCCTAGACTGGGAAGTGAGTCCAGAAGCTCTGAAATGGAAACAAGTTTGGTGTGTTTGAAAAAGAGCAAGAGGTCTCCACTCTGGTTGGAGTGGGGTGAGAAAAGGGACAGTCAATGAATTAAGAAAAATAACAAGGCACAGATGACTTATGCAGAGCCTTGTACACCATAGTGAGGACTTGGGTTTTCACCTCGAGAGACATGGGAAGCCACTGGAAGAGGGTGATTAATTTAGAGGATGTTAAACTACCCAGGCAAGAGATGCTGGTGGAGTTAACGGGGTGGTGAAAAGTAGTCAGATTTAGCTAAAGGTTGTGCCTATTAGACATCCAAGTAGGGATCTCTAGTGGCAATTTAAATATATAATCTACAGCTCGTGGATTGGGAGTTATTGACACACAGAATCTATGCAAGACGCTGGGCTTCTGAGATCATCCAGGAGGAGAACATGGATGTAGCAGAGAAGAGGGCACTGGGATGTTCCAACATTCAGAAACTAAGAGAAGGAATGGATACTGAGAAAGTGAACCTCAGATGACGCCAAGGTCTCCCCCCAGCTCCAACCATCTGTTTGTTTCTCCCAAACGATTCCAGAACTTTTTGACATAGACGTTGACATAAACTTGCAACTTACTGGCCGTATCAGGAGAAGCGTATCAGGAGGCGTATGAGGAGAGGCGTATCACGAGAGGCGTATCACGAGAGGCGTATGAGGAGAGGCCTATCAGGAGAGGCGTATCAGGAGGCGTATGAGGAGAGGCGTATCAGGAGAGGCGTATCAGGAGAGGCGTATCAGGAGAGGCGTATCAGGAGAGGCGTATCAGGAGGCGTATGAGGAGAGGCGTATCAGGAGAGGCATATCAGGAGAGGCGTATCAGGAGAGGCGTATCAGGAGGCGTATGAGGAGAGGCGTATCAGGAGAGGCGTATCAGGAGGCGTATGAGGAGAGGCGTATCAGGAGAGGCATATCAGGAGAGGCGTATCAGGAAAGGCGTATCAGGAGGCGTATCAGGAGAGGCGTATCAGGAAAGGCGTATCAGGAGGCGTATCAGGAGAGGCGTATCAAGAGAGGCCTATCACCGGAGGCAGTAGAGCATAATAATTGTGAATATGAATTCTAACCTCAGACTTCATGAGCTCAAATCCCAGCTCTTCTGTTTATTCGTTCTACAACCTTGAGCAAATTAATTGGCCTTTGGGGGCCTCTAATGGTGATACAGCACCTACCGCATAAAAGATGTGAGAATTAAATGAGACAATATTTACAAAGAGCTTAACACTGTCTTGGTATGTACTTAATAAGCATTAGCTATATTCGCTATTATTACTGGTTGCTGTAGAAAGCACTGAGTTCTTAAAAATGGAAAAAAAAACTTGAAATAGGGTTAATAAAGTATTAGGTAACACGGCTGTTAGCAAAGATAACCCAAGACCCGAGTGTCTTCATTCAAAATCACATTCTCGTCACAGATTCTGCATATCAAAACTGGTCAAGTCAGCGTCCTTGCCCTGTAGGAATCTCACCTCGGATGAATCCTTACTGGCCTTAGCCAAGGAAATGCACAGCCAAGCTCGGCACATCTTGTATTCACCCGGATATGTGGGTGCTTGTTTCCCATTTGTCAAAGAAAAGGTATTTGCCTGACAGATCTATTGTGCCAAGAGCCTGAAATGCCTCTGACACACAGAATATTGTAAGTGTTCATGGAACGCCAAAGCACTGGTCGTGTGATTCATGAAGCTGTAAACCCATCAAATAAAATATATGGGTTATGCGTTTAAAACACAGAACTCACAGTAGATTACCAACCCCAGAATTCAGACTTCATTAATTTCTCCATTCCATTTTACACAATCAGGATCCAAAAATATTTACTTACTGCAGCGCTGGAGTCCTAGATGTGTACCTTAACCACAAAACAAGAAGCCTGGTGTCCACTTGACTAACCTCAGATCTCACTGTCTTAGAGACCTTATCTCTACCGAGGGATAAACCAACACTGTTCCTGGGTTTCCTCCTAGGGAATATGAGTGAATTCATTCCAGTGGATTTATGAAGCACTTTGTACCAACACAGGAAGAGGCACCAGCTATGCTCCTGTTTCTATTAGCATTCTGTTTTTATGTTTTTTTCTTTTATTCAAATTGCATCTGTAGGTGGCTCGAGTTGCCGGCTTCTCCTTTGCCTGCTTCCACTGCAGTGCTGCAAGGGTCGTGCTGGCCTCTCACCGGGGGCTGAGCTCACGGTGCTTTAGCAGGACTCTGTCCTTGAGGCAGCTTTAAGCAGTGGGCAGCAAGACTCAATGAGAACAGAGATTGGAACCAAATGTGTCTGAGATAGAATCTTTATTGCATGTGTCCACATAACATCCATTTCACCGTATCATTCTGCCTTTCTTTCTCCAAATATGCAGCTGTCCAACACGCACCAGGCTATATGGGAGGCTCTGGGATTCTGATGTGAATAAGATCCTCTTTTTCAGATGTGAACAAATATTGTTCTTCAAATATGAAGATCTTTTCTTCACCTCTGAATAAGATATAGACCTGAAGGAGTCTGCAGCCAAATAGGGGAGGTGGCCATGTACACAGATTGTTATAATGCAATATGCTGAATGCCCCACTTAAAGCAGGCACAGTACTTACTGGGAGCACAGGGTTTGAGGGGCAGGGTGGAGTAGGTATCTGATGCAGCCTAGGGAAGAAATGGCTCCAAGAGGAGTTCGCATGTGAGCAAGCAGGAACGGGGTATCCCAATAGAGAGAAAAGTGTCGCAAAAGCAAAGAGCCATGGGAGACTGCAGCATGTTCAGGAGGCTGCAAAGAGTTGCCTGTGGCTGGGATAAATGTTCAAAAGCTGAAGAGTCAGGAATTGAACATGGGAATGTATACAAGAGCCAGTTCACAGAAAACTCTGAAGGGCTATGTAGTAGAAATGTCCTCATAGTCTTGCAGCTTGAGTACAGTGAGGGGGCATGATATTAAAGCTAGGTCTTCTTAGGAGGGATGTCACGATCAAGTGTAAACACACACACACACACACACAGTGCCACATACTTTCTCTGTGTCTCAGAAATCCTAGGTTACCGCATGACTGCCTCAGCCACTTCTAATTTATCTTACCACCCACAGCTGACACCCTCCATAAAAATCGATGTAACATAGTCCCATCACCCATTGCTGCTGCTCCAAAATCAATCAGGCTATGATGGAATTTTTTTTTCTTATCTTTGCCTTTGACCTTGACTAAGGCTGTTGCCACTTGATTGTCCATGCAGCAAACAGTGCCATATGCAGGTGTGAAACCAATGGGAGCAGTCTTCTCACCTCAGGGTTATCTTCTAGCCTTCTCCTCAACCTGTCTCAGAAATTGTATCAGCCTGTGTCAGAGGTTAATGTGTCATGAGGGCGCTTGATGCTGATGTGCAGGTGCAGGGCATGACCGCCTCCTCCACAGCCTCACTAACTGTGAAAGTGGCTCAGCCCCTCTCTTTCCTCTCAGACCCAGGTTAAGTTCCTCCCATCTGTCCTGACCTCTTCAGTTGCCCCTCTTAAGCTAAGTCAGAATTTAAACCTAAGTCCTTGGATTTTCCTTCAAAGTTTTGTTAGGTATTAAGAAGTCAGTTTTACACGAGAGACGAGAGGAGCCGTGGAAGACTCTTCTTTTTAAATCACAAATCAATGTTGCATGTATTTGTCATGTACAGCACGTTGTTTTGAAATACAGTGTGGCATGACTACGTCAAACTGATTAATATGTACATTACCTCACATACTTTTTGTGGTAAGAACACCTAAAATCTATTCCTTCAGCAATTTTCAAGAACTCAAGACAGCGTTATAGAATATAGTCACCACGTTGTCCAACGGGTCTCTCAAATTTACTCCACCTAACTGAAATCTTGTATCTTTTAAACAAAATCTTCCCAAGCCTTTCTCCCACTCCCTCCCAGTTCCTCTTTTTTTTGTTGGTTTTTTTTTTTAGAACATGCTCCTTTAGCTTGGAGTAGTTTGTTATTACCCACGATTTCAGCTTTTTTAGATTTCACGTATAAGTGAGATCATGCAATATGTGTCTTTCTGTGCCTGGCTTATTTCACTTGACTTCATGTCCTGTGGAAGACTAGAAGAGAAGCCACGTGGTACCACTTCTGTTGATAAAAGATTCCGCAGCTTGTCTTTAAAGGACGGAGTGATAGAGACCATCGGGACACGGTTGCCACATTCCAGGCAAGATGTAACGATGGCCTGTGCCATTAGAGAGACCGCAGCAGACAGGACAAAAAAGAGTCAAGAGATGCTTAAGAGAGAGAGTGAGTAAGATTTAACGATCCACCACGCTGACTCTGAGGAACAAGTTCATGACTGGGCGGATGGGAAGAACACAAATTGCGAAATTGGGAAGGAAGTTGCTGAGCATCATTTTTAATTTTGGGGGTTTGCAGGGCCTTTGGGACATTTTTCTACAGATTCTCCTGTTGGTTATCAAAAATACGGTCTAGAGCTCAAAACAAAAATCCAGGCTGGAGTCGGAGGTTTGGAAGTCATTGGTAACAGGTGGGAGTTGAAACTGCAGCTTCCAAATAAACCCTAATAGAACATAGTGAATAAAGAGGTGGAGGTCAGGGGTAGACTCCTGAGCCAGCTGTGGCAGTGCGCGCCTGTAACCCCAGAGGACTCAGCAGGCTGAGGACAGAGGATTGCTTCAGGCCAAGAGTTCACGGCTGCGATGCCCCGCTGCACTCCAGCCTGGAGGACAGACAGTGACCCTGTCTCTAAAAAAGGTGAGGAAGGGTAGAATCTTGGGGAACACCAATAATTTACGAAGAACATCCAGCAAAGCAGACTGAGTATGAGTTGCTTATAACAGAGATACGAGGAGGAGGGAGTGTGTCAGAGACACCATGGGGAAGGGCTTCAAAAAAGTGTGTTTCATAACAATGAATGGAGAAGATTTAAGTGAGCTGAAGAAAGAAAGTAAGTTTGACATTTAATTTGACAATTAAGAGATCCTTTGTAACCTCAGAGAAACAGGTTTAAGGAAATTGTGGAGGACTCGGCGTGGCTGTCAAGGGTAGAAAGGACTTTGAGCAGTATGAAGAAAGGGGACGCAGGGCTGGAGAACTGCTTTCAAAGATGGAGGCAGTTGAATGTGTTTATGCACTGGAGGAAGGAATCTCTGTTAGGTGGAAGAGGTGATGTGATTTCACTGTCCCATTAAAGGGTCTAGGAGGACTCTGAGGTCAGGCTGTAGAAGGACCTCGATCATCACCAGGCATCAGTTCTTGCTTCATAAAGCTGTGTCAAACTGAGGCAAGCAGGGACTGGGGAGCCAGAGTCTGCCCCCGCTGCTGGCAGACATCACGCTCAGAGTGCACGTCCTGTCAGGAGAGGTCAGCGCTGCCCTCAGGGCTGATGCAGAAGAAAAAACCCATCTTTGCTCTTGACGCAGTTCCCCTAAATAACCTCTAACCCAGATGGTGCCTTGCACACGCAGCTCTATCCAGCATTCCCCGCACGCCAGGCTGTTCTTCCCCTGCCATGCAGGTTCCTGCTTCCAGCAGTGATTCCTGCCTCCTCTCTGCCAGAACAGCTGTGCCGTGACTGCTGCCAGCTCTGTCTATCGGAGTAAACTGCATTTTCAGGCCTCTCATCTCCCTGGGATACAATGAAAGGCTGCTGGTCAAAATAACAGCCGTCTCTGGCCTGTAGCCCCCACCAGCAGAATTTCTGGCATGCAAATAAGTTCTCCTTCCTCTCCGACGTTCCTTTCCAGCAGCAGGAACTGGGTTTTCACACATCCTCCCACAGCCAAGAGTGGAATCGGAAGTCACAGCACAAAACTGTCCTCGCTGCTGTTTCAGGGGTTTGTCACCACCAGGAGAGGCCCTTCTCTGTCACCACTGGAACTGGCCTTCCCGCCCCAGGGTTCCAGGCTGCTCCACTGAGCCTGAAGGAGGACCCTCGCAGTGCACTCCAGCTCTTCTGTATGGCCCTAAACAAGGCTGCTTTGCTTCCTCAGAACCTTCAACAACCTCTGCATTCCAATGTGTTGACTCTCTCAGTTTGACAGCCCTCCTTCTCTTAGACCTGGGATCACTTCAACTTAGAACTGTGTCCAGACACAATTTGTATGACATTGTGTGAAATCACTCCCTCAATCTTTATTCCCTCCAGCACTCCAGCAGGGTACCAGGAATCAGCCAATGCATCCCAACTGGTCTTCTCACCTCCCCTATACTCTGTGAGAGGGTTGGAAGCAACCTACTCATGACTGACTCCTTCACGCCTAGCATCCCACGCTCTCCCTCCGTGCTTGAACAGGTCTGGAATTCTCCAGTGGGTGCATCTCTTCGAGATTCTCATTAGGGACTGGCATTGAAAGCACCTTCAGAAGCTTTGTCAGCTGTGCACTGTGCTGCTTTCCCAGTACAGAGGGCGAGCCTCTCTCTGATTCTCTGATGTCAGTGGGAAAGGTTAGCAGGCTCAGAAAGGCCAGCCATGTTCCAGTTCTTCAGTGAGCAGGAATCTGCCATCTGCAAGCCATGGTTTGCCTTTTAGCTTCCAAGGGAAAGTCCAAGAGTGGATTTTCATTGAAAGCACTGCTCAACTGAGGAGCAGACTACTCTGAGAACCAACCACCTGCCTCTACGTTCAGCTGGTGGTTTACATCAGAGAGGCAGAGTTGTTTATTGAGTGTCAGGCTGGAGCAGAGCTGTGGGAGGCAAGACAGACACACAGCGGTCTCACTTGCTGTTCAGAATCTTAGAAACTGGACAGATACCTTTTGGCTACCCTCAAGTTTTATAATTAATGCCACTTTTTCAGCAGGCAGATAATTTAGTGACATAGGAAGCATGTCACCATGGATATTTAATTTCACATGTACTCTCAGAATTTTCTGAGGTGAGTCATTTTCTAAAAGTTATAAATAATAGTTAGTCTTGGAAGGTAAATGTACTTGCCACCATTTTTAGAAAAATGTAGAAAGCACTCCAAAATGTTATATCTTACAGCCCAATTTTTCTTATGGTACTTATGTCTTACATAGAACAGCTTTTTTTTTTTCAGAAGACATTCTGTTGACTCTGATTTTCACTTTCCTTACAATATGACATAATGGAAATTTGTTCACATATGGTGGCTAAAACTCCTTTGAGGTTCAAATAAAAATAAGAGAAAAATATACAAAACGGTAATTGGTGAAGTATTATGGGCAGAAGAGACATCACGGGTAGGAGGAGCACACACAGATCTTGATTAGAACTGGTCACACCATATGCTATTTATGGGACCATCAACTATACTTCTTTTTCTTTCTTTTTTTTTTTTTTTGAAATGGAGTCTCAATCTTGTTGCCCAGGCTGGAGTGCAATGGCACGATCTCAGCTCACTGCCACCTCTGCCCCGCCGGGATCAAGAAGCGATTCTCCCGCCTCAGCCTCCCAAGTAGCTGGGATTACAGGCATGCCTCATCACATCCAGCTAATTTTGTGATTTTAGTAGAGACAGGGTTTCACCATGTTGGTCAGGCTGGTCAAACCCCTGACCTCAGGTGATCTGCCCACCTTGGCCTCCCAAAATGCTAAGGATTATGGGCGCGAGTCACCATGCCCAGCTGAACTATCCTTCCTCAACCTTATAATCATACATAAGATTTCTTATAGGTGAAATGGGAATAAAAATACCTACTTCTCATAAAATGCTTGTGAGGATTAAATGAAAAACACATCTAGCACTAGCCCAGATCATAATAGATGTTCAATAATGCCAGTTACTTTTTTGTTAGGGTGATAGATTTGTGAATACGTTTTCCTTCTATTAGCCAAACCTCCTTCATCAGTGTATTATCTCCAAAATTTAAATATTAAAGAGTAAATGATGTTATGTATCTGGTTATTTTCCTAACCTTGTTATTCTAACTAAAAGCACCCCCTTTAAGAACAGAAGGAAATGAAAAAATGTGTTTAAAAAGTAACAATGTTAGCTATTCCAAGTGCTGAGCAACTGTAATACTGTTACCAATGTAGCATAACAATTTTACAAGCGGTGTCTTTCCAAATGAGAAGAATAGCTGCTTATTACAATTTGTAACTTTGCCAGATGCAAGGCTAAGTGCTTTTATGCATAGTCTCATTTAGTCCCGGCAATTCCTCTGTGAGGTAGGTATTATGAGCATTTGTCATTTTATAGATGGGGAAATTAACGACAAGAGCTTTTATGTAACTTTCCTTCTGTGATTCAAGTGCTAGGTAGTGGTGGCAGAATCCAAGCGTGAGTCTGTTTATTCTAAACCTGTGAGTATGGCCACCAGATGGTACATCACTTCCATCTTCAGTGTGTGACGTTTCATTAGAGCTTGACCCAACGCAGTTTAGCCTCCACCTGCCATTCTGAACACCTCCTAGCATCTGCTCAAGTAGGGCCCAAATAGCTACATGTGAGAGGAGAGAGAGCACTGGCCTGGGGACCAGCTCTGTGGCTTCTAACCCCGCCTCTGCAGCTTGCTAGCTGTCCATCTTTGGCCTATGACTTACCCTCTCTGAGGCTACATTTCTTTACCTGTAAACTGGCAATTAAGTTTCCTTCTCTGCTTACTTGGAAAAGAGGTGAGTAGTTACAAAGACTGTCCATGTCCTCCAGCCAAAACTACTGGGAACACCGCTCTATGCTGATGTATGTATGACTGGAGTTGAATGTATTACTCATCACAGTGAGAGAGAACGTCACCATAGGAGACCGTAGGGCACTGGAGTCTGAGAGTGTGAATGGAAGTATAATATCATAGGATGTGGGCTCTGGTTGGGTGCTTTCAGGGAGGGGCTGATGAACCAAGAGTTCATTCTGGATTGTTAGCCACAGTGCTATGACTGGATATCTTAATAAACCTTATGTATAGAGAGGGCAGACTAGAGTGAGATGAAAGCTATTTCATTCATATTAGCCAGGAGAAGCGGCCATGCGGCCTCCAGTGATTTTACAAGGACCTTGTTTTTGTCTGTGCCCAGAAGAAGTGATGAAGGGCACTGTGTTTTCTTACTGCATCGTGGTCCCAGAACCAGCATGTGTTACTGTTCTGTGGGATGGTGCCTGGCAGAGCAGCATGGCTTTGCTGTGAGCTCCTAGCCAGCTTCTAACAACATCGAGGGCCAGGGGACACAGCAAGTAGCTCCCGGATATCAGTCAGGGCTACTTTTCTCCCTCAAGACCAAATGAGACAATGTAAGCAAAAGAAAGTTTTGTTAATTACAAAGCATTATGAAAATTAAATTATATATATATATATATATATATATATATATCTCAAGACTGAATGCTGGAGTTTTGGTTGGTATTAAAATTAGAAAGAAGATCACCTTTCACCTTTTACAACCAAAAATTAAGTAGGTGTTTCCTGCAAATTTGGGGTAACAGAAATAGTCACTTCTCTCAAGAAACAAGACAAGTGCTGCCCTTGGGGGCTCAGGGCAAGCGGAAGCGCCCTCCTCACTCAACCTTGCTTCTGTCGTTACCTGCTTCTAGGTCGGACTCATCTCTGGTGCAGTCTTCGTGATCCTCGGATTGACTGTTCTGGCAGTGGGCTTTCTTGTGCCCCCCAAAATCGAAGCATTTGGTGAAGCCGATTTTGTGGTGGTTGACACGCATGCTGTCCAGTTCAACAGTGCTCTTGACATGTATAAGCTGGCAGGAGCCATTCTCTTCTGCATCGGGGGCACATCCATGGCAGGGTGCCTGCTGATGTCAGTGTTTGCAAAGAGCTACTCCAGAGAAGAAAAATTCCTCCAGCAGAAGTTTAAAGAACGAATCGCAGACATCAAAGCCCACACCCAGCCCACTACAAAAGCTCCGGGGCCAGGGGAAACGACAATTCCAGTCACTTTGTCCAGGGTTCAAAATGTCCAGCCTCTATCGGCAACCTGAAACCTTTCCCAACCCAGTTCTTCTTGTCTGATGCCTGTGGTTAAAAGCAGCAGGCCGGTTTTTGAGAGGAAGAAGTTGTGGCATGGACTGCCCGAGGCTGTGTTTAGCTGTGGGCAGCGCAGTGGGTGGACTCACACTTGCTCAGTCCAGGCGGCTCTGGCGGAGGTCAGTGCCATGCCTAAGTCTGCGCACGTGCATCCAGCTGCTTAAGACGGGTGCTTCCTTGTGCCTGGCCACCAGGAGCCCCTGGAACTCCTCTTTCATAGATTGTGACTCTACGTTATTTTCCGTGTTATTTGAAAGTGCCGAACAGTTTAGACCAGCTCACCAATGGCTAATGTGGTTCACTTTATTTTCTAATGTTGGTTTATCTACTCTTTCCTTCGTGGTGCTGTCTTCCATTCCTGTCTCACTATGTGTAAAATTTTGTCATGTCTGTTCATAGAAACGTGGAATTTTCTGATTTTGATCCGAATACGTCTTTTAACTATATCTTGACATGAGGTTCCTGATATTGAATACAAAGTTATCAGCATTCACAAATCTTTTTGTTTTTCTCCATGGTGTTTTTTCTCCTTTGAGATGAAGTGCTATTCTTTTGCCCAGGTTGGAGTGCAGTGGTGAAATCATAGCACACTGCAGCCTCGAACCCCTGGGCTCAAGCGATCCTCCCACCTCAGCCTCTCAAGCAGCTGGGACTACAGGCATCTGCCACCACCCTCAGCCAATATTTTAAAAAAAATTTTTAGAGGCAGGAATTTGCTATCCAATTTTTTTTAAAAAGCTGAAATTGCCAACTTTCAAGTCTTGACAAAAAAATTAATTTTAAGAGAGTCTACTTACACAGCATTCCAAAATACTGAATTAGAAACCAGGAAGTCTCAGTTCTTCTACTACCTGTGTGATCTTGGGGAAATTATTTAACCTCTCAGACCTCATTTTCCCCTTCTGTATAATGGGAGTTCTGGATCATAATACATCTGGGCTCTCATCACTCAAACATCCAAGATTCCATTTCTGTGGAATTCCATTTTATCATCGAGTCTCTCCCCAGCAGGTGTTTGTACTGTTTTGTGGCTCTCATGCATGGTGGGTTCTTTCAGAATTAGACTCCTGGAAAGCCACTGAGTCAGCAGCCTTCACACTATCTACCCTTAAATAGTCAACCCCAGCAATGTATACAATGCCATCACATTTTTATAAAAACAAAAGTAAGCCATCCTCAAATAAGGAACCCCTTGGTAGATATTAACCTTAAAAGGGGTTTTGTTCTCAAACAAGATGCTTTGTGGTCCAGCAAGACGTTCATCTCATCCTTGCACTTTTGTTTAATTTGTGGATGCGGGGTAGACTGAGGAAAATGGAAAATGTGACCTTGGTATTTTCTTAGAATTGTACCACCTTAGAGCCATGTCTTTCTTTTTCCTTCCTCCACTGGATAAATAAAATATATGAACAAGCAGAACGTGGATCGCATTGTCATTTCTTCAGTGTGGTTATTTTCTCTCCAACATGTAATTTTCCATTCTGAGACTGAAGACACTCTGATGTTTCCCCGGCTAAATGGAAGAATAACTGAAGCAATTAGTACTCTTTGTGCACAGTGTTTATTTTGCACAGTCCAGCACAAAACACAGGGCAAATCAGTATCCTCAGCAAGGATCACTGGCCAGATTTTGGAGAAATCGTTCCAGGTTCCTCAGGTTCTCTATCTTCCAGTGGAAATACCATTTTAATTTTATTCTGTAAAGACTCATCCAAGCCCTGAAGCATCTATTCAAGGAGACATTGTTTGAAGCTTTCCCTGCTTGCCTCTGTCTTGCGTACCAATGAATCTTTGAGGATGAGACTCGACTTTTAAAAACCTCCGGAATGAAAAATTCTAGCTGATGGGGCTTGGAAACTTCTAGGTACAGACATAATAGCAACTATTTAAAGGGCGGCTCAATTCCTCAGATGAAGGCCTAAAAGAAGCTGAGCTGGTTATAGCAGGAGCTGGGTCTGGAAGAGCAGCTCAGCGTGCCCTGTCTTTCCTGTTCAGCCCAGGCTTCAGGAAAGCAGGTACTTTGTAAGGACCCTCCCACCCCATGTGGCAAGGACTGGGCATTCGTGTGGCAGAGCAGAGAAAGGTGGCTGAACCAAATTAGGAATACAGTTGGCTCTTTGGAAAGAATGCAGGCTGTATGTAATCAGAGGCTGGGAAGCAGTGGACTAACTTTTTTTTTTTTTTTGAGACAGAGTCTTGCTCTGTCTCCAGGCTGGAGTGCAGTGGTGTAATCTTGGCTCACTGCAACCTCCCACTCCTGGTTCAAGCCATTCTCCTGCCTCAGCCTCCTGAGTAACGGGAATTATAGGTATGCACCACCACGCCCAGTTAATTTTTGTATTTTCAATAGAGACAGGGTTTCACCATGTTGGCCAGGATGGTCTTGATCTCCTGACCTTATGATCTGCTTGCCTCAGCCTCCCAAAGTGTTGCAATTACAGGCATGAACCATTGTGCCTGGCCAGACAACACATTTTTAAAGATATTTTCTGGCCTGGATCGGGCCAACATCTCAACTGTATGGCGAACAAGAATGACCCCAGAGCCTTGATCCCAGCCTGAGTGCCTGCCCTGAACCAGTCCTTCCCTTCAGCACTGACACGTCTAAAACAAAGGGAAACCATATTCCTATGATGCTACAATGGCAACTAGAGAAACTGAGAAATGGGCTCTGGCCCAGAGGTCAGGCACTCACGGGCACTTGGAGTAATAGAAACCTTAGATGGGGTTGTTTGTTCTTTTTCTTGTAAATTTGCTTAAGTTCTTTGTACAATAGGAAAGACTTGGAACCAACCCAAATGCCCATCAATGATGGGCTGGATAAAGTAATTGTGGCACACATACACCGTGGAATACTACACAGCCATAAGAAAGGATGAGTTCATGTCCTTTGCAGGAACATGGATGAAGGTGGAAATCCTCATTCTCAGCAAACTGACACAGGAACACAAAACCAAACATCATATGTTCTCACCCATAAGTGGGTATTGAACAATGAGAAGACATGGGCACAGGGAGGGGAACATCACACACCCAGGCCTGTGAGGGGAGAGGGGCTGGGGGTGAGATAGCGGGGGGGCGGGCATTAGGGAAGCATAACAGGAGAAATACTGAACAGAGATGACAGGGTGGTGGCTGCAGAAAAACACCACGGCACGTATGTACCATGTAACAAGACTGCACATTCTGCACATGTACCCCAGAAGTTAAAGTATAATTTAAAAAAGAAAAGACAAAAAAAAGAAACCTTAGATACTATGGGCCCACCCCAGGCAGACGTTTCCCTGCCCCTTTGTCAATACTCATTGGCATTTGCTTAGGTACTTCCGGTGATCCCATGCCTACCGTCCTACAGCTGAGCTGCTACACTGATGATGGCTCTGCATGGTTAGGAAGCCTGGCCTCATGTCTTTCCAAACCCTGCCTTGCTAAACCTTCCACACACTGGATAATATTTCGTAACTCAAAGTTACCTTGAAGTCTAATCCTCTTATGTATGGCCGGTGAGCTCTTTCAATTGTATCACATACCTGTTTGTCTTCTTCAGAGAGTTATTTTTATACATTTTTCATGTCCCCAATTTAGTTAATGCCACCTATTCAAAAGGGTCCCTGGAGGCTGAATTATATATGCTAGAGATTCCCTAACTTCATTAATAGTTTAACTATGTGCACGGTACCTCAAACAAGAGTATAATGACAGAAGGCTGTGTAAGCAGCTTCTTCTTGGGCTTCCAAGGCCTCCTGGGATCTGCCCAGCTCCTTTCTGGTTTTATTCTAGTCATATCCAATCACACTCCCCTCTCTAAATGTGCCTGTACTTTCACGCCCCTATGCCTTCACTCACAATGCTTATTTTCCCAAGAATAACCACCTGCCTATTACCTGGTTATGAACTCATCATTCAAAGCCACATCAAGATGAGCAGCAATAATAACAATAACTAACCTGCACTGAGTGGGAGGCATCATTGAAGCCTTTCATACGTATCAATTCATTTAATTTTCAAACACACCCATGAGGTCAGGACTAATATCATACACCCATTTTATAGGAAAGGAAACAGGCAGAGAGGCTAACTTATCCAAGGGTCATCAGTAACTGACACAGGCAAGATTTAAATTCAAGCAGCCTGGCTCCAGAGACTGTTCGACTTTAAGCCACTATGCCAATATGTTCTTCTGCCTCCAGAAATGCCACCTTTTCTCTGCAGCTTCTCCTTGCTGTCTCTCTGTCTGTCTCTGTCTCTCTCTCTCTCTCTCTCTCTCTCTCCCTCCCTCCCTCTCTCTCTCTCTCTCTCTGTCTCTCTGTCTCTCTCTCTCTCTCTCACACACACACACACACACACACACACACAGGCTCAGACTTAATGTTTGTTCCTCAGTAAATTCGGCACTTTGTACAAACACATTCTATCCCACTTATCTCTCTTAATGATGGTGATTTGTTTATACATCTGTCCTTCCATTAGAAGCTGACTGTTAGCTGCTTGGATACAGAGAGCATATCTTAATAAATGGTACACCCTCAGAATCAAATACATCAAAGCTATGTGTTACTATTATGTTGCTATTTAAAACAATTACTGCACTTTCATTCAGAGCTAAGCAATGTGCTGGCACTATAAAGGGATGATGAGTAGGAGCACTAATGTTTTTGCATAGCGTGTGTGTGCGTGTGTGTGTAAGGAAGAAAAGGATTTTCTAGGGAGGACTAAGCTAAGAGTATGAATATGGGTTCCCCAAAGCAAAGCTTCCCTCAACATAACATTTTACTGGGAGAAGCCCAGTCTGACGACTAGCTCACCACTTCTATACCTAAAAGCTAAATCTTCCAGCCAACGAGTCTTGCCCACTGACACAGAGCTATCGGTCATACTTCTCACGCCAGCAAGAGACCAATGGAACGGCTAAATGCACCTGGTCAAGAGCAGAGCAGAATTGTTTCCAGCAGTCCTGAGTAAACAATCTAGTCTTTCATCCTTAAATATGAAAATACAATCTGAGCCATCTGACATCTGTGAAAAACCAGTACCTTGAAGGAGGACATACATAGGGAATAGTAGACTCAGTGGGAAACATAAGTACTTCAGAAATCACAGAACTCTAAACAGAATCTCATTAGTCTTCAAGAAGAAATTAAAGCCATAAGATCAAAGTAGAATACTATGAAAAAGAACATCAAGTAGCTCAAAATAACAAATAACTCAAAAAATAAGTTGAAAGTACCTCCTGGAAAGCAAAATAATCCCTCATTTTAAAAAATAAAAAATATGAGGCAATTGGTAAAGACATACAAATTCAAATCAAGGAGAAAAAGATAACAGAAAACAGTAATTGAGAAGAAATTATCAGTAAAATCATAGAAAAAATTTTCCAAAGCTATAGGATAGAAAAAAATCTTCAGATTGAAAATGCCTGCTGAAGACCAGGTGTGGTGGCTTACAACTGTAATCCCAGCACTTTGGGAATCCAAGGTGGGCAGATTACTTGAAGTTAGGAGTTCAAGACCAGCCTGGCCAACATGGTAAAACCTCATCTCTACAAAAATACAAAAATTAGCCAGGCCTGGTGGCGCGAGTCTGTAATCCCAACTGCTCGGGAGGCTGAGGCAGGAGAATCGCTTGGACCCAGGAGTGGAGGTTGCAGTGAGCAGAGTTTGCCACCCCGCTGCACTCCAGCCTGGGTGACAAAGTGAGACTCCATCTCAAAAAAAAACGAAAGAAAGAAAAATCCTGCTGAATATTCAGCAATATGAATGGTTAAAAAGAAAAGTCAGGCATGTTTTTGTGAAATGTTTGGACACAAAAGATAAAAAGATCCAAGAAGCCTCCCAAAGAGCAGCAGCCCACCTACAAAATGTTAAAAGTCAGACTGGGGAAAGAGCAGGCATGATCTGTGCAAAAGCTAGTAATCGAGGTAACTGAGTCTATAGAAAACACGTGTTCCTCTAACCAAGAAGGAAAAGGCAAAGCAATAGAAACTTCAGGAAGAAAACTTCTTAATAGATTGATCAAAGAAATAATGGTTGTGACATGATAGGGAAGAATTGGTAGAGTATAAAAAAAATGAAGCCACTGGAAACTTGACCTTCCCACTAGACACACATTCTATTTATGCAGAACAAAAGCGGTGACTATTGAACCCACAGAGAAAAAACCCAAATCTTGTCACCTCAATAGTTTGTAGTGATGCTCATTACAAAGTCAAAGTGATGCAAGCTCTTCTAACTTGTTTTCAACTTTCAGAATCAAACTATAGCCAAAGTCTAAATTACAATTGTAAAAAAGATAACGGAAACCCGTAATAGAGACGGGGACTTGGAGGAAAGCTAACACATTGTCGCTTTCTGCACATTGTAAAATGAACACCATATAGGTGATAAATCTGATTATATGAAAAGGAAGGTAGGGCTAGCAAAATCTGAAAAGCAAAATTTAAAAAAAAAATAAGAGGAGATAAAGACAGGGATACTAATAGTCTCATCTGGTTTAGTGAAGAGTCATGAGTAACCGTCTTAGCCTATTTGGGCTGTTAGAACAAAACACTGTAGATTGGGTGGCTTATGAACAACAGATATTTGTTTTTCACAGTTCCTGGAGGCCGGGAAGTCCAAGATACGTCAAGAGCAGATTTAGCATCTGGGAAGGGCTGCCCTCTGTTTTATCCATGGTACTTTCCAACTGTGTCCTCGCTTGTTGGAAGAGGGGACATCTGGTTTCTTTAGCCTCCTACAAGGGCACAAATCTCATTCATAAGGGCTCTACCCTCATGCCCCAGTCACCTTCCAAAGGCCTCACCTCAAAAGGTTAGGTCTCAACTTGTGAATTACGGGGTGGGGGGGATACACACAATCAATCTGTAGGAGTAGCTGCCCTAAGTTTATAGAAAAAAAAATGACAGGTTTATAATCTACAATTGTAAAGATAACTCAATGAAAGAATTAAAAATAAAGCATATCAAACAATGGAAAGAGGAGAGAGAGTAAAATGAGAGAGAGGGAAAATAAATGTAACTCGTCATCTTTAATTGCAAGAAATCAGGCCGGGCATGGTGGCTCATGATTATTCTCCCAGCACTTTGGAGGTCGAGGCAGGTGGATCACTTGAGCTCAACAGTTTGAGCTTAGCCTGGGCAACATGGAAAAAGCCTGTCTCTACTTTAAAAAAAAATGCAAAAATTAGCCAGGCATGGTGGCACATGCCTGCGATTCCACCTACTTGGGAGGCTGAAGCTGGAGGATCGCTTGAGCCAGGTGGAGGCTGCAGTGAGCCAAGGCTGCACCACTGCACTCCAGCCTGGGCGATAAGCCAGACCCTGTCTCAAATAAAAGTCAATCATTATTATCTCCATTAATAAATCAAGAAATAGTAAATATAGTATTTCAAGTTATAGAGGAAGCTACTAGAAGAATTTGAAAAAGGAAGTGTTAAAAGAGATTGCCTCTGAGGGGCTGGGGGAAGCCAGGGGTAAGGGAGAATGATTTTTACTCACATCATGAAGATCAAGACTGTCCCAGTCACAGCCCTGGTCCTGTGGTTCTTACGCAGACTTTAATCTAATTTCTGTTGTGTTCGATGCTGCAAAAAAAGAGGACACAAGCATTAACGAATCCTTAAAAAAAAATGACTGATTCTACTTTGAGGTTCTTGGAAAGCCTTAAAGGAAGTGATCTTTAATTTGTGTCTTGAAATATGAGTGGAAGTTAACCAGAGTGATCTTGGGTTCACGAGGGATTTGTTCTTTTTTGTGGGAGGTTGCAGGTCAGGGGTAGTGGATCATGGGAAGAAAGAGAGAAGAGCTTTCCAGGCAGAGGCAACAGCATGTGCAAATACACACAGCCAAGACTGAGCGAGGCACGTGGAGAAATTGTAAGAAGCCCATCCTAGCTGAAGCAGCCCACGAGCCCTGGGGAGAGCGTCTAGAGACGGCAAGGCCAACAAGCTCTGTCACCAAGCCACACACCTCCAGGAGGCACCATTTGCAGTGCCTACAATGTAAATAACAGCTCCTAGAGCTGTGCAGCAGGACCACACGGAGGGAGTAGTCTGAGTAGTCGCAGAGGGTGACGTTTCCTACAGAAGGCCAAGATCAGACCAGAGGTAATGAGGGAAACTTGAGGACCGAAGGCGACAGCTGAGAGCAGCTGGTGTGCGGAGAACAGAAGCGAATGAATCGGAAATGAACGCTGAGGGGACAGAGGAGGGTCCTTGTTCTGAGCCTCTACCGTAAGTTGTGTTAGCTTTCTCTCCAAGTCCCAGTCTCTACAACATCACCAACTTTGGAATCAGAGGAATCGTTTCCTTTGCCTTCTGAGAAATGGAAACTGTCAACAAGAAATGCTGGGCTTTTGTCAGAATGGGCCCTCTAATGAATGTTACACAATATCTTGTCCCTAAGCCAATTTTCGATCTGCTCTAGGACAAAAGGGGAGGTGGGAGAGCCCACAGTCTGTGTGTCGCCAGTCAGCCTCTTCGGGGTTCTGCACGATGAAACAGAACTCAGAAATGGAGCAATGCGGAGAGAATAATTGAAATAGCTAAGACGTGGTGAGAGCTTCCTCTTTGCCAAGCGATGTGACAAATATCATTATGCATTTTGCATTTAATATAATTTATCCTTGAAAGAGTTCTGAGGATGACTACAATTACTTTCTCCATTTAAAAGATAAGGAAATCTAGGCTCACAGAGAGGAAGTGAGTGACCCAAGGTGTCATGTAGCCAGAAATGATTCGACTAGCATTTCAACCCAGGTAGCCTGACTCAAAGACTTCTCTCCCTGTGAGCAGATTCTGCCAGAAAGAATGAAAAAGTAGCTGCAACTCGTCTCTGTTTAACATGTCCCAGATTTGACACATGTTTTAGCATAGGGCTCTGCACTTTTCCCAAGGATGCAAAAAAATAAGCAACAAATATTATATATAACAAATTATATATGATAAAAGATATATAGGTAATAAAACTACTACATGGGAATTCACTCTAAACCATTGCAGGCAATAGAAGTAAGATTCCACTAAACCAGAGTGCTGAGCTAATAAAAGACTGGTCCAGAATGCTATTGTTGTCTTCCCATAAACTTTATAAGAACAAATCTGTAATCCACAAGCTCCTTGAAGTTTGGTCCCATGTCTGACCCATATTGCTTCACAACACCTAGTATCTAATTCACAATATCTAATTCACAGACACTCAATGACTGTTTGCTGAATTGAGGGGTTTGAAGGAACTGCAATAATTGTCCTTAGCAAACAGCCCTCCTGGTGACCTGCACCAATCCGTAGGCTATTGGTAAGAATCCTACGTGTCATGCAGCACGTGAGTGCCCTGCATGCTTTGACCTTTCTTAAAACGCATTCACTTGGATTCCTGGAAGGTGTCAATCTCCCACCAGAGATATCTGCTTTCTTTCTTTTTTTTTGAGACAGAGTCTCGCTCTGTTACCCAGGCTGGAGTGCAGTGGCACAATCTCTGCTCACTGCAACCTCCACCTCCAAGGCTCATATAATTCTCCTATCTTAGTCTCCCGAGCAGTTGAGACTACAGGAGACCACCACCACTTCTGGCTATTTATTGTATTTTTAGTAGAGATGGGGTTTCACCATACTGGTCAGGCTGGTCTTGAACTCCTGACCTCAGGTGATCCACCTGCCTCAACCTCCCAAAGTGCTGGGATTACAGGCATGAGCCACCATTTCCGGCAGACGTGTGCATTCCTAACTATGTGAGCATAGCTCAACTCTGATTGAGGGAGGCAGGAGAGCCTAATGGTTAAGCATACAGGCTCCAGAGTCAGATGCTATGCGTTCAAGCTTTGGCTCTATCATTTTGGAGACTTACAAAGGTAGAGCATTGGCCAAATCACTACAACTCTCTGGGCCTCGGTTTCCTCATCTATCAAGAATGATTAAAAAGTTGTGCCTACTGGGGTTGCTGTTGAGGATTAAGTGAGTTAGCACAGCTAAAGCAACCAGACCGATGACTTGTACAGAGCTGGCACTTAATAAATGCTAATTGTTACTATGTGGGGCAAGGCCCATTTGAAACACACCTGGGTAAGGCTTCAGTAGAGGCATAAGGTTCCCATTTGCCAATGCACACATTTGCTTTCCCCTCTTCAGTCACCCCTACTGTCGGATCTCAAGTGATTTGGAACTCGCCAGATAGGGCGCTGACCTTTTCAACAGCAAGTTTAATTAAGGCTAGTGAATCGCTAAAGTGTGATGTTCCATATCTTTCCATGTCGTTCTGTGAGAAAGATTAACCATTAAAATGTCACGTTAGTTATTTTCAGCCTTTCAGAATGACGGCGACTTCCAGCCAGCTATTTACCCCAGAAAAGATCCAGAATAGAACCTGACTTTATGAACTTCCTAGACCTGAATCGATGTTACTGGATCATGTTGCTTCAACATTAAGGATCAAAAGCTTCAACAAACGTGGGTGGCTGCTGGAGACTCACCTGCTTCAGGTGACATTCAAAAGGCTGCTGATGTGTCGTGGTGAGGGTGTACCAGGCTGGCCCAAGAGCCTGCTTCCTCCTTCCGTGGAGCGGAGCTGGCCGAAGGGGCTGGGCAATCCAGGTCCAAGGAGCTGAGCATCTGCGATGCGTTCAATGTCTCGCTTCCTGCAGACCGACTGCTCGAGCACATCAACCTCAGGTTCATCTACCACATCTTCCACTTGGCTCACTGCACTGTTTCTATTTCCAAAACATAATCTCAGTCATATCCCCACCTGCCTCATCCTAACTCCTTAAGTTGCAAATGTATGGTCTCCTCTGAGGAAGCATGCTTTTGTGGAAGACAATAGAAATTCCCCAAATTGCCTTCTCACTCCCAACCTGTAAAATATGTCTACCCTAGAGTGGAATAATAAATCCATACTTTTATTCTGCATACTCTCTCCGGAGTTTCCTGGTAAAATTAGAAGCTGTAGAACATAGCAGTTAATAATATGAGCAGAGAAGGGGTGAATGTAGACTTTGCAATTTACTAGTTGTGGGACTCGAAGCAAATTATTTACTCCATGTATTACACACTTCATCGATAAAATGGAAGTACTGCATGTTCTGTCTCATAAGCAGGTGCTGAACAATGAGAACACACGGACACAGGGAGGGGAACATCACACACTGGGGTCTGTTGGGGGGTGTGTGTCTAGGGGAGGGATTAGCAGGGGATGGGGAGATTGGGGAGGGATAACATCAGGAGAAATACCTCATGTAGGGGATGGATGCAGCAAACCACCATGGCATGTGTATACCTGTGTAACAATCCTGCAAGATCTGCACATGTGCCCAGAACTAAAAGTAGAATTTTTTTAAAAAAGAAGTAACAGTACCTTCCTCATAGGGCTCTAGTGGATTTTTTTTTTTAATACACATAAGGGCTTTAGAAGAGGCTGTATCAAGTAGTCAGAGTCTCACATTCACACTGATACTTTTGTTCTTGAACTATTTACTGCTCGTAGCCAGCTGTTGTTCTTGTTTTTGTTGCAAGTCTCCCAGTGGGCAGGGATTCAACCACTCACACAGTGCCAAGCAGAGACTCATACTTAGTAATGTTCTTCTGTTAATGGCTAATGATGGGAATAAGAATGAAGGAAGAAGATGCCAAGTAAGATGTAGGTTTTTTAAATAAACTGAGGGAGGGAAAAACGATCTCCCTTGCAGCCAAATTTCCAAACGCATTTCTACCATCATCTCAAGCTTCCTATTTGCTAATACAATTTCCTGCTTTCAAATCCTGAGCACCAAACAGGAAATTAGTTTGAGGATGATGGTCTCTAGCCAAAAAAAGGAAAGCAATTTCCAAGGCAAGCAACCAGACGCTTTTCCTAGGATATCCTCGGAAACGATACAACCAGCATGGACCACGAAGTAACCTCAGTGGACTTTAAAGTTTCACTCTGAGAAATGAACGGCAAAATTGCACTTCCTCATCTGAATAACCCAAACCATCATCAAAATTTTATTTTCTACCCAGAGATGGCCTGTCAGGAATGCAAATGCAGAAGAACGGGACACTGCAGCTGGCGGAGAACGGGTGGTTTTCCGGTGGTGAGGCCCTCTTTCTGTCAGGGTCACTTATGCAAGGAACAGCAAAGCCAGGATATAGAGCCTGCATTAGGCCTGGTTTACTCTCCAGCAGCTGAGGTATGACGTTCTACGTGGCAGAGGGCCCAATAAACATTTTATTGATGATGAAAACCGTATATAGATCGTCACATGAGCGTGATGCCTGAACAGGTACCTGGATGCCCACTAGTATTTTGCCAGAAGCCTAACACCTTCGCCACTTCACGGATGACCACAGGCACATAACAGAAACTTTCCAATGTACCATTCACAGCATCCGCGGCTATTGTAGGTGGGCTGCATGGAATGGAATCAACCACAGTTAAGGCTCTAAGGTAGCCACGAAGACGAATTCCCCAAATTCTTCATATAAGTAAACAGTTTTTGTGTTCAGCGCCGTGAAGCTTACCAAAGCTAATGCCAAGGTGACTACACAGCAGGCAGAAGGGGCTTGCTCCATCCTACTCTCAGACACACACACTCACGCCACCATCAGTGCCGATACCATCTCCCCTCTCTTTCTTTTTTTTTTTTTGAGACGGAGTTTCGCTCTTGTTACCCAGGCTGGAGTGCAATGGCGCGATCTCAGCTCACCGCAACCTCCGCCTCCTGGGTTCAGGCAATTCTCCTGCCTCGGCCTCCCGAGCAGCTGGGATTACAGGCACACGCCACCACGCCCAGCTAATTTTTATATTTTTAGTAGAGACGGGGTTTCACCATGTTGACCAGGATGGTCTCGATCTCTTGACCTCGTGATCCACCCACCTCGGCCTCCCAAAATGCTGGAATTACAGGTGTGAGACACTACGCCTGGCCTCCCCTCTCTTTCTAAGGGACATCCTAAAAATTAATCAGCAGCTTTAGTTAAAAAAAAAAAAAAGGCATGAACCTAGTAGGTCAAGGTAATCTAAGTACAGCAAGACTGAAAATAGAGCTCTGGGCAGTATTTTTGTTAATAATGAAAAAGAACCAAGAAATAATCTCTTCTGGCTCAAAAGTGGGCAGCAGAGAAGCAGAAAGAAGCCAGGGAAGGTTGCCAGGAGTTTCAAAAGAAGATGCCAAACACCAAGTAAAAAAAAAAAAAAATCAAGCTAATAATTATAACATCTCACAGCTGCTGAATGCTCCCTCCATGCTGAGTGCTGTGCATACACTTGGCCTTAAATCCTCACAGGTGAACCAAGTAGCATATTGTTATTATTTGTCTCTCATTTTTTTTTTTTTTTGAGACAGAGTTTCACTCTGGTTACCCAGGCTGGAGTGCAATGGCGCGATCTCGGCTCACCGCAACTTCTGCCTCCTGGGTTCAGGCAATTCTCCTGCCTCAGCCTCCCGAGTAGCTGGGATTACAGGCACGCGCCACCATGCCCAGCTAATTTTTTGTATCTTTAGTAGAGACGGGGTTTCACCATGTTGACCAGGATGGTCTTGATCTCATGACCTCGTGATCCACCCACCTCGGCCTCCCAAAGTGCTGGGATTACAGGCTTGAGCCACCGCGCCCAGCCATTATTTGTCTTTTACATAAAGGAGGAAACTGCAGCTCAGAGAGGTTGGAAAAGTTGCCTAAGTCACACAGTAAGTTTCAAATCCAAAACTAAACCCAAGTCTGCCTGATGCTGCCTGTGTACTTACGCACTAGAGACAGGAGCATGACTGAGATGGAAGAGGAAGATAGTCAAGGAGGTAGCAGGAGCTGGCAAGGCCAGGGTGGTCTGTGCATGTAGGATTCCATCTCAGGGACAGTCACATAAAGTCAAGCTCGGCCAGGCCTGGTGGCTTATGCCTGTCATCCTAGCACTTTGGGAGGCCAAGTCATGTGGATCACCTGAGGTCAGGAGTTCAAGACCAGCCTGGCCAACATGGTGAAACCCCGCCTTTACTAAAAATACAAACATTAGCCAGACATGGTGGCAGATACTTGTAGTCTCAGCTGCTTGGGAGGCTGAGGCAGGAGAACTGCTTGAACCTGGGAGGCGGAGGTTGCAGTGAGCTGTGCCACTGGAGATTGTGCCACTGCACTCCAGCCTGGGTGACAGAGCAAGATTCTATCTCAAAAAAAAAAAAAAAGAGTCAAGCTCACCCTTGTCTGGTGATGGCATATATTCTTGAGTGTTCTTAGAACGGAGCTGCCTAATGCTTGATTAGAACTGGCACGTCCAAATCCCACCCACACCCCTAGTCTCAGTTCAAATGCTACTTATCCCACAGTCTTTGCTGATTTCTCAAATGGAAGTGGAAATGATCCCTCTCCTTCCACTGAATGTCTCCAACTTTATTTCTCTAATGGGGGCTGGGTATAGTTGCTCACACCTGTAATCCCAACCCTTTAGGAGGCCGAGGCAGGCAGACCACATGAGGTCAGGAGTTCAAGACCAGCCTGGCCAATATGGAGAAACTCCATCTCTATTAAAAACGCAAAAATTAGCTGGGTTTGGTGATGCATGTCTATAATCCCAGCTACTCAGGAGGCTGAGGTAGGAGAATCGCTTGAACCCGGGAGGTAGATGTTGCAGTGAGCCGAGATCACGCCACTGCACTCCAGCCTGGGCAACAGAGTGAGAATCTGTCTCAGGTAAAGAAAAAAAGAAAAGGAGATTTGGGAAGGTGTCACCTTTTCAGTCCTTCTTTCCTCTAGCTGGAGTCTGTGGCTGAGGTCTGGCCAACCGTATATGGGCAGAAATAACTGTACACCTCACCCCCACCTGGCCTTTGAGAAGCTCCCTGGGATTCTGGTTTCCCTCTTTTACCAATTTCCACCTGGATGTCAAGAGGCTGGGCAACCTGGGAGCCATGAGTAAAGAGCCATTGCCCTATCAGCCTGCTTCCCTCAAAAACTGTGTGGCAATACAATTCCCCGCCCCTTGCCTTACACCTTAACTTATGTGAACTCTTATTTATATTTATATAAATGTGCATTTTGCTAAACCACGGAAATGTTATAGTTATGTGTTAAAATAAACAAGAGGGGTAAGATTCAGCCACTACTATGGTAAATTCAGGAGGTGAATTCTCAATATCCTCACCCGTTTTATATAGTCCATCTGTTACTACAGCAAAAACTTCTCAATTTAGGTATAAAAATGTTTGTTTTCTTTGCTAACAAAGAGTTGGCATCGATTTTTAAATAGGTAAAGTTTCTCATGGAGCACAGTTCATGTGAATTATCACTTTCATGCATTCCCCTTTACTCTTTGTTATTATTTCTGGCTGTTATTTGATATTTTGCATTGAACTAATGAACACAAACGTGATAGGACAGTAATCTGAGTCTAATCTGAGGACTAAAACATACACTCTCACCATCAAATGTAATGTTAGTTGTGGGTTTTTAATAAATACCTTAATGCAGGTTTTTTAAAAGAGGACAGAAAAGAAAAGGAGACCTCTCCCTGACATAGGTTCTCTCCTGCAACAGCCACTCTAGGAATGGGAGTTAGAAACAGCATACTCTCCTAGGCTCCTAGAAATAGCATGGAAACAAGACTTCTTGCTACCCACCATAGCCTCTTGGTAGTTAAAAAAAAAAACTGTATAAAGTCAAAATCCAATTCTACAACATGCAGGTCTCCAACATACATTACCCAAGTAGTTTGGGACTCCAAAATCAAAAGAATAGAGATAATATTGGTCTAAGAACCATGAAACTCTAGGACATTGGCAAAGGAAATTGAAACCTCTCCAGAAAAACTTCTACAACCCAGAGTATAAATGGTCTCATGCAAGCAAAGAATCCAAAGACGAGCTCACAGCGAAAATGTGCAGGCCGTACAAACAAAAGAACCTCAGGAGGGCAGCTCAGCAGACGCAACAGATGGAAAAATAAGCACCCAAGGAAACAAAATTAATTTGTAAAACCGTGGGTATTTGTAACTGAATATTTAAATTTAAATATTCTCAAAATTTATGAAAATTGTAAAAGGAATAGAAAATGTAATGAGAAAACAAGATTGCTGAACAGGCAAAAAGAAAACCAAATTTGAGAGAAACAAATAGAGCTTCAAAAAATGAAAACCGTAGTCATTAATCTTAAAAACCAAATGAAAGAAAAAAAACAGATTGGATTCAGTTCAGGAAAGATTTAGGGCACTGAAGAAAGATCTTCATATCTTCAAATAGGCCGGGTGCGGTGGCTCAAGCCTGTAATCCCAGCACTTTGGGAGGGCGAGGTGGGTGGATCACGAGGTCAAGAGATCGAGACCATCCTGGTCAACATGGTGAAACCCCGTCTCTACTAAAAATACAAAAAATTAGCTGGGCATGGTGGCGTGTGCCTGTAATCCCAGCTACTCGGGAGGCTGAGGCAGGAGAATTGCCTGAACCCTGGAGGCGGAGGTTGCGGTGAGCCGAGATCGCGCCATTGCTCTCCAGCCTGGGTAAGAAGAGCGAAACTCCGTCTCAAAAAAAAAAAAAAGAAAGAAAGAAAGAAAGAAAGAAAGATCTGAAATAATTACCCATAACCCAAAATAAAGATATAAATGAATAAAAATGTAAAAGAAAGACTGAAACTTGGAAAAAGAACTAAATATCCTCTACGTTAAAAAGAGTTGAAGGAGAGAAAAATCGAAATGGGGTGGAGGTAATACTTGAAATGATAATATCTGAGAACTTTCCAGAATTAGGAGAAAAAAACTATGAAAAATAAATAGAAACAGCAAAATAAAATAGTAGAATGAAGTCAAAATACACGAATTGAACGTTCTATATAAAAGACAATGATTTATACATTTAAAGATTGTTAAAATCCATTATTTGCCATTTACAAGGGATACTCTCATAATGGCACAGAGAGGTTGAAAGTAAGAGAATGAAAAAAGTTATGTCTGTTCTAACACTACCCAAAAAGCACTGTCACAGTCACAGTGACATCCAAAGAAAACAACAGCCCTTTAGCAAGATCATGAATGTATTTGTCCGGCTCACTGAAATGCAAACTGTTTCTGATCCTCCTTCCTGATAGGAACTGAGAAGAACAGCCACATAAAACAAAAGGAACAGAGGCTGTGTTCATCTTTTCTAATAAAGATCCTGCATCTGACACAAGTCTTGTGTTTGAGGCTCGTGTTTTGTTAAACAATGGTAGCACATTACTATCACCATGCTTCTTTCAGCTTTGGCTGTAGCCAGACTAGTAAATTGCACAGGGATGTGACGGGGACTGCTACCCTTGATCCTGTAAATATTTCAGGATAGCACTAATACCTCCCATTCCCTCAATACGTGGTATTTTATTTTACTGGCCTGGGAGGCGCTTCTACTTGGCCTTTTCTACCATAATACCTCTTATTCTATGATTCATAGGTCCTTCCGGTGGAAGATAGCTTAAGATTATTTAAAAAAAAAAAAAGGAAACCTATAGTTCATAGGGACTAATATGTGAAGATTCTGTCAACACCTAAGAATAGTGATTGTGATTATCCATTTGGGACTGAAGAAATAGGACCACTCATTCGGTCTGTGAATGCAGAGGACCCACTGTGCTATAGACTTTAGTGAGGACTCCATTTATTATCTGATTCTCCTATGTCCTACTGTAACAGAGGAGACCAGGTATCACTTTGGGTCTTCAAGAATCCAACAGTGCTCAGAAAAGCTGTACATTTCTCTTTTCTCAGTGTGCAGATTATCCAAGGAATTGGCTTGTAGGGTCCTTTGGGGAAGGACTTGGGGAATTCCCAAGCTGACCATGCCAGCATGTGTCTGAGTCCTCCTCATGGGGACCCAGCTTCTTCAGTTGATGGGTTCTGACTAAAATATAGCTCAGGATGAAACCCAGGCAAAGGATTTTCACTGTTTATTGCAACAGCTGACCTTCGCTTTCTGCTTAACTGTTCTTTTTCCTTTTTTTTTCTTTTGAGATAGTCTCACTCTGTCACCCAGGCTGGAGTGCAGTGGCATGACCTCAGCTCACTGCAACCTCCGCCTCCCATATTCAAGTGATTCTCCTGCCTCAGCCTCCTGAGTAGCTGGGATTACAGGTGCGTACCACCACACCAGGCTAATTTTTGTATTTTTTGTAGAGACGGGGTTTCACTATGTTGACCAGGCTCGTCTTAAACTCCTGATCTCGTGATCCACCCACCTCGGCCTTCCAAAGTGCTGGGTTTACAGGCGTGAGCCACTGCACCCAGCCTGCTCAACCATTCTCTTCTCCACCTGATCATATACATTAAGCACACCCTTGATACCTGCCCATACATCTTGCCTTTGAAACACCGTATCCAGTTGACCGTGTTTACAGATCCTGCAAGTCAAGATCTTCTGGCTGTCATTCCAATATTGCTATCCATAAGACAATTCCCACCTTGCTTCTGATGGTTAAGTGCTGTTCTGGGACACCCCGTTATCTTTATTGCTGCTAGAGAACCCAGCTTTCCAATGGCATCTCCTAATTTCTACCCTGGCCTACAAAGTACAGCCACTACTGAGATCCTCTAGCATGCTGGTGTTCACCAGCACACTGACCACCTTGACAAATGCTGTGCCTGCAAGCTCTCCTAACACTTCCCTGTTTTACGTAGGAGATTCATTCTCACATGCTCATATCCATGGCCTTTTGACCCCTTCCTCCATAGTCCACCATCACAGTGTGGCATCTCCACTTCATTTATTTGGGACCTGTGCTTTTGGCAATCTTCCAAGAGCCATCCCAGCAGCACCTGAGATCTGTCTTCCAGGACCCTTGCTGGGGGGTTGTCTTGTGTCACCAGGGCACGGCCCCAAATTTACAAACTTTTCCTTATCCAGTTACATATTCTTCCCCAGTTGATCCAACAGTCTCAAAACTAGCTTTAGGCATGCCACCTTGCTTCTTGCAGGAGAGTAAGCATTGTCTAGTAAGTGGGCTCTGCTCCCATTCGAAGCCTCTGCATAGACTTCAGGAAATGAGGGGTCTCTACCTTCCAACAAAGGAGAGTGGGTCATTTCTGCACATGCAAAAGGTTTCAAGGAAATTGGAGGAGGTTCCAAGTTCTCAAATGCAACCACCCTGATGGTCCCACACCAAGGCCTGGGGTTCTTATCCTTCCCCATAAAGCACTTGACACTGACATAGGCAACTTATCTAGACTTATGTAGGCTGAGAATTCCTAGTTCCAATCTTCAGCTCTATGTGCTTTTGAATATGGTTTGTTTGTTTGGTTTTTTGCTTGTTTGCATGATGGAGTCTCACTCTGTTGCCCAGGCTGGAGTGCAATGGCAAAATCTCAGCTCACCGCAATCTCAGCCTCTTGGGTTCAAGCAATTCTCCTGCCTCAGCCTCCTGAGTAGCTGGGATTACAGGCACCTGCCACCATGCCTGGCTAATTTTTGTATTTTTAGTAGAGACAGGGTTTCAACATGTTGGCTGGCCAGGCTGCTCTAGAACTCCTGACCTTGTGATCCACCCACTTCGGCCTCCCAAACTGCTGGGATTACAGATGTGAGCCACTGCACCCAGCCTGGAGAAGTATTCTTTTAAATGTTACCAGTGAAGTCCTCTGAATTTCACACTTGGCTTTGAATTGTTGATTAATATATATCTGTGCCTGTCATTTCTTTTTCAGTTCTTAAAGTGTGCTTAGTGAAAGCAACCTAATTCCATAATCTGCCTTAGAGTTACTATTTCTCCACATACCTCCTGTGAAAAAAAAATAAACCTCAGGACCCTAAACTCACTATGCCAAAGGGAAAGTTAAGCTTGAGTCACACCAAAACAAACAAACAAACAAAAGAACCCACTTTCCTTTTGTTCCCAAACAGGTAACTGTAATTTCACATGCTTACTGTATCTTACATAATGTAAAATATAGATTTACTGTGAAACAAATGCCTAAATGACTTTTTCCCCTACTCCCTTTTTAATTGCACATAAAATGGAGATTCACGGAGTGCTACTCAAAGGCTCATAAGACTGTAATCTTATTGCTTACCCTCCCTTTTTTCCCTCTTGCTTGCCCTTTCCTCTTAAATAATGAAATTTCCAAAATCCTTTATGGAAAAAGCACTGGTCACAGATCCTTCAGTAACTTTTGTTTCTATTTCCAGGCACGTCCTCAACCTTAGCAAAATAAACCTCTAATCAACTGACCTCTGCCTCCGTCTCTGTTCGGTTTAAGCTCCAGATCCCACAGGCGTTGCACTAGCTAGGGCACCCTTTCCTACCTATAAACTGTCCCAGTTTGCCATAGATGAAAATCCTAGCAATCACACTGCTACAACCTGCCAGAGACTTTCAAAACTCCATTTACCTCCAGTGACGAGACATCCATTGCTGTCAGGCCACCAAGTTATCCATTTCCAGAATTCCATCCTGAAAATCTATTTCCGAAGCTTAAGCTATTCTGATACCCCTGTCTTAGGCTGGGTCCCCTAGATGCGGAACCTGAGATGGGGATTATTCTATGATTTATTGAGGGATGGTTCATAAAAGGAGTGAAGAAGCAGGACACAGTAGAGGGAAAAATAAAGCAAGATGTGGCCCGAGATGCAGATGAAAACTATTCCAAGATGCAGCCTGATCCCACCCTGGAGCAAAGGGATGCAGAGTGTGTAACTCTGGCACACACACTGCGCCAGTTAGTCCCACCTTGTGGCAAAGGGATGACATTTTTCCTTTTAGGCCAATTGCAGTCTGTTGCTGACTGCAAGCTATTAATGCAAGAAGGAAACCCGGCCAAGGCAGCTGCTGTTCTACTGCAGGCGATTCTCTGAAGCAAGTGAACACTCACTCGAGAGTGGAGAAAAAGCATCCCTAGATGTGGTTGTGGCCATCTTGGACAGCTGTGTGCTGCTTGTCAACACAAGGACTTGTCACAGTTACAGTGACTGTGCTAAGGTTAAAGAACACCCACAGCATGTGACAGGTGGGTGCACCAGCCGTGTGAAATGGGGTCTGGGTAGAGCCGTAATAGCACTCATCTCCCCAAGAGTCAACGAACACATAGAAAATTACAAAACCCATTTAAAGCCAGATGACCCAAAAAAAAGAAATTTACATCAAAATTTGAGGTTATAGCTAATGTGAAACATACTAGTAAATGTATAGCCTCAAAAGCAGGTTAAAATGAATAAAGCCAAAATGCAACTAGCAAGGAATTCAACTTAAGGAATTACAGAAAACACACAGAAAGTAGAAGAATAGAAATATTTGTGATAAGAAAAGAGCAATGAGGAAATAGAAAAAATAAATCATAGAGAGGATCAAAAAACGTGTTGCTTTAGAAAACATTAATAAGAACAAATACCTGGCAATAATGAACAAAAAGAGAAAAGCAGATGCAAACAATATTGGAAATGAAGAAAGAGATAACATGACTACATTAGGCAGGATTTGTTAAAAGTTCTAAAAATACTCTAACTTTCGGCAAATAAATTTGAAAATATGAAATAAATGAACAATTTTTTAAAGAAATATGGATTGCCAATTCAATTCAATCAACAGAAAACCTCCATAGACAGGTAACCAGAAAAGAAATTGAATTTTAAAAAAGAAAAACTACTTTAATCATACACATACACACACACGAAATACCAGGCTGAGCCAGTTTTATAAGTAATCAAACACTCATGAAAGAGAAAACAAGGGAAAGCCCTCTTCCTTACTTTATGAAGCTACCATAACCATACTACTAAATCAGAAGAGGATGTATGAAAACAATCAAGATCCATCAATTCTATTTACAAACTGAGGTATTAAATTGTAAATATTAGCAAATCAAATCCAGAAACATGTAAAATTGCATATATATACATATATGTATGTATATATATAACCAATTACTGTTTGTCTTAAGAATGTAAGAACAGTTTAACATTAGAGAAAAAAACACTGTAATTTACAACATTTAAAAAACTAAAGGAGAAGCTCAAGAATCTTAATGGATGCAGAGTTTTATAAAATTCATTCATAGTTCATAAATAAACTCTTTCAGACTTTTCAAATAAAACAACTCTTAGAAAACTAGGAGTACATTGATATAAGGCATCTACCAGAAACATAAGCAAACATCGCACTTACTGGTAAATACTAGAAGCATTCCCTTAATGTTAAGGGAAGACAAAAATATCTGCCATGGCTGCTTCCATTCAATATGTACTAGTGGTTATAGTTTGTTCAGTAAGAAAAATAAGCAATATTTTTAAGGATTGAAACAGGAAAAAAACAAATGTTACTTTTGCAGATAACATTACGGTCTTCATTAAAGTCCTGCAGAAACTCCAAACCACTTCTAATAAGTTCAGTAAGGTGCTAAATACAAGATCAACTTAGAGAAATCAACAACATTCCAATAATAAACATATTTATTATTAACAATTGGAAAACATTTTTCAATTATCCCATTTACAATAGCCACAGAACTATAATATATCTAAAAGACTCATGTTCAAGACCTTTATAATAAAACTAAATAAATTTTTGGAAGGATTTTTTAAAGACTTGGGTTAATTGATGTTTTAAATTTATAGATAAGACATCTTAATATTATGAACACCTAAGCATTTCTAATCAAAATCTCAAACAGTTTCTTCACAGAATCTGACAGTTGATCCTGTAAGTTTATATGGAACAGTAAAGAGCCAACATTTTTTTTTTTTTTTTGAGACGGAGTTTCGCTCCTTACCCAGGCTGGAGTGCAATGGCCCGATCTCGGCTCACCGCAACCTCCGCCTCCTGGGTTCAGGCGATTCTCCTGCCTCAGCCTCCTGAGTAGCTGGGATTACAGGCACGCGCCACCGTGCCCAGCTAATTTTTTGTATCTTTAGTAGAGACAGGGTTTCACCATGTTGACCTGGATGGTCTCGATCTTTTGACCTCGTGATCCACCCACCTCGGCCTCCCAAAGCGCTGGGATTACAGGCTTGAGCCACCGCGCCCGGCCTAGAGCCAACATATTTTTGAATGGAGTACAGAGATTCGCTCAACCAAACATCACTTTTTATTATAAACCTATAGTAATTATATTTGTACAGTTTTGGCATTGGGAGCCCAATAAAACAGAACAGAAACAGACCATCAGACCAGGGAATCTACAGACAAAGCCTCCTCTACAGGCCATTTGCCATAAACAATATTTCCTTCACCTTTGAATATAAGAAATTTAATAAGCTATCATGAGGACAGCTGGCTACCTCCAGACTTCTCCTAAGAGATCATTCTCATCCCAAGAGATCGTACCTAAAAGTTCCATGAGAAGGAGGGAATACGGCATGAAATACTGCATGCCGTTTTATACTGTACATTGTCATGAGCATTTTTTTGCACGCTTGTTAATGTTTTCTAATGTTTTTATTAGGAACTCTTCCCTTCAGTATCTTAAATGAGATATGCTTCTCATTGTATCCGAATTGTCAGCCAGCCTGAATATAAAAGAAAGTGACCGTCACCAGGAGGTGGAGGAGCAGCATCCACATTTTGTCTGACTTGACCACAGGTGCTTCTTTGCCTCACCCTCCCCACACCCCATTGCCACCGGTCCCAATACCCTTATAAAGAAGGGAGATTATCGCCAGAAGACTAAGAAATCGGTACAAATAATGTAAGAACTTAATGTTGTTTTGAGTAGGAGACAAAAGGAATTTATGGAAAATCCTTCTGAACTAACTGGCAATGACAACAGTGAAAGAGCTTATTATATCATCTAGGACCTGGCAAGGAGAAGGAATCTGTATGAGTCTGTCATAACAAAATAACGCAGACCAAGTACCTTAAACAACAGGTATTTATATCTCGCATGTCTGGAGGCTGGAAGTCCAAGGTTAAGGTGCCGGCAGATGTGGTTTCTGAGGAAGGCTCTCTTTCTAGCTTGTAGGTAGCTGTCTTCACACGGTGAAAAGAGAGGGAGCTCTGGGGTCTCTTTCTCTCCTTATAAGAACACCCAGTCCTACTAGATTAGGGTCCCACACTTAAGACCTCCCTTAACATTGGTTACCTCTACAGTATCCTTCATCTTAGCCAAAAGGCCAACAAGCCACTGTTAATTACTTCTATAAAGGCCTTCTCTCCAAATACAGTCACGCTGCGGTTGGGACTTCAACACATGAATTGGGAGGAGGGGAGTGGGATCACAATTCAGTCTGGAATTGGACTTTCCTCCAAACTTGAGCCAACAACTTCCCTAAAACACATGAGAACTTCATGTATGACTAAGGTGCCATTATAAACCAATGGGGAAAAGATAGCTTATTTAATAAATAATGCGAAGACAACTTGCTATCATATTAAAAAATAAAGCTCGATTAAATCTGTAACTACAACACACACAAGAATATTCACCTGATTGATGAAGCCCCAAATGCAAAAAGCAACACTTAAAAAATTGAAAGAATTAAAAAATATACAGACAGTTCCCAACTTATAATGGGAATTTAATTTTTCAACTTTACGACGGTGCAAAAGCCATATGCATTTAATAGAAACCATAGTTCAAGTACCCATACAACCGTTCTATTTTTTACTTTCAGTATTCAGTAAATGATATGAGACAGTCCACATTTTATTATAAAGTAGGCTTTCTGTTACAAGATTTTGTGCAACTGCAGGCTAATGTACATGATCTGAACATGTTTAAGGTAGGCTAGGCTAAGCTATGATCTTTGGTAGGTTAGGAATATTAAATGCATTTCTTTTTTTTTAAATTTTTATTGCATTTTAGGTTTTGGGGTACATGTGCAGAACATGCAAGATAGTTGCATAGGTAGACACGTGGCAGTGTGTTTTGCTGCCTTCTGCCCCTTCACCCATATTTGGCATTTCTCCCCATGCCATCCAGTGTAAATTAGTTCAACCATTGTGGAAGACAGTGTGGTGATTCCTCAAGGACCTAGAAATAGAAATTCCATTTGACCCAGCAATCCCATTACTAGGTATATATCCAAAGGACTATAAATCGTTCTACTATAAGGACACATGCACACGAATGTTCACTGCAGCACTATTAAATGCATTTCTGACTCACAATCTGTAATGTGTTTATCAGGATGTAACCCTACTGTCAGTTGAAGAACATTTGTAATTGACTTCAGAGTTCAGATTTCTTAAAGAAAGCACATAAAACAAGCTATCAAGAAAAATGTTAACATATTTGACTTATTAATCTAGACTAATGTCATTTTTAGAAAAGCAAAAGAGAAAGATAAACCATAAGCTGTCAGAGATATTGCAGGGCATATGATCAGCCAAGGTTATAAACAATGTTTAAAGAAGTCCTTCCAACCAATAGCAAAAAGTCTACAACACAGAAGAAAAAGTGAGCTAAGCAAATGAAGGGAACCCTTACGGCCAGTAAACAAGACCAGGAAAGTGCCTATTAGTAAACAATGAAGCAATATTTCTCAGAATTTTTTGTTATCAGATAAAAAAAGTTGAACTGAATGATATGCAGAGTGTAAGAATGATGATAGTTTAAGAGGACTCTCAGGTTTCTAGGTAGGGAGGTGACTAGCAGCACTAATCAGGATGGGCTACGTAGGAACAGACATATATGTTCAAGAGCAGAGAACATTTGAGTTGGAAGTAACTATGGGATATCCATGAGTGTTGTGGACATAGGTCTGCAGCTCTCAGAGAGAACCTTGACCTAGAGACAAAGATTTGGGAATGAAAAACACATAGGCAGCTGTTAAAATCATGACTGTGAATGAGACTGCTCAGGGAAATCCTGAAGATTGAAAGAGTTAAGAGAAGCCACTAAATTAGCAGCCAGAAATTTAAAAAGAACCAGGACAATCCTAACAGTCAGTTATCTGTAACCAAAGAGAACAAATATAGCATAACCAATGGGAGCTGCTTCATCTAGCTTTGAATTTAATGTGTATTTGTCTTTGCATTTTTTAAATGATTTCTGTTACCATTAAAGCAATGAATTTGTTAAATCAACCAAAAGTGAAGGAACTGTAGGACATCTGACATCATTTATTTTTTTAAGGAATGATTGAATTTGATTATGAGGGCATCTGAGAATCCTATGCAAAGATTTAATAGACTACAGTCCCACTAGGGGGAGAAAAAACACTTGGAAACCCGAAGGAAAGCTGTTTGTTTACTTTCATAAATAAGTATTTTACAACAACAAACACACGCTAGCAATTTTACAATACCCTGTAGAAATTACATTGGTGGTGGTGGAAAGTTTCTAATGTCAATTAACCATGCAGTCTAGAGAGATTTGACTGTGGCAATTTAGATGCCTCATTTTTTTGCAGAGGCCTGCTTTTTTTTAAAAACTTACGGAATAACAAAGATAAACTGGTCATGTGCACAAGAAATGCATTAATGTACACTCCTTAGTCATGGGGTCCAATCACACTTTTTATTATTACATGTCAATTAAACAAATGCTTCTGCTTAACTACTTTAGTTTCTCAAACAGAGAGAAAATAACAAAACTCTTTCAAAAATAGAATGAAATCAGTGAATATCCACAAACTAAAGCAGAATTTTTGTACCACTGTAAATTGATTCCTATAGACATAAGTACACAAAATGCATGTAATGTGTGTAATCTATTCTGTTTTTAAATATACCTTTCTTTATCAAAAAAATTCTGGACCTATGTTTCTATAAAACTACTCCATAAAAGAAATAATGGTGACATTTTGAATATACCTAAAATTTTTATCAAATAAACAGCACGTACGTGAAACTGTAAAAAAAAAATTATTTATACAATGAAGCTTAATATAAACACCAAAAAAGAAATAGAAGTATATTTTAATGTGCTGAATTTCTACATGGTTTTAAGTAAAAAATGTTTCCACTGTGCTTGTGAAAAGCCATAAAAAGGATTAACACATGCAATATTAGCAACATAACATCCTAAACAACCAATAAACCATCTAAACACATTTTAATTATATAAAATGTAGGTCTATTTACTCAAAAGGTCAAACAGTAAACTTCTGCATTTTAAAGCGTACACTGATACAGAAGTAAAAACCTAAATGCTCATAGTTTGATCAAAGCACAAATAATTTTTCTTACAGAGACATTCTAAAAATACTAAGTCATATAAAAACAATTAGCTCAATTGAATCTTTGCTTACATCAACAATCATCTATTATCATTGTACATATTAAAGATTTAAGACACAAGACAAAACACTGAAGCAAAAGACAAAACAGGCTTTCTCAAATATTCTTCTAAGAATGACTACAATTATTCCCTCTTCCCATATGTCACTGCATTAGTGACAATAAATGAAACACAATTAAACTATATGGTCCGAGCTGATGAAATTGCAGAGAATTCATTTGGACCCATTCTCAGAGTAAAGCTGAAGTCATTGTTGGCGTAAGTCAATGGAGGGCCATCGGTTCCCTCCTGATTTTATAAATGTCTTATGGTAAGCCAGACACTTTAAAACAGTTTCCTAATTCCCCGTCTCCTACAGGATGTTATGATTCTTCAAAAACAGTATCTTTTTCCTTATCAACATAAGGGAACACTCATATTCCCCATTTATGTCACTCAAACTTCATGGGAGGAAACATACAAATTTCATGTAGGGAGAACAAAAATCAGTCCCATCTAAATGTCCTGACATGTTTTAAAAAGGAAAAATCCTATGATATTTACAAAACTGATATTTAATAACAAAGAACTGTATGTGTCCATCATCTTAGAATAACAGAGTAACCTTTAAAAAATGGTTCTATTCCTGGAGGATGTTATATTCACATAAAAATGCCAAAATGCTTCTGCACTGAACCTGAACATTATATAAACTAGTGGACCAGGAAGTCAGCCTTTCATTCTATTTGTGGCACACCTGGCTAACTGGTATGAGAAAAAGTCCTTGCTACCTCTATGTAGATCACACATGTACACACACATTCACAAACAGTAATCACAGAGTCTGCACCTGAAAAGCACTGTGCGTAAGGCTGAGGAAAAGAACCGCGCTCTGTAGTTCCTTCAGGAAAACAAGATGTATGTCTTGGTTTTTGTTTCCATTTGTTTCTGTGATATGCCAGATTTTAAAAAACAGATTTGTTTCAACACCTCCCTAGAATACATTTTTCATTGAAATGCTAGTTTCTTTCTTATTTGGAGAAGAATTTTAAATCTCTTAAAGTCTTAGGAAATCAAGATTTAAAGCACCATAATATATATCATTTCTTAGCATTTCCTCTCACATTTTAACTCATCACTTCTCTCAGCTTCACCCAAAAGAGCCTTATTTTATTAGTAACACCAAGCCGCAGGAGGCCTCTTCAATGTTTTAAAGTGGGTGAGTGCATCTGTGTAAGTATTTGATATGTATCTATGTCTATATACTCTATTTCTGTTCAGATTGGCAAGAGTTTCATGTGATGTTTTCTGTTCAGCAATTAATTTACTTTTTAAACTCTGCTTTTGCCATTTGTTGAACAAAAAATGAAAGAAAACTTCCTGTTGTCTTGCAGCCATTATTTCAAATACACAGATTTTTTACTAGGTGAATAAACTTTATTCCTTGCATATAAGGTAGGTCGCTTAATGAAAATGTTGAAGATGTTAGTTTATGAGCTATAAACTGGAAGAGTTACAATGAATAATGCTATATTAATATGCGTTCACAACTGGGAACCTACAGAGATATCTCACTCTGAGCCACATACATACGGGATGGTTCTGTCTTCATACACCGCATAGCAAGAAATCACACAATAAAACAGGAGGTATGACAGTATCCTATGAGTGTGGCATCCTAACATTCCCCCAAAAAACATGAATAAAAACCTTTAAAATAGAAAGTATTTCTAAGGTCACAGAGAAAAGCAACAAGCAAAAAGTTATTTTATGGTCATAGTATCATATTTTATAACTAGAAGTCCTTGGGCACTCAATAGCTATTTTAACAGAAGCTAACCCAGGTAAAACATCCTCAAAATGACTTTCATCAAAATCTTCTTTATTTGCTCTGTAAAACTCTTAATGCCCCAATTTTACTAACTAGTTGTTTACAAGTGTCTTAAAATCCAGATAAGTTTAACTATGCAGTTTCATAAAATATAAAAAAAAAGGATGTAGCATCACAAAGAATTAACATCTTAAAGCATTATATTGGTCATCACATAAAAGCATCGTAAGTTTTTCATAGCACCCTCTCTAGAAAACAGTACATGAAGCCTAACCAAGATCTCGTCTGTCAACTCACATCAATGATCCCAGGTCTGTCAATGAGTCTCACTTAACTGGAGGAGCTCATATGCTACAGAGACCACCATTCTCCACAGAGAAAACTTCAACATTTGTGATGTGAATGAACTTTTAGCATTTTCGTTAAAGTCATCTCTGAAGTGACACCCACAATGTTGATTCCCAGTGGATGGTTTCTTCCTCGGCTAAATACCTTTTTTTGGTAACATGTTTGCAAAGGGTCTTAAAGTGGTAATTTTTTATTCATTCCCTCAAAATAGGTCACAATTATATCTTGTCAACAGGTGGTAAAATAGGCACACACAAGGAATGAATATGTCCCCAATTTTAAGGTTTTTTGCTACGATTATAGTGACCCTCTTGAAGTATACTTAAAATACCAAAGGCTATTATTCCCATGTAAAATATCAATGTTGTGCTTCATTAAAGTGACTCTTTAGGAGTTTCCTAAAACCTAAGCTCATGATATAATGAAGAAAAGGACAGAAAAAAAAGAGAAACATTTTTATTAAAGAAGGAAAAGAGAGAAACTCTTCATTAAAAAAAGAAAAAATAATCACCTTGATAATCAGTTATACTTTCTTACATTTAATTACTTACTTTTATAAACTATTTGAAATCATTAACTCCAGACCCAGTAATAGTGCACACATTTAATATTAATAGATCTACTGGGGCCGGGTGCGGTGGCTCACGCCTGTAATCCCAACATTTTGGGAGGCCAAGGAAGGCAGATCACCTGAGGTCAGGAGCTTGAGACCAGCCTGGTCAAAAATGATGAAACATACATCTCTACTAAAAATACAAAAATTAGACAGGCACGGTGGTGGGCACCTGTAATCCCAGCTACTCGGGAGGCTTAACTCAGATGCTTGAACTCCGGGGGCAGAGGTTGCAGTAAGCCAAGATCGGCCATTACACTCCAGCATGGGCAACAAGAGACTCCATCTCACAAAAAAATGTTTTTAAGTAATTTTTAAGAAGACTAATTGGTCTATTTGCCTAGAAACCCAACATGGTTGCTTATAGCCCACAGCGATTTATACCATCTCATTTGAAAAAGTAAGCCTAGGAGTAGAAAGCACAATTTAGATTTTACACTAGAAAGATAAAGTGCCCTGCATATAATTCAGGCTCCCAGATCACTATATCCTTGCGTCATTATCTCTTCCAAACAACGTTACATTATGATTTCTGTTTACACTTCCTATTTGTGGAAAATACTAAAATCATATTGAGAAAAAATACATCAATTTTCTATCGTGTTATTAAGTGCTTTATGTAACTGCCAACTCTTTATTCCAAATGAAACCTGGAAGAGAAAAAATATTTTAAACTTACGATTAATAACGAATTTTAGAAAAGCACTACAAGTTAAAATTTCAAACTTACAACTTTCACATAATTAAAAATATATCCTTTAAGAAAAATATACCTATATTTATGAAAGAACATCATCTCTTAAGAATTCAAAAAAGAATGAAAGTATGTTTTCCCCATGGGTACCCCACAAGTCAACCTGTATAAATCAATTTAATCAGTTCAGGAAGTTGCAATCAGGAATTGGTTTCATTGTAATAATTTCTAAAGTTTTTTTCCAGCAATTTCTATCCAATGCCTTCCAATTATAAAGTAACCTGCTTGAATTTCTACATAGATCATGCTAGGAAAAATAAGTATTTGCTGATACCCTTAGCACAAAAACACCATAAAACAGTCCTAATAGAAATAAGGCAAAAAAACAAGTGAAACTGAGCAGTCACAAACCCTTCATCTAGTCCACTTTTTCCTTCCTAATACACTGTTTTATTTTTGTTAAAAACGATATGAGAATAATTTAACCTTTGGAATAGCCAATAACAAGTTCTCTAATTTAATGACACCAGGGAGAAGTGAGAGATATTATTGGTAATGATAGACTGGACTAGTGAATATCCATAGGATTTCCATTATTTGCAAACCATTGATCCAGGCTTTACAATATAAAGGGGAGCTCCTTTAGGATTCCTTCTTGAGTGTGGGCCATTGCAGCCACAAGCATGCAAACCTGAAAGGACTGAAGGGAGGGCGTGGCAATACTAGTCACTAACACGCTGAACCAATGCTTCCTCCCACCAACATGAACACCTCGCATTGCCTTTGTCATTCAAGGTGGATTTTAGCTAAGGACGGAGAAAGAAAGGTATGTTAACAAGCACATATACACCGTGGAATAGTATGCAGCCATAAAAAATGATGAGTTCATGTCCTTTGTAGGGATGGATGAATCCGGAAACCATCATTCTCAGCAAACTGACACAAGAACAGAAAATCAAACACCTCATGTTCTCACTCATAGGCGGGTGTTGAACATGAGAACACATGGACACAAGGAGGGGAGCATCACACACTGGGATCTGTTGGACGGGGGGCAAGGGATGGACAGTGGGTGGGTGGGGAGGTCAGGGAGGGATAACAGGGGGAGAAACGCCAGATGTAGGTGACGGGGGGATGGAGGCAGCAAACCACATTGCCGTGTGTGTACCTATGCAACAATCCTGCATGATCTGCACACGTACCCCAGAACCTGAAGTACAATTTTTTAAAAATCTGGGAAAAAATACAAGTCGTGGAAACATTTTGGTCTGTTGCCATCTCCAAATTATGTCTGAAAGTAAATCGCAATTTGTTCATTCAAGAGTTTACTGCTTTAAGAAAACAGTACATGCTTTCCTATTACCAGTTTTCAAAATTCTGTGTCTTCCTTGATAAAAAATTCTTTAGAATAAGCTGCCTTCTAAATGTATAATAATGTGTACAGTAAGAGTGATCCTATTTTTTTATCCTTTACAAATACAAGAGGCAAACTGTCTTCCATGGCAAATTCTCCTCTGTCCCTCTTACTTAGCATTTCTATATGACTTTTTAAAGCATATGCAATAAAAATAAGTAATTATGCTTTAGTAGCTATTAAAAGTTATCTAGTCTCCCACTAGCTTCCTAATGTTAAAATTCAGTAGGTAGTACTTGACCACAGTGTCACGTTATATCCACCAATGACTATGTGCTTATCTTTCCAGTATTACAACCCTTCATTTTTCTTGCAATCCATACTCTTTTAGAAAACCTTCTACGCCACAGCAGCATAGTCCTTGTGCTGTTCGTTGTTTTCACTTTCTTGTGGACTAGTAATCTTTACTTCTGGCCTTGGCGGACTTTGAGGGTCTAAATCAGCCTAGAAGAAAATAGAGCAAAACAAAGGTATTTAGCTGTTTGGTTCACAGAGGTCATGACATTTACAAAGAAAAAATCACTCAATATTCTATTTAATTACATAAACATTTAACTAAAAACGGTTCCTTTGTTTTTGTGTCTATCATGACCCAGAGGACATACCGTTTTCTCAACACTTGTACAAAAGTTCTTTTGGGGACCATCATCTACTGTGTTCTTTAAAGGCACAGAATCATGTTGTATGCTGCGGGCTTTATTTTTCTCATTTTTTCTTTATTTCTCTTTGAGCTTTTCTTTAATATATGTATACTTTTCAGTTCAGCATTTTCAGAGACAAAGGAAGAAACCGGATGTTCTCCTAATTTTAGTTTCCTCCTAGAATTCACAAATTCATTGTGAATATGGTACCAATTACCATCAAGTATCAAGTAGATAAGAACAAGAGAGAAAATCAAAATGTGGAGGCAGGATATCTCCAACAGCAACTATTGCTCCTGCCACTTGGATTTCTCCTGTTATTAATGACATTGTCTCATATACAACTCATCTTTCCCCGACTACACTGAAAACTGAGATTAGAACTACCTGGTTTGCAGACTCTGCTCTATGAAATCCTAAAGGCTGCACAGTCCCCACAAGGGCACTCACTGTGGGTGACAGAGTAGCTCCAGGATCCCCAAACCACACAGGCCATAATTTATGCTTTAAAAAAGAAATCATATATAAATGAAAATAAGTGATTAAATGTAAATATATATACATTTAATAGAGTTAATAGAGTTACATGTATATATTTTTACATTTAATCACTTATTTTTATAAATTATTTGAAATCATTAACTCCAGTCCCACTAATAGTGCACAAATTTAATATTAAAAGACCAAGTGGGGTAGGGTGCGGTGGCTCACACCTTTAATCCCAACATTTTGGGAGGCCGAGGAAGGCAGATCGCCTGAGGTCAGGAGTTTGAGACCAGCCTGGCCAACAAGGTGAAACACCCATCTCTACTACAACAATTAGCTGGGCGTAGTGGTGGCGGGCTACACACATACACACACACATACACACACACACACACACACACACACACACATTACCAGTGCTGTGTCTTCTTTCACATTGTTCCTTTGTGAAATGTCTCAAATGCTATCTTGAATATAGTACAAGTTTGAGCTCAATAAATGGAAATTGTTTCTTGTGAATTCACTGTATTTCCAGCTGTTTTCCTACAATCATCTCTCACTTTGTACAAGAATTGTTACATGGAACAAAATGTTACACAGTAAATGGAATTTCTAGTCATTTTATTAGTAAGCAGTCCTTCTGAAAAAGTTAATTATTAATTTTAACTTATAATCCACATAAGTTTGGTTTTTTAATATATTTCAGTATGATTAAAATACACCTTTACTAATATCTTAGGAAAAACAAGATAAAATATATCATTGTTATAACAAAGAGATGAGTCAAGTAAGATTAAATCTCTCTGTTAGTAACTGCTCTGTTACTAATTAGGCCAGGCGTGGGGCCTCATGCCTCTAATCCCATCACTTTGAGAGGCCAAGGGAAAAGGACCGCTTGAGCCCAGGAGTTCAAAACCAGCCTGTTCAACAGAGGGAGCGGGATCTCCTCCCTATTAAAAAAAAAACAAACAACAGGCTGGGTGCCATGACTCACACCTGTAATCCCAGCACTTTTCGAGGCTAAGGAGGCCAGATCAGGAAGTCACGAGACCAAGACCAGCCTGACCCACATGGTGAAAACCCATCTCTACTAAAAACACAAAAATTAGCTGGGTATGGTGGCATGAGCCTGTAATTCTAGCCACTTGGGAGGCTGAGGCAGGAGAACTGCTTGAACCCAGGAGACAGAGGTTTCAGTGAGCCGAGATTATGCCACTGCACTCTAGCCTGGCAACAGAATGAGGCTCAATCTCAAAAAAAAAAAATAGCTTGGCATGGTGGCACCTGTGGTCCCAGCTATTCACAGGAGGATGAGATGGGAAGATCACTTGATCCCAGGAGGTCAAAACTGCGATCAAGCCACTGAACTAACTACAGCCTGGGTGACAGAGTGAAATCTTGTCTGAAAAAAAAAATCCCTAATTAAGCTTTGTCTCAAAAACAAAAAAAAAGGGCACTTCCTCATTTGAATTCCCAAGAATTTAGATTCACCCTCATTACATACCACAGGCCATTGCCAAATTATAGAACCTTGATCTTGACGGATACGCAGTTCCTACCAAAAGCCTATTTTCCCCTTTAAAAAAAGTATTCACTTATTATAATTGGCAAATAATGGTGTTTTGAAATATGTATTCACTGTGGAACGGCTTAATTGAATTAATTAGCATATGTCTTGCCTCACATACTTATTATCTTTTGTGGTGAGAACACTTCAAATCTACCCTCTTAGTGATTTTCAAGTATACATTGTTAGTAACTATAGACACCTTGTTTTACCATACATCTCTTGAACTTACTCCTCCTTTCTTTTTTTTTGAGACAGAGTTTCGCTCTTGTTACCCAGGCTGGAGTGCAATGGCGCGATCTCATCTCACCACAACCTCCGCCTCCTGGGTTCAGGCGATTCTCCTGCCTCAGCCTCCTGAGTAGCTGGGATTACAGGCACACGCCACCATGCCCAGCTAATTTTTTGTATTTTTAGTAGAGACGGGGTTTCACCATGTTGACCAGAATGGTCTCGATCTATTGACCTCGTGATCCACCGGCCTTGGCCTCCCAAAGTGCTGGGATTACAGGCTCGAGCCACCACGCCCGGCCCACTCCTCCTTTCTAACAGAAATTTTGTGTCATTAGACCAACATCTCTCCAACCCCCATACTCAGTCCCTGGCAACAACCATTCTACCTCCTACTTCCGTGAGTTCAGCATTCTTAGATCACACATATATGTGAGACTGTGTGGTATTCATCTTTCTTTCGTTGGCTTATTTCACTTATCATAATATCCTCCAGGTTTATCCATGCCGTTGCAAATTACAGGATTATTTTTTAAAGCTACGTTTATGGAAGATGGAAGGACAGGCAATCCATTTCTGTGAAATCTATTTACATCACATATTGAATTAAGCTAGAACGCTGGAGAAATTCATGCTTGGATCTTACCACCTAGTCCCACACAGAATTACACTTTGATTTCATTTTGTAAGCTTTCATCCAGGCTACTACAACCAAGAGTTTTATGAAACCTACTATTACGGTTGCCATAAAAATGACACTGAGGACCATGTAGAACTACATACGGGGAATTTCTTACAGAAGAGGACTGTGATTCTCTCACCTTGGGAAAAGGTAAAATGAGAGACATGCTGAGCATTTTCATGTAGATGTTAAGAACAGTTTGAATAAGCCACACAGTGAATTCCAGATAACTTTGTACTGCTACTGAAACCTGGCCACCAGAACATTTTGCATTTGCCACTGCTAAACTCGCTCTCCCTAAGCAAGATAACTCAGATGCATCAACAACAAATCATCAAGTAGACCTCATTCATCCTAGTGTGTGTGAGAAATGAGCAGACCAAGGCCCATTTCAGCAGTTAGAGCCGAGGGAAGTGGGCCTTGATCTGACGGACAGACAGGCAGGGAGGGGATAAGCAGATGGTGAGAATATTGTGGAGAACATTCTGCCTCTTATGCTGTGAGGCTCAATTTGAGCCTGGCAGCAACGGGGTCATATTGTCCCGTGGAAGAACGCCAGGACTGACGAGTATCCAGCTCCAGGATCAGACATAGGAGGAGAGGCTAGGAAGAGAGAGGTTTCACCACGTATTACTTTTTTTGTTCTTTTGTTTTCATCACATTTTTTTTATCCTCTGTGTATAATAAATACGACTACCAAGTGCCTGATGTGTTGAATGCTTAATTTGATTAATCTATTTGAAGTAGAACAATTGAACTCGACTTCAGTACTTCTAGAGATCAAAGAAGTCACTCATAACAGAGAGAGTATTCTTTATTTCATGTCTAGGTCTCACTGGCCTTGATATTCTTTTCTGGTTTCTACCTTCTCTGATCTTAACTTATTTTTACTTTTTTACATTTCTTTGATTAAGTATGTTCTGAGAAGGCTCTGTACATTTTCTTGTAAAATGAGGCAGAAGGTGGATGCATGGAAGGATGAATGGCTGAATGTATGAATGGCAGAAGGGCAGACATGGACTGTTAGATAGGTCAATGGCAGTACTTGTTAAACGGTTGAAATAACTGGTAAATACAGTGATTAAATGGTATTGACTCTTTCATACTCAACCGTAAGTGGTTTCAATACAAGCACTAAACACTTGGTTAATTCTGTAAATGCATGCATGTACGCACACACACACATATTCATGCATTCATGATATAAGTAAGCAAAAGCAATAGGAATACCTCATCTTGTCCACTGCCATCTCCTTGAGACGTTCTTTCCTCCTCTGGGGCCAGTTGAAGCTCGTCATTAACCTGGTCTAGCTCCTCACCATTTTCTTCATCAGTGACTCCACTTACACGAGCAGGCCCTGCCCGCTCCTCACTGTGATCCAGAATCTCCTCGACTTGCTGAGGGGCATCTGCAGCCTCCCCACCTGCTTCCTCTTCAAGGTCACCATTCATTTCTGAAAAGTCTTTGTTCTGTTCTGCATCCTTGTTTGCCTTCTCTCCATCTTCTTCCTCATCTACTATTTCTGCTGGCCTCTGATGGATCAAAAGGAATAATGGATAAAAATAAGAGGCATAGCAGAAAATTTCCACTGCATATCATAGTAATGTAACACTTATTACAGTCAAGTAAAACCTCCTTACGTTTGCATAGTACTTTACAGCGTAGAATGTGCTTACGTTTACTGAGTACTTACCATACGCCACATGTGACAAGTATTCCCTCATTTAACGCTCACAACAATTCTTTGAGACTGGTATCATTCCCATTTTGCAGATGAGAAAACTAAACAGGGAGAGCCCAAGATCCCACAGGAAGAGCCAGAGTTTTAACTAAACCTGTGACTCCAGAACCAGTGCTCCCCCATGGCAGACGGAAAACCAAAGCTCAGAGTCCTTGGCCAGTGTCTAATAAAGTGCCTGGCCCAGAGGAGGTGGTTAAAAAAAAAAGTCTTTGTGCAGAGATTATCATCCTCAGTGCTAAGGATGAGGGCAATGGCACCAGGCTGTGAATTCATGTTTTCTGATGTGGAATAAAGACAGCTTTCCCCATGATGCCTAAGGAAGCTGACTGCTTATCTCTAAATACAACAACGGATTGTCCTGCAGATCGAAGGGCAAGAAAGTGTACATCCTCTCTGTAAGAATAATAAAGCAGAAGTATTTTATAAGCCTTAATCAAACATTTTACTGTTCTACTGTTATTGGATACACATAAATCTGCTTCAAGATGGAACAGGAGGCCAACTTCCAGAGCCAAGACTTTGTAGAAAAACCCAGGTTCAAGTCCTGGCCAGGCACTTACTGGCTGTTACCTAACTTTGGTGAGTTTCAGATTCCCCATTTGTAAAATGAGAATGTAACAAAACTTCCACGGAGATTAAATGAGAAAAGTTATAAAAAAGTGTCATAGTTTCTGGCACATCATAGATCCTAAAACGCATGGAAATCTCTTCCCGTTTGTTACAATACAGTCTTTCTTGGAGCTACCATCTTTCTTCAATGCTATCAGTAAAATCAGTTTTGTTTTAATGGTGGGGTACAAAGATTTGATGTTAGATCTCATTATTGCCTCTGTCTAGCTGCCTGACAATGGACAGGTCACCTCCTTGTCCTTCCCTGTAAAATGAGAGTTTGGAGCCCAATTATCCGACTCCCCTTTCAACTCGAGAAGCCCATCCCATCTAACTGACCAAAGAACTGACCAGACTTTTGTAACATTACAGAAGTTAACATAATGCTATGCTTCCAGTGTGGGAAGTGAAGAAGGAAGGAAATGAAGGGGAGTAGACTGAAAGCTTGGAATAAAATTCCACACATTATTTTGAAGAAGAAAGAGCTGGAACTAGTAGTAATTCTCATCTTCTGTCAAAACTGAAGTCTCAGATTTAATTATATACCACCAAATATATATTTTTTAAATGAAGGGGAAAAAATAGTTGTTCTTAGATATTGGAAAAACCATAGTGTTTGCATTATGCAGATTAAAAGATATCGTGAGTCTGAGCTGTTCAAATTTTATTTGGATGTTTAGGGTCAAATAGTGGAGAGTCCTAGCTATCCCTGAGCATATCATCAGGGTGGAGCCCTCACAAATGCAGAATGCTAGACAGAAACTTAGGTCCAGAGGGGGATGGATCTGCCAGCTGGTGCTAAAAGGCAAAAGATGTATGAACATTAACTCACAATGCTTGGTAAGAAGTTTCTGGTGTTTAACGTATGTGACCTAAATGAATGAAAATGAGAAAAGTCTCCAATCTCTAACAAACAGAGTAATATTTCCAGTCTCCCCACCAGACTCTTGTCTCACCCTCTCTCCAAAGGAGCAAGCTTAGCAAGGCACTGACACACACACACACACACACACACACACACACACACACACACTTGAAGTGATAAGGAGAGGAGAGCCTGGCAAGGGAAAGATCAGCATTATTATTATAAAAACAAAATGGAGAATTCATCACACATGAAAATGGGTTGCATTTCTACACTAACAGAAAGGACATTACAGAAACAATTTCATTTACAATAGCATTAAAAAGAATAAAATACTTAGAAATTAGCAAAGGAGGTGAAAGACTTATGCAATGAAAACTACAAAATATTGCCAAAAAAAAATTTAAAAGACATAATAAAAGGCATAATAAACATGTCCCATGTTAATGTATTAGAACAGTTAATATTGTTAAGATGTCACTATTATCCAAAGTGATCTACAGACTCAATGCAACCCCTGTCAAAACCCCAGTGATGTTTTTTTGCAGAAAGAGAAAACCCATCCTATAATTCATATGGAGTCTCAAGGGACCCTGAATGGCCAAAACAATTTTGAAAAAGGACAAAGTTGGAGAATTTCCACTTCTGTATTGCAAAGCTTACTGCAAACCTACAATACCAAAACCAGGGTGGTCCTGGAATTAAGACAGACGTATAGACCAATGGAATAGAATAGCGAGTCCAGAAATACACCTTCACATATACTATCAAATGGTTTCTGACAGGGGTGCCAAGACCATTTAGCAGGGAAAGGACAGTCTTTCAACAAACTGTGCCGGAAAGGACAGTCTTTCAACTGGGTATCTACATGCAAAAGAATGAAGCTGCATCTTTACCTAACATATACAAAAATTAACTCCAAATGAATGAAAGACCTAAATTTAAAACCTAAAACTGGCCGGGCGCGATAACTCATGCCTATAATCCCAGCACTTTGGGAGGCAGAAGCAGGTGGATCACGAGGTCAAGAGATCGAGACCATCCTGGTCAACATGGTGAAACCCTGTCTCTACTAAAAATAGAAAAAATTAGCTGGGCATGGTGGCGCGCGCCTGTAATCCCAGCTACTCAGGAGGCTAAGGCAGGAGAATTGCCTGAACCCAGGAGGCGGAGCTCGTGGTGAGCTGAGATAGCGCCATTGCACTCCAGCCTGGGTAACAAGAGCGAAATTCTGCCTAAAAAAAAAAAAAAAAAAAAAAAAAAAAAAAAAAAAAACCTAAAACTACAAACCCTTAGAGAAAAACCTAGGGCAAAAGCTTTATGGCATTGGATTTGGCAATGATTTCTAAAACATGGCACTAAAGACATAGGCAACAACAAAAAAATGCATAAATGGGACTTCATAAAAATAAAACGTTGTACTTCAAAAGACAATACCAACAGAGTCAGAAAGCAATTCACAGAATAGGAGGGAATGTTTCTAAGTCATTTATCTGATAGGGGCTTGATATCTGGAACATACAGAGAACACCTAAAACAGTAACAACAGAAAGTCTCATTCAAAAATTTGCAAAGTACTTCTATTGCAATATTTCTGCAAAGAAGATATACAAATGGCCAATAATCACATGAAAAGATCCTCAACATTACTCATAGTTAGGGAAATACAGATTAAGACTACAATAAGATACTACCTCACACCCGTCAGGATGCCAATAAATAAATAAATGAACAGAAGAAAACAAGGCAAGGATGTGGAGAACTGGAACTCCTGGGCATTCTTGGTGGGGAAGCGAAATGCTACAGCCACCTGAAAAACAGTGTGGTCCTTCCCCCAAAAGTTCAAAACAGAGTCACCAAATAGTCTAGCAGCTCCGCTTCTGGGTAAACACCTGAAAGAACTGAAAGCAGGGTCTTGAAGAGATATTTGTACACCCAAGTTTATAGCAGAATTATTCAAAATAGCTGGAAATGTGGAAGCAACCCATATGTTCATCAATAGATGAGGGGATAATCAAAATGTGGTGAATCCATACAACGGAATATTGTTCAGCCTTACAAAGAAAGAACGTCCTGATACAAAATGGGTGAAACAGACATATTATGCTAAGTGAAATGAGCCAGTCACACAAAAAGACAAATAGTGTATGATTCTACCTATGTGAGGTACATAGAGCAGTCAAACTCATAGAGACATAGAGTAGAATGGCGGTTGCCAGGCTGAGGGCGGGAGAAATTGGGAGTTCCTATTTAATGGGTATGGAGTTTCAGTTTTGCAAGACAAAAAGAGTTTTGGAGCTGGCTGGTGGCAGTGGTTACACAATATTGTGAATGTATTTCATACCACTGAACTGTATGTACACTTAAAACTGGTAAAGATGATAAATATTGCATTATGAGTATATTACCACACAGAAAATAGAGCAGAAAATAATGTCCTGAGCCAAAGATCATATTTCTGCATCACTGAAGAGCAAGGACTTCTAGGGAGTTCAGGAAAGGAGCCCACACCAGGAAGTCAAGAGTTTTCCTTTACCAAGACACTAAGACAGAGACGGGACTTCCAAGGGGGAAGAAAGAATAACAAACCCGCCTGGAGAAAACACACTGGATGGCTCCCCACGAACATGTCAGAAGAAGCCAGCAAAAGGCCTGTGGACCTTTGGCCCACAGACAAGTTTCCTTCCGTGGACTCTGCAGGATGGCGTACATGGCCATTGTGATATCTCAGTCCCCTGAGATACACACAGGGGACTCTCAGGCCTCAATGCTTCAGTGATTGGGCCTAGGGCACCCATCTGTGTTAGGCAGTACTCCCAGTTCCCAATTCAGAGATAAATACCACTGTCTCTGAGATCAAAGAGTGCTTCCAGGTGGGGTGTTTGGCCAGAGACTTCTACAACTCAGTGTCAACAGTGTTTGCAGGTGGTGACAGGTGAGAAAGGAGGGGCAAATGGAAGTGCAAACGCTGAGGACCTCTCTGTGCCAGACGTGACACTCAGCACTTCATGCAACTCTCACCACAGCCCCATGAGTTACATTTCTTACACCTGTTAGACAAACAGAGAAAACGAGAAGTCGCTTCGCACTTCCCACATCACAGGGCAGGTGACCAAGTGGGCTAGGGTATAAACCAAAGGCAGTCTTATCCCACAGTCCTAGTATCTTCCCTTACATTAATAACCAAGCAAGTTGCCACCGTAAGGACACTCACAGGTACTTTCAATGGCCAGAAAATATGAGATCTGCAGTAGGCAACACTACTTTTACTGTGTAAAAACTTACTGACCTGAGGCCAGGCATGGTGGCTCACGCCTGTAATCCTAGCCCTTTAGAGGCAGACTGCCCGAGCCTGGAAGTTCAAGAACACCCTGGGGCAACATGATGAAACCCTGTCTCTACTAAAATACAAGAAATTCGCCAGGCTTGGTGGTACAATCCTGTAATCCCAGCCAATCAGGAGGCTGAGGCAGGAGAATTGCTTGAGCCTGGGAGGTGGAGGTTGCAGTGAGCCAAGGTCATGCCACCGTGCTCTGGCCTGGGTGACAGAGCAAGACTCCATCTCAAAAAAAAAAAAAAAAAAAAAAAAAAAAAAGAATTACTGACCTGGAAACAAAATATTTTGGGGATTTCTATCACTGACTTTTGGTGTGATCTAGGAAGGAAAACATTGTAAGGATTGTCCAGCAGAGTACCTGAAGCAGTACAGAACGAAATCCCCAAAACACAACAGCACTGATGGCCGCCAGATGTCCTTTTAAATTACCTCTGACAACTGAACAACTGTAAAACACTCTCCTAGAAATGGTTTGGATCCTCCCGGTGCCTCAACTTGCCCTATTACTCAGAGCAACTTTTTTTAGTCTTAAAGAGAAGTTGTAGAATTTGTTATTAAATAATTAATAACAGAAAACTTGTAATTCACTCTAATAGTTTAGGATTCCAGATACGCTCCTCACCTCTCTGAGGACACATCGCAAGCACCTGCTGAAGTATGCTAAGGTGACCACATCTAAGTAAGAAGATGTCTCTTTTCCTTCCCTGATCTCTGGATTTACACTTAAAATTGCAAAATAATATGTTATTTTTTAATTTTTAGTTTTATGTTTCTCAGACTTATCTCTTAATTTATCTAGAATTCCCAAACACATATACGTATTTTTTTTCTCCTTTTAAAGCGAACGGCTGGTATATACCCTAATTTCTTTTTAGGGAAGAAGACAAGTGGTTCTAAGTTGAGGCCCTGACTCTCAGCCATGATTACCACCAGTACTAACAACGAGTACCACACTTTCACCCAGTTCCTATCAGACTTCCCAGCACAGCTATTGTAGTAGTCATTAAATGAAGCCACATCTGGTTAGCTCAACTTCAAGAAATGCAAGATTACGGTGCTGAAATACCAATATGATCAATTTAAATAAGACCATAATATTAGTTAAAAGGCTTATAATCCTTTAAAATATCCTGAGTCTGGAACAAAATTTATTATTACAATGACACTACAATTCAGGGCAAAAAAAATGCTGCTATGACAGATCTGTAATGAATAAATGAAAAGCAATGTGCTTTTTGGTGTAATCTCCTTTGAAGCAGACATTAAATTATTAAAGATGCTTCCAGTGTATACATCAATCAAATCATCCCCAGAAGGAACAATGGGTTTTACACCCATCCATCCATACACACACTCACACACACGCACACACACGTATACACGCACACAAATATACACACACACATACAAATCTATACCACGGTGAGAGTCTGCAAAGAAGGAAAAGAGCACTCCTTCTACATACTGTTCTTTAGGATAAAAAAGAAATACAAGAGGCAAAAGAGGAACAAGCCGCACCCTTCCTCCACCCCCTTCACTCCTATCTCACTGTAGAAAAACTACTGATGAGGAATTCTGGTACCGCTCACACAAACTCAGAACTATCACCAACCCTGGGAACCTCTAGTTCATTTAGACCATTGGGTCTGATTCACATGGCCTAACCATCCTCGTTCTCAGTTACGTTTATTCTTTGCTTCCAAGTTCCCTGGCATCCATGTCTCACAACAAGTTTACCATCCAATAGCTTTCAGTTGTTGTTTCCAAACTGCTATCTACCAATACTTTCAAAAGTAATATGAATGTACAAACAAGAGATACTAAACAAGAATAACTTCTATACATTAGTACATGCACCTAAGCAAAAAATGACTCTATCTTCCATTAGAATGACAGGCTGGCAGTGGCCAGTTATGGATGCAATAAATAATGCCTAACATTAGTTAGCATATAGTGCTTCGCAGAGCTCTTTCACACACAGCGAGCACCATAGTAACGAGGCACCTGGCTAAGGCTGACCCCTAATCTATAACCAGTGGATAAAGACGCAGAGGGGCTGCTGGGCGGAGCTGGGAGCCATGTCTCTGCTTTTCTCCCTGGTCTGCTCATCACTGATGTTTCTTACAGACTCAGACTTGAAAAGCTGACTCTGCTCCCTGAATGTCATCCTTTTCATCTGTTAAGAAGCATCAAACCAGAGACAAACCCCATCTTCCCACTTTTTTAGGCTGAATTGTGTCCTCTCTCCTAATTCTTATGTCAAAGTCTTAAGCCCAGTACCTCATAATGTGACTGTATTTGGAGGCGATTATGTAAAAATTAGGTCATGAGAGTGGGCCCTAATCCAATCTGACTCATGTCACGCCAAGAAGAGAGGCCAGAGAACAAACCAACCCTGCCAACACCTTGATCTCAGACTTGGGGCCTCCCATTACCCATGCCGCCATGCCATCCCGTTACGCATGCCACCGTGCCATCTCATTACCCATGCCGCCATGCCATCCCATTACCCATGCCACCATGCCATCCCATTACACATGCCATGCCAGCCCATTACCCATGTCGCCGTGCCATCCCATTACCCATGCCGCTGTGCCATCCCATTACCCATGCCGCCGTGCCATCCCATTACCCATGCTGCCATGCCATCCCATTACACATTCCATGCCATCCCATTAGCCATGCCGCCGTGCCATCCCATTACCCATGCCGCCGTGCCATCCCATTACACATGCCATGCCATCCCATTACACATGCCATGCTATCCCATTACCCATGCCACCGTGCCATCCCATTACCCATGCCGCCGTGCCATCTCATTACCCATGCTGCCATGCCATCCCATTACACATGCCATGCCATCCCATTACCCATGCGGTGCCTTACACCTTCACCCAGGATGCCCTTCTTCCCCGTGGGTGGAACCACCTTCTCCAGAAAGCCTTCCTGCTTCCTCAGGTGACTGTCACTCATCAACTGTGCCCTTCTAGTACTTTTAATGAATATAAATTGCTATTGAGTAGATACCCCAAAATAGTTGGAATGATTATAGAATAAAGGGGAAATATCAGCCCTGGCACTATTATGGAGGCCTTCTGGAAGTTTCTTGAAGGGCTTTCTGTTATTTATCTTTGTTCCTATCACCACTGACTCTGGATATTCGTCTTAAGTAAGACACAAATGTACCTCTCACAGGTAAAAGCCTCATATGTGTCTTCAGGAAGGCACTGATGACAAGGCTCACATTTATCCAGAGCTCACCAGGTGCCTGGTACTATGGCCTAAGCACCTCATACGCATAATCATATTTTCACTAACCTCACAACAATTATTTGGGAAAAACACTATTATGATCCTAATTTGCAGATAAGGAAACTGAAGCATAGGGAGTTAGGTAAACTTGTATACAAATCCTCAAGTAGTGATAAAAGGATTTGAATTCTTTGACCATTGGATTGTAATAAATATTTTCCTAAGATAAAGTACAGAGCAAACGAATATTTATGTTAAATTCAATGGATGTTCAAGAGTTACTTCCAGCCTAGTGGCTCCTAGGCCAGTGCCTCACTATCGCCTGGAGATCTTGTTAAATGCAGTCTGAGACACAAGTTTGGAGGCTCTGCCTCTCTCACAGCTTCTGTGATGCTGACAATGCTGGTCCCCAGATGAGACTGGGCACAGTAGGGCTGTAAATCATGTATAACACAGTATGCTTGTGAATATGCCACTTAAAAAATCATTTTGGGTTAATAGTTCTCACTGTAATGGTGCCCTGAAATCATGTCTCTTTAAATGAAGGTTGCATTTGGATCTTAAAAATTACCAGTCAATTTACTGAAAGTTGGAAAACAATGGAAGGACTGACTGCTGACAATGATTTCTGGCCATAAAGACAGTTCTACAAGATTTAGTCTAATTACATCACCATGCCACTGTTTATTAACAGTCAATGTTATAAAAAGAAACCCATCACCTCAAAAGCAATAAATCAGAAAGATTTTATATTTTACATTTTTATACTTTATGCTCAAAGTCTTCACCCCTCTGACATTTATGTCAAATTTCAGTGAATTTTGTGATGAAAAATTTTAAGAGAACCTGTTTTCGGGTAGAAATTGTTTCTCTAAGGAGTACATACATCATGAAACTTCAGGACTAGCTCATGCCTATGAGTAATTGTGTAATAGTATACTCTGTATAAAGCACAATTCTTCTGTTTCACTGGAGTCAAAAAAGGGTATTCATTCTATTCTATCTTAAATCCCCATTAAACTAATATACATAATGGTATAACAATGATCACAGAAGTCATTTAAACCTAGATGATTCCAGCCTCACAGCCTCTCTGGCACGCATCCAGAGTGCAACTAGATTAATGGGCATGTTACACAGATTAAAAATATATGTACAATTACAGACAATATGTACCCTTAAACAGAGGATTTTGTAAGAAAGTCAGGACTTCTACCTTTTAAGAAACACATTATTTATTATAAGTAATTGCTCCTAATATTTCTTATTAGAAAAGCTATGCCAGATTTTCTCCTTAACATGACACCAGCATTGGCATTTTGAGTGCATTTTGCCTGAGTTTGCCTCCATGTGTACCTTGCTATTTATTTTGTAACTGACATTCTGAGAAAATGGTTGATTTGTATGGGAAGACAGAAAAGGTCTGGTAGTTATTATCGCTGGCTACATCCTAGCAGGGACGGCTCAGGGGAAATCGTTAAGTATTCAGGTTTTCATGAGAATATGCATGCAGTTACTAAGGTTAACTCAGGATTCCTGAGTGTAAGGGGAAAGAAGATGGAATATGGAAATTATATGGAAATCAGTCACAAAGTATTGAAGGCATCAATTACTTGGAAGGTATTTCCACAGGCAGATGGGGCTGCCCAAATGACTTACACTTTAAACTCATATCACACCTCTGACAGTAACAGCAGCAGCAAAAATTAGAAAATGGGGAAAGGCATCTAAAGAGCGACCACTGCTAATGTCCAGCCCACTTTAGAAGTAAACGTGATATTTCTTATATTTACATCAGAATTCCTGGGGGATATTATTTTAATGTTTATGGCCTTTGCTATCAAAAATAACAGCACAGTTAGAATTTTTTAGTCAAGATGTCCTGTCTCACCATCCAGCCCTCCTCCTCATTCACACCCATTATTTCTCTGTCCCTGAAATAACCTAGACCTAGAAATTGGAGAGCAAAACCAATAAACATGAAAAAGACTACCTTAGATGTCCATTTTTTCCATGTAACATTTACTACATTTGAAATCTAGGAAACTGTTTGGACTTGTTACAAGTTTTGAGGCAGAAGATATTTCTGTGGATTTTACGGCAGCATTCAGGCATAGATGCTGAAAATACAGAAGTCATTGTACTCATTTTTATTATTTCTGTTCCCATGGAAACCAAAATCATCTCCTACCCAAGTTGAATGAGGTGTTTTGAAATAATCAGTTTCAACTTTTTATGATAGCAAAGTACCACTTCTTGTTTTCAGCTTTTAGAGGCTCACTTTCACAGAAAAAAAAAAGGCGGGGGGGTGCTTAGATGTGGTTTGAAAGCACAAAGACCTACAAAAAGGGTGGTTATATTCAGAGGCACGACCCTGTAAGTACAGAAGACTGCAGCTGTGGCCAGTCACCTGAAAGTTGTCTCACCCGGGAAACGGAAGCCCCACCAGTTCCCGTGACAGCCATATGAAAATACATGATAAACTGAAAACGTATTTAAATGCCATAAGAATATTTAATCATCATTAGAAAAAAATTCCCCACCAAATTTTTTCAAGTTACAAGTAAATGTTGATTTTCTTTGATTTATATCAGAAATCCCTGAGGGCTACATTTTAAAGTTTAACACCATTTCTATCATTTAAATGCCTATCTATAAACATGATGCCACAAAAAAGCCTTGCTGATGACACATAGAGAAATGAAGAACTCTGATCATTCTGATTCTAACCCTTTCACCCATGTGCAATGCTTGCAGTGCCTAATGTGAATATGATTCAGTAAGAGATGAGACTGAAAATAAAGCATGATTAATACACCATTTTCACATAATCCGTTTTAGATCAGGAATGGCAGTGAAGGTTGAGTGGTCCTCAGATAGAATACATGGCCCTTTATGGGCTAATTAGAAGCCCCTCATCTTCTCACTTCTCTTCCTTAAGATGTGAAAAGAGAGGACCAAACTGAAGCCAGGACCCCTGTGTTAACGCTACTAGGAGATCATGTCTCTGTGGGAAAATGGTTTTCTCCACTGTGGGGTTTTGTTTCTTCAATGGCAAAATAAGAAGCTCAAGTCAGGTTCCCTTCTGGTTCTAAATATTTTATAATTCTGTTTAGTAAAGGCATTTCTCACTGAAGTCAATTTGGGAGACCTGTCACAGAAAGCAGCCTCCTTTACCTTTCTGTATATTTTACCGTATATGGAAAAGCAACATATAAAGCTCTTCATCTTGCTCACCTTTCACAAAAGGAGCTGCAGGTAGCTGCTGATTCTCCATTAGTAGCAGGTAGAGTCAATGACAAGACCAACTCAGAGCATGGAGAACAAAACTAGGGCAACAGGCATATTTGGTTTTTAAACCTCCTATTTCTGGATATAGCCTCTAACCTGCAGATTCTTCAAAACAGCATTATGTTATGCACATGTAGACCAACAGTCTCAAGCTCAAACGATCCTGGGGGCAGGTCGATTATACATTTATAATTGAAGAGAGAGAATAGCTAATAGGGACTGCTGCAGCCCGTGGTAGACTGAAGAACACACGGCCCACTAAAGAGATGTACATGTTGTCAGCCCTGTGCCAGGCAAAGAAGATTCCTTCATAGCAGATTTGGTCACAGGCTGCCATCCCTATTATGGATTCTCTGAAAACAGCTCTGATGGATCGGTATGAAAGTGGTTTCTTTTCTTATTAAACACAACAGACTGAACAAATTTGAGTTTTTTTCTTAGCTCCCTTCAGATGTCCCTCTAAAGCATTGGTAAAGGCAACTGTAAAAGGATGAACCCATAAGGACACAGAAGAGTGGAAGGGGAATATCAGCCACAAAATTTGGGAAATAGTAAAACAAATGGTTGTGGGGTAAATGGATGGATGACGGAAGACCTGAGGAAGCTAAAATTCTAGCCTGCAGAAGGAAGCCAAGAGGCAAGCCCCTGCAGGCTTAGAAACCTGAAGAAGGCTTGATGATGCGGGCACCATCTGCCTGTGAAATAAGGGGCACAGATAACTGTGGCTAAAATTAGGTGGATTGGCTCAGAGTCTTTACAAGAAGCAAATAGATCCCCCGAGATCACCTTCCTTAAGAAACATGGGAGGTTTGCTCTCTGGAGATGCAGAACCTTAGGGAAGCTGGACTCACGTACAGCTGAGAACAAGGGCACTATACTGAAACTGAGAAGAATAAATCTCTTGATTCATGCCTCTTTCTCAGATCCCAAAATGTTGACGGCTAGGTTTTTATCAACAAGGCAAACAACTGAAAGATTCCTTTCAAAGGAAACAGACCCCAGAAGAGTGATACTTACAGATTCTAAAAACTGGAGGAAGTCTGCCAATGTAATGGCCAAAACCAATCACCCTACAGTGACACCTTCCCTGCCTATGCACACTGAGTCCTTAATGCCTCACTCTAAAATCTAACCGGCCAAGGAAAGACTCTGACATGGATACAGAGGTCAAAATGGAAACAGACAAACTAAAAAAGAAACTTAGAAGAAACAAACACAGTTTAAGAAAGTAAAATATAAAATTATACAGCATCAATCCTAGGAGAGAAAAGGGAAGATATCACATTTATAAAACAAGAACAGGATGCTATAAAAAGGAACATTCAGAGAATGTGAAAGAGCTCTTAGATGTTAAAAATATAATGACTAGGAAATAATCAAAAGATGGTAAAAGTTGAGGCTTTTATTTTTTTAATGTGAGAAAGTTTTTTTTAAAAGTCCATAGAGATGAAAAGTAGGAGAGACAATGAGATAATCACTCTAGGATGCCCTATATTCAAATTCCTGGACTTCTGGAAAGAGAGTAGGGAAATAAAGAGAAGAAAATTATCAAAGAAACAATATAGTAATTTTTTCCAAAACTGAAGCACATATTTTAAGAATTAAAAAGCCCATTGACTACCCAGTCTAATAAGCAAAAAGGCCTACACCAAGACACATAACTGGAAATTTTCAGAATACCAGAAACAGAGAAAATAGTTTAAAAGCCTTCAGAGAAAGAAAAAACGGTTATGGGCCGGGCGTGGTGGCTCACGCCTGTAATACCAGCACTTTGGGAGGCTGAGGCGGGCGGATCACGAGGTCCGAGATCAAGACCATCCTGGTCAACACGGTGAAACCCCGTCTCTACTAAAAACACAAAAAAATTAGCTGGGTGTGGTGGCACGTGCCTGTAGTCCCAGCTACTCAGGAGGCTGAGGCAGGAGAATTGCCTGAACCCAGGAGGCGGAGGTTGCGGTGAGCCGAGATCGCGCCATTGCACTCCAGCCTGGGTAACAAGAGCGAAACTCCGCTACAAAAAAAAAAAGGTTATGTTGAAAGAAATAGAATGCCCTCAAACTTCTCAACTACCATTCTGAATGGAAAGGAAAACTGAGTAATCCTCTCATAATTCTGAGAGAAATTATATCAAACCTAGAACTGTATACCTCACCACACTGTCAAGTTTGATTAGAGGAGAAAAAAAAGACATTTTCAGACATGCAACGTCTCAGAAAAATGTGTCTCCTATGACGCTTTTCTCCGGAGGCAACTAGAGGTGAGTTCCACAAAAAATGAAGGTGTAACCAAGGTAGAGGAAGACACAGAATCCAAAAAAATAAGAATCATCCACTGAGGAAGCAAAGGAAGTTCTCAAAATAATGGTGAAGAAAAATACCAGGAAAACGCTGAAAAGCAGATCTAGAGAACAACTTAACAGCCTGAGGCGGCCGACTGGAGGGACTGAGAAAAAATAAAGACTTCAGTATTTCAGTATCACTGAATGTGTGTGAATTTATGGAGAAGACAGTAAGTTCTTGCAAAGTTTGGAGATGGCTAAGTAACAGGTACATAGAAAACAAAGCAACTGAAAAAATAGTCAATTATTAACGGAGGAAAGAGGGAACAAGGGTTACCCAAGAAAGGAGACATAACTAGAGTACACTAAATGGCTCAACTAAGAATAATACTTACAAAGTAGAAATAATGTACAAATATGAACTTAACCCAAAGTATTACAAAATGATCGTGGAAAGAAAAAAGAAAGGGAAAGGCATCTGTATGTGTTTGTATGTATGTGGCCTTATTTTTGATGGGGGGAAGGGTTTCGTAAAAAAAATCTAAATCATCATCTTCCATAGTAATTAGATTAAAAGTTAATAAATCAAGATAATATACAAAGCAAGGCAAATCAAGAAAGTTAATAAAACAAATAAAATCAAGATTTTTTCAAATTTGAGATACTACTCAATTAAAGGGATCTCCATTCTTTTATGTACATCTAAAAATAAAATAATTTTTAAATTAAAAATTTGTTTAATTAAAATAATTTTAAATTAAACTATGAGATGCCATCACTTGTAAGAACCAAGTGCCTTAGAGCTATTAAAATGGGGAACAGATTAGAAATAAAGCAGTATTCCATAAGAAATAGCTAAACTAGTTTAAATCAGGTAACTATATGAAACAGAAATTGTGGTGAGGAGGGGTGTGGCAAATGGTTGCTATTATTGTTATAATCTTTGTTGAACTGATTGACATTTAAAAATATGTGTACCATTTTTATTAAAAATAAATTTTAAACAAATAAGAAAATAGACTATATCACAGCCTTCAATTTTAAAAAGTATTTCACTGTTTTAATGTTCATAATGCTGGATTAAATACTATTTAATGAAACTACTTAGCATAAAAATGTTTTTCAATTCTCATTATTTTACTAGTCAAAATCAACGACAAATGGGAAAAGCAATAAAACAATCAGAAATCACTCCAAAGTTACTATCTCCGTCTTCTGCTCAGTTCTGTGGACCTAAACTCCAAAAACACAATTGAGTATTTGGTTATTTCATAATTATTGGCCCATGTCAAGGGTCATGAGTGCCAGAGTATAATCACAGGCGTCAGCTAATCAGGCACTTGTTCCACTGCTGATGGCCAACCCCAGACTGATTTGGAACATGCATACACAAAACAGTTACTTTTGAAAAAGTATCTTAGGCTTATTAGACCTAAACTCACCTCTAGGAAAAGACATTTGTTCTGGCCTCCCCAAATGCGTACTAGAATGTGAACATCTTCAGTTTGGGCATGGGTGTGGAGGTGCTACCAGATCCATCATCCTTAACATGTCTCTAACCGATGAAAAGAGTTTGGACCTTGGGGCAGAGCTCAGACTCTTTCTTAGCTGGAGTTAGTTCACAATGCCCCGTAACATACACATGCAAATATACCTGTATGTACGCACACAAACATGCATGCTAGATGGTACCAGGAGAGGCCAGAAGGGACTGTGAAAGGTCTCAAGTCGTACCCTGCCAGCAAGATACAAGTTAGCATGCCATAGTTTCATGAGTGCTGGCCAAAAACATGAGACTACTGAGTCAGTGACCAAGGACCTTATTGCTCATACAATAGCAGTAGCCAAAATATCAGCATCTGCGCCCAAGGCCCAATTCCCACAATGAGAAGGAGGCTAGGTATGCACACAGTCCTTTGCATTTCAGGAGAAGAACCCCAAGCTTAGGGCACCCAAACTTATTTTCAAATATTGCTATAGTAAAATATACATTACATAAAATTTACCATTTTAACCACTCTTAAGTGTACAAGTCAACGGCATGAAGTCTTTCACAACGGGCAGTAAACCTGCCTGACCTTTACACCAGAGGGGGACGTTGTCTTTGTTATGTTAGACAATAAAGAAACCTGGCCTTTGCCCCAGGGCAGAGTTTCTCAATCTCAGCTCCAGTGACATTCTGGGCTGCATATTGTTTTGTTGTGAAGACTGTCATTGCATTACTAGATAATTAACAGCAGCCCTGGCCACCACCAACAAGACGCTCATAGAACTCCCCCAGTTATTACACCAAAAGTGGTCCCAGAATTTGCCGTATATCTCCTTGGAGGCAAAATCTCCACCAGTTGAGAACAGTTGTTCCAGAAGAAGTCACTCTCTGTGTCTTCCAAGGCCATTCACTATACAAATATCCCTGAAGGGATGGTCCAGAACAAAGGCCAGCAGTGCCTCTGCTCACAAGATGTGCAGAATCACAAGAGACCCACGGAGAACTGCCTCCCAGTGAAAGCCTTGACACTGACTTCTAAAACTTAATCTGCTTCTCAGGAATGGATGAATAACTTGGCCAATTTGCACATGATACTTACATACAGACATACTCTCTCTCTGTCTCTCTCTGTCTCTCTCTCTCTCTCTCTCTCTCTCTCTTCCTTCTTCGTGGTGCTTTGACTAAAATTACAACACAGACCATCTAGATGACAGGAAAATCATCCAAAGACATTAACTAGCTAATGGCCTTAGAGGGAGTGTGTTTAAGTACTTTTCCAGCTAAGTCAAGTAGTATACCATGACTGTATTTTCTTTTTTAAGTAGAATTTTGTTTTCCTTTCTGGGTTAATAACTGGCTTTCTCTTTTTAATGTAATGCTCTCCCCTCAGATCACTCCTCTGTCTTTAAGTTCAACAGACTTCATTTAAGTCCCATTTCTTCTAATTAATGTGATACCGCCTTGAGCAAGTAATTTCACCTCCATGAGCTCACTTCCTTTATATATTTATAGACAGATGGATACAGAGAGACCATTTACACCTATCTGGCTCTTTTTTGAGATGGAGTCTTCCTGTACCATCCAGGCTAAAGTAAAGTGGCACAATCTTCAGTGGCTCACTGAAACCTCTGCCTCCCAGATTCAAGCAATTCTTGTGCCTCAGCCTCTCAATTACCTGGAATTACAGGCGCACGTCACCATACCCAGCTAATGTTTTGCATTTTCAGTAGAGACCAGGTTTCACCATGTTGTCAGGGCTGTTCTCGAACTCCTGACTTGAGGTGATCCACCTACGTCAGCCTCCCAGAATTTTGGGATTACATGCATGAGCCACCACGCCCAGCCCCAGTAAGACCTATCTTATAGGGTTGTTTTCCCGAGATAAATAAAAATAGATTAAAAAAAAAGACCTATCTTATAGGGTTGTTTTCCCGAGATAAATAAAAATGCCTAGTCCAGTGCCTGCCACCCCATAGGTACTTAAGCAATGGGAGCAACTGTTTACTGCCGATCACCATTGTGGCCTGTTGCAGAGTTGCTCTTACTGTAATGACACAAATGGGCTTTCAACTAATTTCCCCACACTTTCATTTAGATTTTCATGTTATGTATAATATAGCTGCTTAGGATGTAGAGTAAATGTCCAGCAGACCATAGAGAATGGCTCCAACCTGACTCCATAAGCACCTCGTACCGAACAAACAAACTGGACAATCCCAATGTGATGATCAAGAGAGTCCAAGAAGAGGGTAATTCTAACCTTTGGTTACCTGGCTTCATTTTCTTCAAGCAGACATCACTTTGTTCATATTGCCCAGCGTTTACCAACTGGTTTCTCAGTATCTCTTGCACACCCGCATTTTAATAAGCTAGCGCTCACAAGGTAAATAAGAAATCCAGCCCTGTAGACACGCATCCAAGGCTGTTCAAGTATTATCAGAGATCAATTTTCCCTCCCAACTGCCCTTCCTGAGGATCACCAAATGTAAAAGTAAAGAAATATCTCTCACTGATTTGCAAGCTGTTAAGTAAGTGATTAACAGGGAAATTTCTCTTTTGCTAATAATGCTATGATTTTCTCTTAATATTTGACACTGTAACTCTGGAATATAAATTAGTCTTGGTTTCTGCAGCTATCAGTGTTGTATATACAGTGACCGTGATCATTCTGCTTTGTCTTAAAGCATTTACTTATAGCTTCACGGAAGACTTAAAGTTTCATTTTCCCTCAGGAAAAAAATACTGCTAACTCTGGTTTATAAAAAATGATTAGTTGTAACTAATCCTGGATAATAAATTGGATTTTTGAAATCTGCGTGATTTTTAGCACGTCAGGCTTTTCATCAGGAAGGCGGCACTTGCAGAAAATGCCTGTGGAATAATCAAGCAGCAGTTTCTCTGCTGCGCTGTTAAGACAAATACGGTGGAGAAGATCATCTACGGGATTTGTTGGATTGTGAAATTTGCTTTTAGAAAAAGAAATATCATATAGTAGTCAGAGGACAAGTGGCAGTTCCTAGTGACTTCTCCCCATTCCCCTGAGTCTGGGATTATTATTTCCCCCTCCTCACCTAAACTCCAAACCTCTACTTAGAATTGTAGGGAAGCTTGCTGAATTACATTAAAAAGGAAAATTAACACTACTTAGTCCATTCTATAAGCACATGTGAGTATGTGTATACACATACACACACACTCACACACAAACACACACACACACACACACACACACACACACACACACACACACTCCTAGAAGTACAGCATTCTACTGGCCTAAGAAAGAAAATCAATACACACATAGCAAACATTTGAGTTGCATTTATATTCCAATTTCTTTATGGAAAACAAATTCTAACCACAACAATCTCAAGGACCCTAAAGGCAAGAACATAATGGCATTTTTAAAAAATGCTTTTCTGAAGACAGGCAAATAGGAACAGCTCTGGTGTGCAGCTCCCAGAGAGATCAGCTCAGAAGGTGGGTGATTCTGCATTTCCAACTGAGGTTCCGGGCTCATCTCTTAGGAACTGGTTAGACAGTGGGTGCAGCCCACAGAGGGCGAGCAGAGGCAGGGTGGGACATCGCCTCACCTGGGAAGTGCAAGGGGTTGGGAAACTCCCTCCTCTAGCCAAGGGAAGCCACAGGGGACTGTGCCATGAGGAATGGCACACTCCGGCCTAAATACTAAGCCTTTCCCACAGTCTTCAAAACCTGCAGACAAGCAGATTCCCTCGGGTGCCTACGCCACCAGGACCCTGGGTTTCAAGCACAAAGCTGGGAGGCCTTTTGGGCAGACACTGAGCTAGCTGCAGGAGTTGTTTTACACCCCAGTGGTACCTGGAATGCCAGTGAAACAGAACTGTTCATTCCCCTAGAAAGGGGGCCGAAGCCAGGGAGCCAAGTGGTCTAGCTCAGCGGATCCCACCCCGCGGAGCCCAGCAAGCTAAGATCCAGTGGCTTGAAATTCTCACTGCCGGAACAGCAGTTTGAAGTTGACCTGGGACACTTGAGCTTGGGGACAGGGGGGCAACTGCATCACTGAGGCTTGAGTAGGCGGTTTTCCCCCTCACAGTGTAAATGAGGTGCCTGCAAATTCAAACTGAGCAGAACACACTGCAGCTCAGCAAAGTCACTGCCAGACTGCCTGTCAAGATTCCTCCTCCCTGAGCAGGACATCTCTGAAAGAAAGGTGGCAGCCCAGTCATGGGCTTATAGAAAAAACTCCCATCTTCCTGGGACAGAGCACCTGGGAAAAGAGGCAGCTGTGGGTGCAGCTTCAGCGGACTTAAACATTCCTGCCTGCTGGGTCTTAAGAGAGCAGCAGATCCCCAGCACTCAAGCTCTGCTAAGGGACAGACTGCCTCCTCAAGTGGGTCTCAGACCCCCATGCCTCCTGATGAGGAGACACCTCCCAGCAGGGATCAAAAGAAGCCTCATACCGGAGAGCTCCAGCTGGCATCTGGTGGGTGCCCCTCTGGGACAAGCTACCAGAGGAAGGAACAGGCAGCTGTCTTTGCTGTTCTACAGCCTCCACTGGTGATACCCAGGCAAACGGTCTGGAGTAGACCTCCAGCAGACCTGCAGCAGAGGGGCCTCACTGTTAGAAGGAAAACTAAAAAACAGAAAACGATAGCATCAACATCAACAAAAAGGATGTCCACACAGAAACCCCAACCAAAGGTCACCAACATCAAAGACCAAAGGTAGATAAATCCACAAGGAACAGAAAAAACTAGCACAAAAATGCTGAAAATCCCAAAAACCAGAACGCCTCTTCTCCTTCAAAGGATCACAGCAAGAAAATAAAACTGGACGGAGAATAAGTCTGATGAATTCACAGAAGTAGGCTTCAGATGGTGGGTAATAAGAAACTACTCCGAGCTCAAGGAGCATGTTCTAACCCAATGCAAGGAAGCTAAGAACTTTGAGAAAAGGTTGGACAAATTGCTAACTAGAATAACCAGTTTAGAGAAGAACATAAATGACCTGATGGAGCTGAAAAACCGCATGAGAACTTCATGAAGCATACACAGTATCAATAGCTGAATGGATCAAGTGGAGGAAAGGATATCAGAGACTGAAGATCAACTTAATGAAATTAACCGTGAAGACAAGATTAGAGAAAAAAAATGAAAAGGAACAAATAAAGCCTCCAAGAAATATGGGACTATGTGAAAAGACCAAACCTACATTTGATTGGTGTATCTGAAAGTGATGGGGAGAATGGAACCAAGCTGGAAAGCACTCTTCAGGATATTAACCAGGAGAACTTCCCCAACTTAAAAAAATGCTAAGGGCAGCCAGAGAGAAAGGTCATATTACCCAGAAAAGGAAGCCAGTCAGACTCACAGCAGATCTCTCTGCCAAAACCCTACAAGCCAGAAAAGAGTGGGGGCCAATATTCAACATCCTTAAAGAAAAGAATTTTCGACCCAGAATTTCATATCCAGCCAAACTAAGCTTCATAAGTGAAGAAGAAACAAAATCCTTTACAGACAAGCAAATGTTGAGAGATTCTGTCACCACCAGGCCTGCATGCCAAGAGCTCCTGAAGGAAGCACTAAACATGGAAAGGAACAACTGGTACCAGCCATTGAGAAAACATACCCAATTGTAAAGACACTTGACACTATGAGGAAACTGCATCAACTAAAGAGCAAAACAACCAGCTAGCATTATAATGACTGGATCAAATGCACACCTAACAATATTAACAATGCCCCAGTTAAAAGACACAGACTGGCAAATTGGTTAAAGAGTCAAGATCCATCATCAGTGTGCTGTATTCAGGAAACCCATCTCATGTACAAAGACACAAAGAGGCTCAAAATAAAGGGATAGAGGAATATTTACCAAGCAAATGGAAATCAAAAAGAAGCAGGGGTTGCAATCGTAGTCTCTGATAAAATAGACTTTAAACCAATAAAGATCAAAAAAGACAAGGGCATTATATAACAGTAAAGGCATCAATGCAACAAGATGAGCTATCTATCTAAATATATATGTACCCAATACAGGAGCACCTGGATTCATAGAGCAAGTTCTTAGACTCCCACACAATAATAGTGGGAGACTATAACAGGCCACTGTCAATATTAGACAGATTAACAAAACAGAAAATTAACAAGGATATCCAGGACTTGAACTCACTTAGCTTTGCACCAAGCAGACCTAACAGATATCTACAGAACCTTCCACTTCAAATCAACAGAATATACATTCTTCTCAGTACCACAGTGCACTTATTCTAAAACTGACCACATAGTTGGAAGTAAAACATTCCTTAGTAAATGCAAAAGAATGGAAATCATAATAAAGAATCTCTCAGACCACAGTGCAATCAAATTAGAACCCAGGATTGAGAAACTCACTGAAAACCACACAACTACAAGGAAACTGAACAACCTGTTCCTGAATGACTACTGGGTAAATAATGAAATTAAGGCAGAAATAAGTAAGTTCCTTAAAATCAGTGAGAATCAGGATGCAATGTACCAAAATCTCTGGGACACAGCAAAAGCAGTGTGTAGAGGGAAATTTATAGCACTAAATGTCTACAGGAGAAAGTGGGAAAGATCTAAAATCAACACCCTAACATCGCAGTTAAAAGAACCAGAGAAGCAAGAGCAAACAAATTCAAAAGCTAGCAGAAGACAAGAAATAACTAAGATCAGAGCAGAACTGAAGGAGACAGAGACATGAAAAGCCATTCAAAAACCAAATGAATATAGGCACTGGTTTTTTTTTTAAAGATTAACAAAATAGACCACTAGCCAGACTAATAAAGAAAAGGGAGAAGTATTAAATAGACACAGTAAAAATGATAAAGGGGATATCACCTCTGATCCCATAGAAATACAAACTACCATCAGAGAATACTGTAAACACTTCTATGCAAATAAACTAGAAAATCTAGAAAAAAATGGATAAATTACTGGGCACATACACCTTCCCAAGACTAAACCAGGAAGAAGTCGAATCCCTGAGTAGAACAATAACAAGTTCTGAAATTGAGGCAGTAATTAATAGCCTACCAACCAAAAAAAGCCCAGGACCAGACAGCTTCACAGCTGACTTCTACCAGAGGTACAAAGAGGAGCTGGTACCATTCCTTCTGAAACTATTCCAAACAATCAAGAGAAAAAAAGGGACTCCTCCCCAACTCATCTTATAGCATCATCCTGATACCAAAACTTGGCAGAGACACAACAAAATAAGAAAATTTCAGACCAATAGTCCTGATGAACATCAATGCCAAAAGCCTCAATATAATACTTGAAAATCAAAGCCTGCAGCACATCCAAAGCTTATCTGCGACGATAAAGTTGGCTTTCTCTCTGGGATGCAAGGCTGGTTTGACATACGCAAATCAGTAAATGTAATCCATCACCTAAACAGAACCAATGACAAAAGCCACATGATTATCTAAACAGATGCAGAAAAGGCCATCAATAAAATTCATCATCCCTTCATATTAAAAAAAACCCTCAATAAACTACGTATTGATGGAACGAATCTCAAAATAATAAGAGCTATTTATGACAAGCCCACAACCAGTATCATACTGAATGGGAAAAAGCTGGAAGCATTCCCTTTGAAAAACAGCACATGACAAGGATGTCCTCTCTCACCACTCCTATTCAAAATAGTATTGAAAGTTCTGGAAGCAAGCAGGCAAGAGAAAGAAATAAAGGGTATTCAAATGGAATAGAGGAAGTCAAATTGTCTCTGTTTGCAGATGACATGAATGTGTATTTAGAAGACCCCATCATCTCAGCCCAAAATCTCCTTAAGCTGATAAGTAATCAGCAAAGTCTCAGGATACAAAATCAATGTGCAAAAATTATGGGCATTCCTATACACCAATAATAGACAGACAGAGAGACAAATCATGAGTGGACTCCCATTCACAACTGCTACAAAGAGAATATTTAGGAATACAACTTACAAGGGATGTGAAGGATCTCTTCAAAACTACAAACCATTGATCAAGGAAATAAGAGAGGACACAAACAAATGGAAAAACATTGCATGCTCATGGATAGAAAGAATCAATATTGTGAAAATGGCCATAATGCCCAAGGTAATCTATAGATTCAATGCTATTCCCATCAAGCTACCATTGACTTTCTTCATAGAATTAGAAAAAACTACTTTAAATTTCAAGTGGAACCAAAAAGAGCCCATATAGCCATGACAATCCCAAGCAAAAAGAACAAAGCTGGTGGCATCACACTATCTGACTTCAAACTATACTACAAGGCTACAGTAACCAAAACAGCAAGATACTGGTACCAAAACAGACATACAGAAAATGAAACAGAACAGAAGCCTCAGAAATAACACACATACATCTACAACCATCAGATCTTTGATAAACATGGCGAAATCAAGCAATGGAGAAAGGATTCCCCATTTAATAAATGGTGTTGGGAAAACTGGCTAGCCATATGCAGAAAACTCAAACTGGACCTCTTCCTTACAGCTTATACGAAAATTAACTCAAGATGGATTAAAGACATAAATTAAGACTAAAAACCCTAGAAGAAAACCTAGGAAATACCACTCAGGACATAGGCATGGGCAAAGACTTCATGAATTAAACACCAAAAGCAATGGCAACAAATGCCAAAATTGACAAATAGGATCTAATTAAACTAAAGAGCTTCTGTACAGCAAAAGAAACTAACATCGGAGTGAACAGGCAACCTACAGAATGGGAGAAATATTTGCAATCTATCCATCTGGAAAAGGGCTAATATGCAGAATCTACAGGGAACTTAAACAAATCTACAAGAAAAAAACAACCCCATCAAAAAGTAAGCAAAGAATATGAACAAAACCTTCTCAAAAGAAGACATGTATGCAGCCAACAAACATATGAAATAAAGCTCATCATCACTGGTCATTAGAGAAACACAATGAGTTAAACAACAGCTGCTAGAGAGGATGTGAAATAGGAAACTCTTTTATACTGTTGGTGGGAGTGTAAATTAGTTCAACCATTTGAAGACAGTGTGTTGATTTCTCAAGGACCTAGAACCAGAAATATCATTTGACCCAGCAATCTCATTACTGGGTATATACCCAAAGGATTATATATCATTCTACTAGAAAGACACATGCACATGTATGTTTACTGCAGCACTGTTCACAATAGCAAAGACTTGAAACCAACCCAAATACCCATCAATGACAGACTGGATAAGGAAAATGTGGCACATATACACCATGGAATACTATGCAGCCATAAAAGAGGATGAATTCATGTCCTTTGCAGGGATATGGATAGTAAACTAACACAGGAATAGAAAACCAAACACTGCATGTTCTCACGCATAAAGGGGAGTTAAATAGTAAGAATACATGGACACAGCGAGGGAAACATCACACACGGGGACCTGTCAAGGGGTCGGGGGATTGGGGAGGGACAGCCTTAGGAGAAATACCTAATGTAGATGACAGGTTGATGGGTGCAGCAAACCACCATGGCATGTGTATACCTATGTAACAAACCTGCACATTCTACACATGTACCCCAGAACTTAAAATACAATTTTGAAAAATGCTTTTCTAAGTGAGTAAAGACTTTTTTCCAGCTGCGAATCTCAAAACAATATTCTTTTCTGTATCAAACTTTATCACTATTTATCTCATACCTAATCCCATCCCATCTTGTTGTTCAGTGCTCTTTATTAAGGATATACCATTTTCTGTATTTTAAAAAAAGACTTGGTCTAGGCCAGGCACGGTGGCTCATGCCTGTAATCCCAGCACTTTAGGAGGCCGAGGCAGGTGGATCGCGACGTCAGGAGATTGAGACCATCCTGGCCAACATGGTGAAACCCCAACTCTACAGAAAAGACTTGGTCTAAATGGCTATTCACAGGAATAGTAGGATAAAGAACGGAAGGGTGTGTTGTCATGTTTTTAAGGTGGATCAGGCACACAGTATGTTAGAGGGTTTAATTCATGCAGGTATAGGAACAGTATGTAGGAGATAACACAAAACTTGAAAGAAAAACAGTAATAATTGGCTTATACACATTTTTTTAGGCATGGAGGTTACCTGATCAACTGGAATCTCAACCTGAGTATCTTCATCTTCCTGGACTTCTGCTGCCCCCCGTGTTTCAGACCTCTCTGCTCCAGCTTTGAAAATGCCTTCATCTATTGAGAAAAACACACAGTGAAAATCAAAATCCAATTGTGACATCCTGTGGCTGAATTCAGACATTACAATCAAATACTTATTTTTAATAGATATTTGGTTCGCTTTTTAGTTGATAGTATTTTTGTGCCCCCCCCTCCGCCCCAAGACCACCCCACCCCGCAACTGTTTCACATTTTCATTGAGAAAACATCCAGCGGTCAAAACAAGGCTGATCCCACAGGGTAAGGTCTGTCAAAGCTCCTGTTCACTCTTTGGCTACTGACTTACTAACATAACCCTTTGAACGGCATTGAGATGGGAAGAAATTCACAACTATTATCCCCGTTCCCCCTCCTATCCACAAAACAGTGAAAATGCCTGGTGCTTTAAAATACTATTTTGAGAAATTTACCTTTCCCAAGAGAATGCTATACACTCAATATAATGTATTGGAATAATTCTCTCTATTCAGAGTATTATAAAAAGTGTTTTTACTGCAGCAGAATCATAGACTTGACTTTCCATAGCTCACCAAAAAATCAATATCATTTATTTTGCAGATCTCTACAAGATTTTCACAACCCATGACTTTAAATCCTTAACTATAAAATGTAAACTAAATCTCTGACTTTAGGTTAAGCTCCTTCAACTTGCTTTCCTCTGGAAAGCAATAATAGCTGTTTTCCATAACTGAAGTAGTTTAATGTGTCCCCTCAGCCTTCTCTTCTTCAGGCCAAGTAATCAAAGAATCGCAGAAGCATTTGTCATTCTGTCTATCTACTTGCCTCAAGACAGGTTTAGTGCTTCGGCCATTCTCACAGATGTCTTCTCTGTCCAATTTTTAAGGCTCTCCAGGGACGGAGATTTTACCTCCTTCCCTGGTAATGTATTACAATATTTGATTAACCCTACAGTCTAGAAAATATATTTTTATCTTTTGTCTTAAAACCACCTCTATTTCTCTAATAGAAGCTTGTTTCCCAGAGCATAATTATTTGACATATTGTATATATATATATATATCTTTCATATTGCTAAAGCTATGAAGTCACTCTTAATTAAATGTAAGAAGTATTTTTACGCTTGTTGAGGACTATCTATATGCAAGGCATGATGTGAACCCAGGAGACAGCCTAAGATATGAATGAGATGTGGACTGTTCCCTCGAGTTGCTTCCAGTCCAATGAGAAGACAAACACACCACCAATAAGGTGAATGATGAGTAAGGGTGATAGCAGAGTATTATGGAAGCTGAAAATATACAGCCCAGTAAAGAAGGAATGAAGGAAAGAAGGAAGGAAGGAAAGAGGAAGGGAGGGAAAGAGTGAAGAAAAGTAAGTATGTTTGACATTCATTTCTACCTTCTGAAATGACCTTGGAAAAGAAGCGTCATAGTCAGATGCTGAACTCAATAGACTACAGTTACGACTTACGCACGTGACTTTTTGAATGACATTTTGTGTCCAAATGTTGTACTTGCTTGCCCAGAGGCTACAAAGAGAGGACTGCAGACACCAAAGGAATATAGTCTTAATACATTCAATGAAATGTTTAACTGTAACCAAGCAGAGCTATGAACGGTTTGCAGATGTGTTTTAGAAGCAGCATTTTACCAGAAAAGAAGAATACAATCGATAATAACAAATAAAATAAAATGGAAAGGGCACTGGAATGGAAAATGACAACCGTAAGGATATGAACAGCAAAGAGACAAAGAAGCAAAGCTCAACGCTGTGCACAGTGACACAAAGAGAGAATGCGAAGACTTCGTTTCAATGTTGGCCGCAGGTGTGGGGGGAGGACGCTGTTTATCAGGGAACCAAAATGTTCAAGCCATTGCCATTAGCAGCACAGAGCAAAATAATTAACATCAGAAAGAAATTCTTAAGGATAAACAGTGATCAAAAAAGGCAGCACAGCGAGAAAGGCTTTCGTGATAGACCTACTAGGATTTTCATTTTTACTATAAATGCTATATAAAATCAAAGGCAGAATAATACTAATTTTTAGAGAAAAATATTTTAAATCGTATCTTTGATTATAAATTGTTTATATGCATTTTAGAAAACTTGGAAGGCGAAGAAAATACATGTCTTTTTAATCTCATGACCCAGAGACAGTCATCACTAATATTTTGACAATTCTTTCCTTCCCTCCCTCACTCCATGTCTTTCTCTCTCTCTCTCACACACACACATTCACTCATAAAACTGGAATCTTATTGTACATGTAATTTTTAAAATCATTTTTTACTTTAAAACAGTATCATAAGCATTTCTCAGGACACTAAACATTACATGAAAACATAATAAATAGCTTCATGTTGTGGTGTCATACTTTAATCAATGGACAATAATGAATAATGCAAAATAGAAATTTTTAATGAGCAGGTACTATTCATTTGATTGATGGGTGGACATGCATTAAGATCTACTGCATACTATTCACTCTGGAAAACATGAAAGCGCTGCTCTTGAGGATTTGGCATCCCATGGAGAGAGACCATCACAGAGACACGAGCTGTTTCCCCTTCCACATTCATACCCTGTAGCTCCTTTCGTATCTTAGGAGTTTGTTTCCCAAGACTAAGCATGGCGCACTGCACACAGTAAGTCCTCGATTAGGATTTATTGAAATGTAAGACAAAACACAAGTCCCAGCAGTTTAATCTCTTTCTCACACGTTGATTCCCCTCCTGCTCTGGGCACCCCTACATCCATGTATCCTCACCCACCATGCTCAGTATTCAATTCCCTCTTCCAAAATCATCTCCTGGGCATACTCGCATCCTGGTTTTGATACAATTAATTCCAAGCAATGCTTAGCCTCTTCTTTGATTTTCTCTTCTACTTCATCTAAAAGAAAATCTGACCAATCCTGTATGTTGCCATCTGAGTAACTTCAATACCAATACTCTGCACCCTGCACCCTTGAATACTCCAACTCTTCAACTTCACTGACATCCCCTCAATTTCACCTTGCTTTAGATCATTTCCACCAAATGGAGTGATTTCGATCACAGCCCACGTGCAGTTACGGCCAAAAAACTGGCAGGTCACGGACCTGCAGCGGTTTTTCATGTCTCACCCTACGCCCTCCTCGTCTAGATTGCCACTTCTACCCTGCCCCTGGGTGGCTGCCCATCAGGAGTCTTACTCACGGTTCAAATCTTATTCAGCTGTCAATGTCTTCATGAAAATCTCCTCTGATCTTATCCTGTGGCCCCACAACCACACAGAACCAACGGCTTCCTCCTCTGTGCTGCTTCTTTCTCCCACATACTTCATTTATTCATGATCACACTTATTTTAATCAATTTATTTTACCAATTCTGCCCCCTTCTCTGCTAGACCACAAGCTCCTTTAGGCACAGACCACAATTTCTGTACTGTGCCTAGCACAATGTCAGCCTCATAACAGGTTTTGACATGCTCCTTAAACTGAACTAACAATACAAAGCATTATGTAAACACCAGATTTTTGGCATTGTCTGCAGGTATTACTTGTAATAGAGTCTGTATGTGTATACACTTCATCCAGGGCCAAGATCCGTGGGCCAGTGTGAATGTTCACAAGCAAATTAGGCCTTATATCAGGAAATTAAAATCATTTGACACCAAAGAATTGCCAACAAGGCCAAACTGCAGTGGAAAAGAATCTGAATGATATGTCAGTGCCATATGCCAAAACCCCTCTGTCAGTGCCATCATTAAAAGCAACTGAAGACACTTTTCATGGTAGGAGTCAAAGATAAAACACTGGAAATTTAAAACACCTGCTTTCAAGGACAGATTCCATGAGAAGTTTGCAAAAGTATTTCCTTTTTTATCAAGGGGAACATTATCTGAGCACTTCAGAACCTTACCACATTCCTTTTATTACTGCTAATTTAAACTTGCACAGTAAATTTGTGGATTTAGATCATGACAGCGTTAGTTTGTGCCATGGTTATCTAGTTATTGCTACAGCAACATCAGATATTCTAACCACAACTCACGAAGGGTGAGTGGCACCTAGGGCTGACGTGTTTTGTCCCCAGTGAGACACAGAAGCAGTTTTAATGTCACTTGGGATTTTCATAAAAACAGGAATTTAGTCTTACTCCATACTAGTATCAACAGGTGAGTGACCCTTTCTGCCACATTCTGCCCGCCTGTGAACTTTCTGGTGTGCCTATGATAGTTCTGCACATGTTCAGGAGTTCTTCTGAGTCCCCTCTTGGTGATCATCAGTAGGAGTTTTCAACTGCTCCCGAAATGTCTTGAGTTTTAGCAATTTTGCTTCCTCTAAAACAAATTGTACACAGTAAATATAATAATAGAACACCTGTGTACCATATAAAAGTAAACTTTTCTCTAGGTAGAAAAAGTGGGCTCTTGGAGAAAGTAATAATGGGATGGCCCACCATCTTGGAATGCAGAGCACCTAGTGCTTAGCTGTCTGGAGTCGTGGTCTCTTCCTCAGCCCCACACTTTCCCCAGCTCTTGCTAGTCCATCTTCTATAACAGCACTCCCAAGCCATTGCTCTTGTCAAAATTATCAGTGAGCATAATTATGACAATATTTATTATCTCATTTGCTTGATCTTTCAGCAGCTTTTAATGTAGCCGATCTCAGGTGTGGGTGAGTGGGTGTGTGTACGTATCTTCATTCACTGTCCTGGTTTTACCAAAAGCTTCTCTTCAGGCTCCTTGGCCAATCCATCCTCCTCTGTTCAACTTCTAAGTCCCTCAGAGCTGTACGGTGAACCAGCTGCTCTACCTACACACGTACTTTTAGATTAACCTCATGGCAACCTTAGTTTGAAAACCATTAATGTGCCAATGACTCTCTAACGCACATCTTTGGCCTCAACTTCTTTACAGGTTCCAAAACATGCATCTCCATCTAACTGCCTAACTTGAAACTCCACCTTGGCTGTCCAGTAGGCACCTCAACCTTAACATGGTCAAAACAGAACTCTGGCTCCCCACCCTGAACTGCTCATTCCCCGGATTCCCCATCCCAGGAAATGGCACCACTTCTCAACCCCAAAATCTGGGAATTATCACTACATCCTTCCTGACCTCAGTTTCTATATCCATTCCATTGTCAAGTCTTCTCAGTTCAATCTCCTTTTAAAAATCTATCTCAAATACATTAATTTATTTTGATCTCTACTCCCAACTTGGTCTAATCTCCAAAATTAGTCTCTCTCTTCTTCCACTCCTGCTGTCTCATAATCATCCTCCATATAATAGCCAAGTACTCTTAATAGATTATTTTTTAAGTATTTAATTAATTCCTCAGCTTAGAAACTCTCCAACATCGTTCCATCACATATGGAATTCCAGTTCCTTACCACGGCTTACAGAGAAGTGATCTGGCACATGACTCCTCCTCCAACTGCACTGTGTATTTCTTTTTCCTCACACATGAAACTCAAGCTCCACAGACCTTTGATCTGTTCTTCACTAGAAAGTTCTTTCCTACTTTATGGCTTTGTTCTCCATACAAAGCCATGCAAACTTTTAAGTCTGTACCTTAAAAGTTTTTTCCCCATTTTCGCATTGCCAATCAGATCTCAGGAAACCCTGTGTTCCAATTGCAGTAGCCAATCATTCATTGATAGTGCCCTGGTTTAATTCTCTGCCTTGCACTCACTGTGTGTGTGAGTTTCCACCAAAGTGGAAGCTCCAAGAGATCAGGCAGTTTATCCGTATTTTTCACTGTTCCATCATCAGCACTTAAAAGTACTCAGTACATGGAAGACACTCAGAAGGTATTTGCTGAAAGAAGGAAGAGTGTGCACTAAAAAAAAATGTGCTGTATGGAAGTAGAATGTAAGGAGACAACAACTTAGCCATTAGCTCAGTGCATTAATCCTTCATGTTCTTACAAGGTTTTGCCCCAATCTGACCACACTTGGCAGTACAGCATTTGGATGGAGAGTCGGGAGGGGAAATGAAGGGAACTGAAGAGAAAGACAGACTGAGGTACAACCTACACAGGGATCAACAAATTATGTTAAGGGTAGCAGGGAGAATAATGCGCCTGGCAAAGAAGTCCATATCCTGACCCTAAGAAACTGAGCAGATGATATTACACGGCAAAGAGGAATTACGGTTGCAGATGGAATTACGGGTACCAAGCAGCTGGCCTTGAGACGGGAAAAGTATCCTGGGTTATTCATGTGAACACAATATAATCACAAGGATCCTTGTGAGTGAAAAAGAGGAAGGAGACTCAGAGCGGGACTGAAACAGTGCAAACAAGACTTGAGCCTCCATTGCTGGCTTTGAAGATGGAAAGGCCACAAGCCGAGGAACGCAGGCAACCTGAACAAACTGGAAGAAGCGCTGATGTGAATTCTTGCCTAGAGCCTCCAGAAGGAACACCGCCCTGAAGACACCTTGGTTTTAATCCCGTAAGGCCCATTTTGGAATTCTGACCTCCAGAACTGTAAGGTAACAATTCTGTGTTGTTTTAAGGTACCATGTTTGTGGTGATTTGTCACAACAGCAACGGGAAAATGATACAACATGAGTCCAGAAGTAATGTTCTAGGGCAGGGGTCCCCAACTCCCGAGGCCACAGACTGGAAGTGGTCTGCGGCCAGTTAGGAACTGGGCTGCACAGCAGGAGGTGAGCAGCAGGTGAGCGAGAACTACCGCCTGAGCTCCAGCTCCCATCAGATCAGCAGCATCATCAGATTCTCTTAGGAGCGTGAACCTTCCTGTAAACTGTGTGTGCAAGGGATCAGGGTTGTGCATTCCTTACGAGAGTCTAAATAATGCCAAATGATCTGCAGTGGAACAGTTTCATCCCGGAAGCATCCCCCTACACCCCTGGAAAAACTGTCTTCCACAAAACTGGTCCCTGGTCCCAAAAAGATTGAGAACCGCTGTTCTAGAGAGAACATCTGCAATGGCCACCACAGACCCACCCTCTGAGTCCTGTAGATACCTACGGCGCAAAAACAGGCCTTTCAGATACCCTCTGCTCCTCCTGCTAAAACGACAGTGGTCAGAAAACCTCCGTTGAGCCCCCTGCCTTTTATTTTCCGTCCCCAATAGTTACTGCTTCTCTTTCTCACTCTCCACAAGTTGCAAAACACTGCCACCAATCCAACAGCCACACATCTGCCAGAGAAAAGGGATTCTATTTTTTAAGTCTTACCCCGCCCTAAAAACCTTTGCTGTAAAAGCCATTTGCTAACCAACTAAAAAGCAAGGATAAATTTGATACACAATACTGCTCTGATTCAATTACTACGAGAAGGATCGGATGCAATGCTCGGAGGCACACTACACCCAGATTCAGCTCTCATCTCTTTTGCTTTGAACGTGAACAGACATTTTAGTGTATGTTACACAGTAAAGCCATAACAAACACGCTAGTGGAAGTAAAAAACGCTCCTCAATTATTTTTTACTTATCCCTTATGAATTTTATTGCTTACAAATGAAAGCAGAGATGCTGAGGTAGGGAAGTCATGTCATCACTGTATTGTTCATAATAAATAGGAATCTGCTTCCCCTACTGAAACATGAAATAAATGCTTGTGTGTTTTTAGCTTTTCTGCAACTAGGAGAGATGAAATGAAAGCATTTCCTTGTTTCAATTCATCAGCATTTCAGTTTAACAATGTTGCAATTCTTTCATGTTCTCAAATTTTAAAGTTACCAAATAATTAATGAAATTTTCAGGTAGTTAAAGATAATCAGAATTTAAGCCTACCATTCTTGCTTTTTCACCAAAATTACTATAAATTATTCTTAAATGGTATTGCAATCCATATTTTAGTATTTCAGTGTTTGAAACTGATTGAGATTTATCAGGATAACTAAGAAAAATAATATAATGGCCAGTTCTAAATACTTTATAGAAATCTTAGATAGATATTATCTTTTACTACAATTTATCACTAAGACTACCTATAAAAATAAAAGTATTGGATCAACTTTAAAACGTATTAATTTTTAAAAGTAGCTCATTAAAACCAGCATAGTACTGGCAAAAAATGTGGGGACCAAGGAGTTTATGACACTGAATATATAAAATTATACCCTAAGAAGAAAAAGAAGACAATCTATTTATAAGGCAATACTCTTCATGAAACTCTCCTGTCACATCGGTCACCAGAGGTAGAATTACAATTGGTAAGAAGGCGATATAAAAATAATTTTCATTAGCTTAGTGCTAATGTGAACTACATTCACGTGTGAAATATACTGAATTTTTATACAACTTCTTACAGATATAGATCGTTGTCATCACAGCATGTCCTTGAAAATTAAGGGAAGACCTTCCAGAAAAGTGACCCAGGAGGATAGGGTCTTTGTGAGGCTTGGCAAGTAGTGAGGTAGAGAGGAAGAGCAGGCTCACATGTAGTAACACTTCCTTATGAAAGGGTATTAGCCAACTCCCCTGAGATCCCGGTCACAACTTATGTAATATACCTCTTTGCACCAGCTTTCTGGATTAAATATAGGAAACATCATCATAAGGAAGACTGAAAAGCGAATCAAATGACAGCTAATGTTCTGAGTGCCTCTAATTTAGTACAGTGACACAACCCAAAGGTCCAAAATCTTCTCCACATGTTTTATTATGTCCCATCAGCCCAATGGAAACTCTTCACAGAAACAAGAATATAACACGTCATATTTTTCTTTGGCAGTTTATAATATTACATAAAGATAATTTTATCCACACATTTGTACAGGCTAAGTTTTCTCAACTGAAGTTTGAAATATCTGCTTCTCTCTGTTCTCCGACTCTCACTTCAGGGTATTGAATCTCCTCTGTTACACAATTGAGTATACATTTGACTATTAGCTATCTGCATAGAATTGATTTTAATCACCGCAGTTATTTAACGTTCACTTTAAATAGGTGTAGCAAAATATTCTAAGGGTAGACAGAAAACAAAAGTGGGATTATTATCAGTGATTTCCCCAGATCACAGGTAATTTTGTTCTTATTCCTACATTTCTATTTCCTTATTTTTAGATACAGATATTTCAGATTTTCATCAAAATCAGAAATATGCAGAGTATAAAGAATAAAGCACATATTTATGATATGTATAATTCATGACTTTTTTCATAACCTATATAAATTTTGATATGATTTCTAAAGTCTATACCCGATAAGTGGGACTGAAAATAATTAAGTACCTCTGAGTAGGTTTACCTAAACCAACAAGTATATAGAGCTTTAATTCTTCTTTTCTAATTTTGCATCCTTATAAAAATTATACTGCAAATTAGTTTTTGTTCATCAGAATAATTGAATTGTTCCTTTTTCCACCCCAGTGATTTGGAGTTCCTTATTTGGCCTAAAATTCACAATTTCTGCTCTTAATTCTGCTTGGTCCAACTGCCTCCAAATGACCTTTTATCAGTAGAGCTACCGTTCATCATCAAACAAATGAAGTACCTGCCTGTAACAAAGACACGCAGTACTCTTTTAAATTCCTTGAAAAGTTTGTGTTCATTCCTTCCTTATTATGCAACATTTAATGAGCCTCCTCACACTCAGGCATGTGCTGGACACCAGCCACAGAAAGACGAACAAGACACTGACCTCAGTATTATCTACTGGGATAACTCAGCACATGGAAAACTCAGCACAGAATGATAAGCGTAGCATGCAAGCCTACATAAGCTGTTAAGACAGTGCATAAAGTAGGAAAGACAGTGGGGAAAGGGGAAGAGTCAAAGACTTGTGACAGACAGAAGCTGCAAATCAAAAGAAAAGATAACTTAGTCATTAAGGAGCAGAGGAAGGGATTCTGGACAGAAAAACCAGCATACGCAAAGGCTTAGAGTCACTGCGCGTTGTATTCAGAGACCCGTAGGCAGATCTGTGTGGCAGCAGCAAGGCTGTAAGGGCTAAGGAGTGGCAGGGTGTAAGGCTCTCTGATGTGACCATGAATATGAACTTGAGTATAAAGATAATGAAGAGCAATTAAGAGGTTTTAGGCATCAAGTGGGGTGCACAGGGCTGAGGGAGTGTCCTGCAAATAGAGTTCCCTGGTCAGAAGCAGGTGAGGAATCGTGACAGGATGTGTGTGCAGGCATGAGATAATGGAAAGCATTATCATCCACGTCCACCTAGGATTGATATTGCTGCAGAGGAGATACCACCAGAGTGAGACCAGATCAGACTGTAGAAAAGAATGCCTGAAACGTGGGCCAGACTGAAGCCACCAAAGGCAATACATATTAAAATGCTGGTAGCCAGGAGATTTCAAAGAAATTAAATGGGAAACAAAACACCTCATGATGGGTCAGGATTTCCAAAGCACAGGAGTCTGCGTCAGCACCCGTCCCAGCTGAGGGGGCAGCACTGCTTGCTGGGATGCCGGCGCTGCCCAGCACACTGCAGGTCCTGGATGAAGGCAATGGCAGAAGGATGAACAGAACCCAGCAAGAGACACTGAATACTTAAATTGACTGGACTCCATGACTGCCAGGACGTGGGAGATGAGGGAAGCAGAAGAGCTGAAGAAGGACTCTCAGGTTTACGGCTTGGTTGCGTACATGATTAATAGTGCTGTTCATCAAGACTGACCAGGCAAGGGAAGGACGGGATGGGAGTGGTTAGAAAGGAAGTATGAGGTCGGATTTTGATAGATTGGTCTGACCCCCTGTTAAACACACTGTTGGTAATGTCCAGCAGGTAGCTAGAAATTTAAGTCTGTTAATTAGAATAAGGTTCCAGGATAAAGATGTAGACTTGGGAACGGTCAGAATACCATTGATAAAGTCACTGGATTTGCGACGAAAATAGAAAATGGTCAAGGACAGAGTTCAAGCTAACAACATATAAAGGATGGGCAGAAGAGAAACTCGCCAAGACAGAAAAGAAATAATAAAAGAGAACAGGCGAAAAAAAAGAGTAGGCCGTCAAGGAAGACGCCAGACAGTGGAAGTGAACAACAAAGGCATCATCAGTATTAAAGCGTCCCGCCGTCTCAGCATCCCCATGATCTGGGCACCCAGTGACACTCATCTTAGTTGAGCATGAAAATCAGATTACATCGGGGCGTGGTATAACAAAGAGATCAGGTAGTGAAGACAAGCAGTGCAGACGACTCTTCCAAGATGATTGGCTGTGAAGTCAAGAGAGACCATGGCCCTGTCAACCTAACTCAGAGGCCTGAGGCCATCGAGACAGCCAGGGATGAGAGGGGATTAAATCCCATCTCTTCTGAGTCCTGCCTTTATCACAGATGTCAGCGCCGTAAAGCTTTTGCTAAAACTATGTCTCTAATGCACAAGCATGTCTCACGAAATCCAAACATTTGTGCAGAAACTTAAACAATTCCCATTCGCTCACGGCCAAGCTAAACCAGAAGAGATCATCTGCATCTGACGACATGAAGGAAACTAGAATCGTACTTCATGAATATACCAGTCATTCTTGCTATGCAGATGTTTATCAGAGTTTGAACCTTAGCTAAAATACCAGAAAGAATTATGACATAGGAATCTACTGCAGGAGGTCAGGGGCTGGAGGAGGTAGAGGAAAGTGAGAAACCTGCAGGGCGGCACACATCCAGGCAACAAGAGGCTTCTACTTGCATACCTGAATGAAAGATCCCATTTACTATAATCACTAGCAGTCATTTCAGACAGAGAAATAAAACACTCCTTAGCTTCAGGCTTCCTAAAAATTCATACAAAGAATCTAAAAAAAAAGAGAGAGAGAGAAATCTGGATTGCAAATTTTCTAAATATAACTTCAGTTGATAAACCTGAGATAGAAGAGTGAAATCATTTTCTAAATATTTATTTCCAAATTATATACATAGTATACATACTTAAAGGATTAAATACCTAGCTCAAATGTGGAAATAAAAATGGACTGGATATGTGTTTTCAAGAGTTATTAGTCCCCATTATTACTGAGGAACACCTTTAATAATCCAAGGCCCTGACATTTACTTCCAACTATGAGGAATAATGTTTCTACTGTAAGTATAAAGCAAGTATCAACTACTTTCAAAGCCAATCTAATTCTCAGACAGGGGCTAGTTACTCTGTAAACTATGGTCCTCACTCAAGGTAAAATGGTTTACAGTGTAAATGTGCAAATTATTCATCCTGAATAAAGGGATTGGATTTTTTTTTTATCTAATCTAATTGGCACAGGTAATATGCCTGAATTAGTCATTAAATCTGAGTGAGGGTGTTTTTAATTTAACTGTTCTAGCATTTTACGGATTAGTATGCTTCAACTTGCTTTAAGCAGTCAAAGTGAGATCTCTTGAATCTTACCATTTAAGGTGTTTATATCTGCTCCATGGTAATGTTTGAAGAGGATGATAAATTTTTATCAGAGTAGACACCTTGCTAAAGATACAATAACTTTAATTGGTGGTTAATCTTCCATCTTAACATAAAATAGAAGTTACAATGTACTCAGTTTAGCATATCTGTTTTGAGTATGCATAAAGTCTGCAATTCAAGGAACTGCTGCCAATAAAAAGCAGATAAAAACAAATTTTCCATAAGATTTATTTGCCTGCAATATCCATCATGTTCCAAATTTTATTTAACAGTCTAAGATAAGCCCATTTAAGCAATTCTATTGGGCTGCATTTTAAAATGATGACCTAACACAAATATGTCTATTTATCACGAATGGACACAAACACTCAGATATAAAATGACTGTATGCTAATTCAGTGCCCAACTTGAGGGAATCAATTAAACATGAAATACCAAATCATCAATAGGAAAAGAGATTTCAGTAGCCTCAATTAATGATAGGAAGTATCCAAATGAGCCGTAAAATAGTACTATTTATTATAAAATCATCAAGGAAGAAGATTCAAAATAGATCAAAACAAACCAGCCAGCATTTTTTTCAGGTGGATTAAAGTCATTCCAACAACAGATACTGACCGAGCATCCACCAGATTCTGTGCTCTTTTTGTTGCGTGTCATGACTTATAGACTTGGTCTGTGTCTATAATAAAAATGTATGCATGCTATATTTTAGAAAAGATAGCATACATACAATTTTGTCTGTCAATTTTATTTTATTTTATTTTTTCTGACACAAGGTCTCACTCTGCAGAGTGGTCAGAAAAATTAAAGTGCAGTGGTGCTTTCATAGCTTACTGCAGCCCTGATCTCCTGCTCTATCCTCCCACCTCAGCCTCCTGAATAGCTGCGACTACAGGCATGCACCATCACACCTAACTAATTTTTGTTTGTTTGTTTGTTTGTTTTTGCTTTTTGTAGAAACAAGGTCTCCCCAGACTGGTCTGGAACACCTGGGCTCAAGTAACCCGCCTACCTCAGCCTCCTAAAGTGCTGGGATTACAGGCTTGAGCCACAGCATCTGGCCTATTTTTAAAATAAATGAAGATAAAATCTTTGGGGAAAAAAAATACGTAACATTCCTCTCAAGCATTTTAACCTTTGATTGGGATTTGTCAATAATTTCATTTCAAAAGAAATAATTCTAGATTCTTAACTTGGACAGACAGTATCTTTCAGATATCCTTGCTTCTTTCTTAACTGATAATTATGAAATACTAATTATCTACTTGTTTTAATCAGGGAGGAGGAACAGAAATAAAAGTAGTCTTTCACTGAATTTCTTATTAAACTATAATTTTGAAAATATTTCCATTACATGAAGTGCAGATGAATTAACTTTCATTTGGTTGTTATATTTTACATACTTCCAGACACAAGAAAACACAGATGATGGTAAAGTTAAGAAAATATCTGTTTTAGTGTAAGTGGGAACACTGATAATAAGAAACATTTTTTTCTTCAACATTTACCTAGAGCAACATATAAATTAATAATAATGAGGATGATTAATACTTACAGGATGCTTATTGTATAATAAATGCTGCTCTAAGCATGTTTCATGTATTCAGGAATTTAGTTCCCATAGCAACTTTATGAAATAATTCCCAAAACCTCCACTTTCCACTTGGGAAACAGAGATATCCTCGAGTTCCCAGACAGCAAGTGGTGGAAACAGGGGTCTAAGACAGCAACCTGACACCGGAGTCCCAGCATCTCAGGAATTTGCCAGTGTTTTCCAATCGGCCAACGATGACCCATTAGTGGGTGGTAACATCAATTTAATGGGGTGCAACTAGTGGGGTTATTTTTAATAAAACAAAAGACAACAGAAAATCGAATGCAGTTGGCTGCATGGGTATATGACCTGTGCAGTCCCACAGGACCCTGCTCTGAAGGGTCCCACCAATTGATTTAACGCTCTTCTGCCACCAACCACCTTGAAATTCTTAATCATTTTATCCTCGAACTTGTGCTTTGTAAATGAAGTTCAATGAAAAACTGGAGCAGGCTCATGAGAAGACAGGGTTGCAATAGGTATGCTTGTGGTTACCAAGCAAGCACGTGAGGTCAGCATCTGAAGAAGGGGGGAAGGAGTAGAGAGGGTGCTGGCAGCCCCCAGAGGCCACACTTGCCATCAACACCAGAACTTGCTTTCCAGGAGGAAAGAAGGCAATGGCATTCTAAGAAATAAAAACAACCAAGGATAATTCTGCCCTGTTCTTCTTCCTTTCTTAGATCAGCCAACCACTTACACTGAAAATGACCACACAGAAAGAAACTGAAATATGAGGTAATCCATCCCTCCTTTTCTTCAGTCCTTACTCAACAGTAAGCCTAAGGTAGAGAGGCTTGGTAGAATGTATACATATCAAGGAATGAAACAGAAAGAGTTGAGTTAGCATTACACAGTATTTCCACTCTTCTCCTAGGAACAAGATACAGGTTCAAAGTAAGAAATACCAACTGTGTAATTTCATTGATTTCATACTCTTATGTTTTGCATTTAAAATTGGCATTGTACAATGTAAACAGTAAAATTAGTATTAGGAATTGAAATTTGTAATTTAATTTTTATTTACTCAAAATGACAAGTAAGTAAAGCAAACAAACAAACAAAACAAAATTCGTCAAGAAAGAGAGAAGGGAAAAGGATATATTTAACTACTTTTAGCAGCATTTTTTCCCTGATTTTTGAACATGAGGTCCCACATCTTCATTTTGCTCTAGACCTTACAAATTATGCAGTCAGCCCTGTGATGGTTACACATTGGAAGGGTAACCATCATTTCATAAAACTTTTATTTCATGAAACAGATACAGTATACACAGGTGTTACGGATCATGATGTAAATTTTTATCATACTATGGCTCACAGTCAGAAAGCTGAAAAGCCACTTCACTACTATGTTAGTCTGTTATCACACTGCTATGAAGAACTGCCTGAGACTAGGTAATTTATAAAGAAGAAAAGAGATATAATCTACTCACAGGTCCACGTGGCTGGGGAGGCCTTAGGAAACTTACAATCATGGCAGGAAGTGAAGGGGAAGCAAGGCACATCTTACATGGTGGCAGGAGAGCGAGCAGGGAAACTGTCACTTTAAACAATCAGATCTTGTGAGAACTCCCTCATGATCAGGAGAACAGCATATGGGAACTGCCTCATGATCCAGTCACCTCATGGAGATGACAATTTGAGAAGAGATTTGGATGGGGACACAGAGCCAAGCCATATCAGCTACACTGAAGAAAACAAAAGGGGTACAAACCTTCTCTCCTCACCATCCTAAAGAGTAATTCACTTAAGAGGGCACCTTGGTTACCTGAATTTTGCTCCCTGTTACGTTCTATGTCATATCTAAACTCCTCTGCCCAACTTCTAAGACTGTCGGAATGTGGCCTCAGTTCAGCCTTCTTAACAACACATCCCACAGCTCTGCAACTGGATCCCTCAACCCCAAAGGGACTCGTGATATCTGCTCACTTGCCCATCCTCCTTTTCCCTATCCCCAGCTCCTGCTCACCTTGGCACCTTCACTGACACACACAGTCTCCTCCCAGCCACAGTTTTCTCTTTAAGACACAACTTGAGGGCCACCCCACAGAAGTCTTTCACTTCTCTGAAGTCTTTAGTCTTACTCTCTGTACCCTACGAATACCACACGACAGATGATTTAGAGGTTGCTACAGAGAGATTATACTCTTTCACACCAGCTTCCCCAAAGCTCATAACATACAACATGGTCAGTTACATACAGCACTCCACATGGAGCTATGACAGGGAAAGTGACCTAGTTTTGTTTTCTGTTTTGTTTTTAGACTGTCTACTGTGTGCTAAGTACTTGCCTCACAATTACCAGGTCAAGTAGGTGTTTTTAGCCTATTTTATGGATAAGGAACCTGAAGTTTAAACAACATGCCTAACACGGCACGGGCAGGAAGTGGCAGAGCCAAGACCAAGACCCAAGCTTTTCCTTCCATGATGCCTTTTATTATGCCCATCATTATCTGTAGAACCTTGGAGGAAGCACTGCCACTATTAAGGCAATTAACTGCAAAGTATGCCAATTACATCAAACCTGAACAAATGCTTAAAGAGTCATAGGGGAAAGATATTTTACTTTGAATTTTTAGGCTGCCTCTGAAATCATGGATGAGAAGAAGCAAATTCAAAAGTTAAAAATGGGAATAGCAGGTCTGGGTGGGGAGGTAGGGGCATACGAGGGTGAGTATTTTTTAGCTTATTTGGGGAAAAGATGAGAAAAGACAAGAGAATATTCTTTAAAATAAATCATAACAAATTAAACTTTGGAGGAACAAGAGAGAACAGAGAGCCACTGATTTTTTACAAAGGGCAACTTAGGCACAGCACATAAGGCTTGATGAGTTTAAGCCTAGTGTGTGCCTTAAGGGACTTTGGAGAAAGAAAAAAGTTTCAGGTTTTTTGCTTAATGAATGAAAAGTCAATAATTTTACCTGTGAGTTTTTTTGTTTTTTTTTTTTGAGACAGAGTCTTGCTTGTTGCCCAGGCTGGAATGCAATGCAGTGGCACCATCTCAGCTCACTGCAACCTCTGCCTCCCAGGTTCAAGCAATTCTCCTGCCTCAGCCTCCTGAGCAGCTGAGATTACAGGCACCCACCACCACGCCTGGTTAATTTTAGTATTTTTAGTTAGAGACAGCGTTTCACCATGTTGGCTAGGCTGGTCTCGAACTGCAGACCTCAGACAATCCACCCACCTTGGCCTCCCAAAGTGCTGCGATTATAGGTGTGAGCCACTGCGCCTGGCCAAGCTTTGCTTTAAAAACTGCAAACTATTATTGAATCTCCTAACCATTTTTTAGGATAATGTTTTTTCCAGAAGGAGACAAATTATATTCTTTTTCCCTAAGTTAAGAGTTTAGCTATTGGAATCCTTCCATAAAAGGCATAATTGCCAAAATAACCACAGGTTTAATACCAGCTTATACCAGAAATCTCAGTGAAAATAAAAATGTTAATGTGGGATACGGGTGTAACATGCACTAATACACGGTATGAGAACATCTATAACATTTTTTTAATTCTTAGCTCAAAAGTTTAAAAAAGCGAGAGGTTTAATTTCAGGGTAAAGAAAGTCTGAAAAACCATCTGTTTTCCTTAGATGTTCCTAAATCTTATGTATGTTATTTTTCATTGAAAATAAGAACATACTAAAAAGTTGAACTACAGACATAATAGCATATCCGTGTCCATAAAGCAATAGAATATCCTACACTACCAAATAAAAACAATCAAGAACTGAATAACTGTTTAAACAGCAAAGTTGCAAAGTTTTATTATTAAAGAAGGTATCATTATCAACGATGTTTGCTTATTTGAATCCATTTTCCTTTTTTAACTAATATAATCTTTTTTCAGCTGAACTTTTAACAAAGAAGACTGATTCAAGTGTGTACTCGTATATGGCTATGTGTGTATCAAAAACCTGATTTTCTCCTTTTCAAAAAGTCAGCAGCCAAATGAATTCAGCACACAATAATGAATTCCAGAGCTGGGCTTAAATGAAACGTCGCAAACCTCTATCAGAAACTTGTGGAAGAAGCTCTGAAGACAGAGCTCATGATACCACTGAAACTGTGCCGACCTGAACTGACTTCATTGTGAATACGATTCCAAGAATATTCACACTGTCCAATTCTACAATCCATGTAAATTTTTTCCCCACACATCTGACTTACCTCTTTGAATTTCTTAGCTTATAAAATAAGCCATAACTGGCATTGAATAAGGATCATACCAACCAGGTTGTTTATAAATTAGCATGTGTGGGAGGGTCTGTAGCTAACAAGAATTGCCACATTTGACAGTGTAACCGCCAAAACGGGACTTACAAAGAAAAGTACAGTTGACACCAAGAGCAGATTGCTATGACCACTATGTATCTGAAAGAGCGTAAGAGTTCAAGCTGTTCTTAACTTCACTGTGCTGAGCTTTCCCATCAATGAGAAATGTAAGTGAGAGTTGCTATTTCTAATGACCTTGACCTCATCCTTGGTCTTTGTCTTTACACTGAGGACTGTGACCATCTGGATCAACTGCAGATGCCCTACCAGGTGCATAGATTCCCACCAACCCTCTCAAGACAGAAAACAAAAGGAAGATTCAGGAAAGTTTCTCCCTGACAGGCAAAGGTGATGTAAAACTGGCATCACCAGAGTTCACTGTGAATGGGCTCTTTATCCTGCTACGCAATTTACAAACACTTTGATCAGCTCATTCATTCATATATTCATCCATTCATTCATCCATCCACTCATTCATTCATTCATTCATTCATTCATCTGTTCATTCGCTGAGCACCAATTCTGTACCAACCACTGCCACTACTCCTTAGACTTTAAAGATACAGAGAATCAGAGCCTTGCTCTTCAAGGAAATGGCTATGTGTGCAACTGGGCACACTGTGTGTTCTCAGGGTCTAATAGACATCTGCCTGAGGTACAATGGTGCACAAGGGACAGAGTTGTTAAATACCTAAGGCAAAGAGCATGAGAGGACAGAATACCAAAGCTGGTGGGAAAGAAAGAGCAGGCTAAGCAAGGTCATGCAGGTTATGGGTTGTGCACTTGGTCAGGCACAGATGAGGAACTACAAAGGGTTCCTGGGGTGTGAAGCAATGAAAATGAAGGGAGAAGGTCATGAGAGATAAGGCCTGCAGGGTAGGGTTGGTGGAGGAAGATCTGTCAACCAAGTAAAGAAGCCTGCTCCTGAAAAGGGAAGTGTCTGGCATGGGTTTTCTTGGTTGGTTGCTTTATTTTTTGTAGAGACAGGGGTCTCCCTATGTTGCCCAGGATTGTCTTGAACTCCTGGGCTCAAACAACTTTCACACCTTGGCCTCCCAAAGCACTGGATTCAGGTGTGAGCCACGGCACCCAGCTTCTGGCAGAGTTTTAAGCAGAGGAGATACCTGCTGAGGTTTGAGCTGTACAAAAACCACTCCAAAAGCAGTTTGAGCTGTACTGGGAAAACGTGGGAGGCAGTGGAGCCATGAGGATGGATCAGAGTGTCAGCCTGAGAAGTCAGAGAGCAAACTCTGACACCTTAACATTTAAGGGGAGGCAGAATGAACTAATCTCCATGAAGGAGACTGAGAAGAGAGAGAGAGAAAGAAAGCAAATCAAAGATGGCTGTCAAAGTTCCAATACAGAAATAACTTCTTGTTGGATGTGGTGGCTCACACCTGTAATCCCAGCACTTTGGGGGGCCAAGGCAAGAGGATCACTTGAACTCAGGAGTTTGAGATCAGTCTGGGTAAGACAATGAGAACCCATCTCTACCAAAAATACAAAAAGGCAGCCAGGTACAGTAGTGTACCCCTGTAGTTCCAGCTAGTTGGGAGGCTGAAGTGGGAGGATCGCTTGAGCCTGGGAGGCAGGGGATGCAGTGAGCCCAGATCGCACCACTGCACTCCAGCATGGGGGACAGAGCCAGACCCTGTGTCAAAAATGAAGAAAAAGAAAAAAAACAAAGAAAGAAACAACTTTTTAAAGAGAGTGATCAGAGAGCTAAAGAATAACACTTTACAGTCTTGCTCTGTAACAGGCATTCTATGATAATAATATTATTATCTCATTTTATAACTGAAGAAATTAAGGCAAAGATCATTTAAGTAACTTATGTAAGATTACACAAGCATTGCGAGAGCCACTTTCATGGGGCAAAGAGGCCAAAAAGATGAAGCTGTAAAAAGACCACTGGATTTAATCAAAGTCAACCTTGGCCAGCATATTTTCCTTAGAAAGTTGAGAAATGGCCGGGCGCTGTGGCTCAAGCCTGTAATCCCAGCACTTTGGGAGGCCGAGGCGGGTGGATCACGAGGTCAAGAGATCAAGACCATCCTGGTCAACATGGTAAAACCCCATCTCTACTAAAAATACAAAAAAATTAGCTGGGCATGGTGGCGGGTGCCTGTGATCCCAGCTACTCAGGAGGCTGAGGCAGGAGAATTGCCTGAACCCAGGAGGCGGAGGTTGTGGTGAGCCAAGATCGTACCATTGCACTCCAGCCTGGGTAACAAGGGCAAAACTCCATCTCAAAAAAAAGAAAGTTGAGAAATGACAAATTACTCCAACGTGTCGAGGCATGAATTGGAGGAAAACAATAAGAGATAGCAAGGGTAAAGTAGTCTTTTACAGAAGATAATGAAAACAGAGTCATTACTAATATGATCTGCCCAGTGCTGTTTAACTGAAGCACTTGGTGTGTGTGCATGTGAGTGTGTACAGGCATGTCTGTGTACACACACGTGGGGTGTGCACTGGTGCTCAAAACTGAGTGGCTGAAGCCAGAAGGTAAAAAGCTTTGTAAGCCCCTCTCAGGAGTGCTGCCCAAGGATGACAGAGAACGAAGACGAGCTCACGATGACCTTCAAGCATCACCTTCTCCAGGAAGCCCACCCTGGCCTCTCAGTCTGGTCTCAGCTACCAGGTCCCTCTTTTGTGATCCCATCACAGCATGCTGGAGCTGCCTCTATCATAGGTAGCACTTACCACTCCATCTACAGAGACTGATTAATTCCTCTGACTATGAATGCCTTGACTCACATTCTAAATATTACTTTAAAAGAGTCTGAGAGAGGAAGTTTTACGGAAAGGGACCGTATCTTATTCATCTTTGCATCCTTAGCATCTAACAGAGTTACGCAATCAATGTAAAAAATAATAAATGTGTGGGCATGTGTTTCCAGCAGATTGGTGCTTTAGAAATACACCTCTTGCAGTCATATAAGAGCTAGCATTCAGGGCAGTGAGAATGAAGACGTTAACATCTACTCCCAAGTCTCCACCTCCCATTTGGGGGTCCCTCTCATACCCAGATTTCTATAAATGGTTGCTGGGTCTAAGTCCCAGAAAAAATGTGAAAATGCGTAACAGCTGTGGGACTCTGGTTGCTTTTATAAATTTTAAGAGTGGTTCTAAGTGTACCGTTTCAATTAGGCATACGATGATAATTAAGCTGCCTGAGCACCTGCTACATGTTCAACAATTTGTTAGGTGCAATCATTCTAGAAGAAGCAGTAGACACAAGTAAATAAACACGTTTTGTCCTGACCAGAAAATCATGCCGTTAAACTTGACACAGCACACAAATATGTCTGCATGTCTACGTATACATACTGTATATAGATATGAAGATGAACAGGAAGCTTACAAACGAGCACTAAAAACTGAGTATCAGCCTGTGGCTACAAATCAGTCAACCATACTGAATATACTAACCAGTTCCCCTTCCGAAGCATTCCTCAACATCAGGCAGTCATCAGTTTTAACTCTTCACTTAAATGGTACGAAATTTCTAATGTCAGCAAGCCTATGATTCACTTATATTTTATGTATTACATTAAAAAACTCTTAGAAAGTTTTCAGACACACACACACACACACACACACACACACACATATACACACACAGTCCTGAAACTATAGTTCCTTAGTAGGTCTGAAACTACTTTTTGTTTTTTTAATTTGACTACCTAATTTATTCTACCTAAATGAATTATTCCCAAAAAATCACAGCAATTGATTTCTTGTCTTAAAAATCACATGCCCCATTAATATCAGAACAGTAAAAATAATCAGCGTATCACACCCATATCTAATACAGCAATTATTCACTACTATACACCATTGTGAAACATTTATATCTAATATTTTAGCCTACATGCCTGTCTCTTACTACTTTCTCTTGCTTACATTCTTAGCAAAAATCAGTCAACAAATATTTACTCTTTACTATATGTGTGATCAGCATTACATAAGGATAAAAGAAGTTAAAACATAATACTTGCCCATAGTGGATTTATATTTTAATTAGAAATAAACATCCATTGATTCATAAACTTCCACTTATACCTATGTCTCAAACCCCAAGATTCAGGTATTGTGCTAACATTTAGGATACAAGATTAACAAAAGATACAGTCCCTGGCCGCAAATAGATCATCTTCATAATAAATAACAATTTACATAATAGATGCCATAATAAAAGTATATACCAAGAGCTAATTGTACCATAAGAAATTATTTCTGACTAAGGGCTCAGTGAAGATTTCCCAGAGAAACTGAGATCTGACCAGGCTCCTACAAGGTTTTCACAAGCTCAGTGTGGTCACTACTGTGGCCAGACCGTCCCCTCTATAAACCTTAGGGATGAAAACTAGAGTGGACTACAGCAAGGCTTGCATGCAAAAGAGACAGGCTCCACTCTTGTGAACAAGAAGCCACCAAAGTTTCTAAGGATGATAGGATTGTGATCCTATCTGCGTTTCAGAATGATATCTATGACAGTGTCAAGAACACACTACAGGAGAACACAGGTGGAGCACACAACCCCGCAGGCAGGAATGCTCACAGCGGGAGAGAATGGGATCTAGGGCAATGGCAGCAGAGTCGAGAGGTGGAAACTGATTCCACAGCTATGTTGGAAACAGTCCGAACAGTTTCCTGTGGGAAATGGCAAGGAAGAAACAGAAGCCAAGAAAGATGACTCTGAGGTTTCTCACTTCGGCGTCTGAGTAGAAAATACAAGAAAGATATCATTTAAAAAGATCCACAAAGAATAAACTTGATTTAAAATCTCTTAAGTTCGAAAATCCCGCAGCATCATTTCACATTCTTGGGAGGCAGCCAGGATGTCAGACTGCGTGTTCTGAGAGATTTGGAGAGTAGAGATACAGAAGAGAAAATGCTTGTGATATAAGTCTTCGAACGTGACACTCAACGATATGAAGAGAAGAGCAGGAAGGAAGGGATTAAAGACCTGAACTTTCCCACTGCTTTCAAGTTGCTCGAAGGTGGTGATCATTCTCATACCTGCTGGTCCTATCTTAAAAGAGCCTACCACTTCCTTCTCTCCTGTGGTTTGTACAAAAATACTCTTGTTTTAATTCATAAATGAGAAGGAACAGAAAGATGTAAAAGCAGCAGACAGGAAGATTACAAAAAGTAAGGGAGGGCATGTGAGAAGATGGCAGGGTACCCACAAAATATCAGCATCATGTACTGAGTTAATTAGGCATTAAATAACAGAGGTGCCTTCTTGAGAACTACGTTCTGTATGAGAGGCCAGTTCTAAAGGTTAAGATCAGAGACGGTGAAAATGATAAAGTCTTCCCAGGGATCTGTACTGCAGCTGGGCTTTTCTATATGGTCTGCAGCAGAGAGATGGGAGAATAGGGCATTCTGGGTAGGAATTAGAAAAAAGAACAAAGCACTGAAGAAACAGGGATCATCACGTAATGTAACTAAAGACACCCATCTTCTGAGATGAACGTCAAGGAGTGAGAGATGAAGCCAGACCACTCAAAAGAGCTATACTGTGGAGCACCTTGAGGGTTAAGCAGAAACTCTGGGCAGTTCTAAGACAGGCCATGGCCATACCCACAGGTCCTACCTGCCAGGCATTCCCTACTCCTAGAAGTAACCGACCACAACTGCCCCAAATCATGCTTGGCAACTCTTTCCACACCGGCCCCGACCTGCGACCTGGCTCAGAAGGATGACAGAAATGAGAGAACCCACCTGCTGGTTTTGCTAGTCACACAGGATGCACATGACAACTGTCTGCCCCAACAACGTTCACAACTGACTGTCCCCCAATTAATCTGGTAAACAGTAGGGGGCATGTCAAAGATGTCCTCTCAGAAAATTCTGATTAACCTCAGGATACAAAGGAAGAGATTAAAGACCTGAACTTTCCCACTGCTTTCAAGTTGCTCGAAGGTGATGATGATTCTCATAGCTGCTGGTCCTATCTTAAAAGAGCCTGCCACTTTCTTCCTTCTCTTCTGTGGTTTTTGCAAAAATACTCTTGTTTTAATTCATAGGTGGAATGTTAGCAAGCTTCGATAATCTTTTTTCACAATTTCTAGGAAACACACATAGCAGCAGATGAGATATGAATTATCAGTATCTTAAATAACTGAAGCTAATGAAAAAAAAGTTTAGCTCTTAAACGATTAGGTGTAAAAATCAGCTCTGGTTTCTTTTCAGAATCTGGAAGGCTCTTCTTACTGCAGACGAGCAAAAGGTTACCGTAAATTTGTAGAAGCGTCTGCACCCAGCTTGGAGAAATTTACTCATTGGCTTTTTAAATGAAGGCACTTTCTATAGCATTAATCGCAGATTTTGAGCAGCAGGCGGTAGGCTTTCACTGTATTTTGTACGGTAAAGTCTAACAGTCGCCAGACAGCCTGGGTAGACGTGAAGTATTTTGAGTTTTTCCTCAAGCTCTCTGAAATGAAGCTTTCACTGCCTGCCGAGTCATGACCTTCTTTTGCCATGCAAATGTGGGATCAATCTAGTTTTAAACAGAAAGATTTTTCTAATGCGTTTTTGGTATTTTTCAAGCTGTGATACAGCTGATAGGAGTTCTGATAAAATGTGAATTATAGGAAATTCATATTTATAAGCTTTCCCAAGTAATTTTAGAGCAAGGATTTTTCTTTCTTTTTTTTTTTTTTTTTTTTTTGAGACAGAATTTTTCGCTCTCGTTACCCAGGCTGGAGTGCAATGGCGTGATCTCGGCTCACCACAACCTCCGCCTCCTGGGTTCAGGCAATTCTCCTGCCTCAGCCTCCTGAGTAGCTGGGATTACAGGCACACGGCACCATGCCCAGCTAATTTTTTGTATTTTTAGTAGAGACGGGGTTTCACCACGTTGACCAGGATGGTCTCGATCTCTTGACCTCGTGATCCACCCGCCTCGGCCTCCCAAAGTGCTGGGATTACAGGCTTGAGCCACCGCGCCCAGCCTGCAATGACTTTTCAATATCCGCTAATGAAGAATCCCGAAAGCACCACTGTGCACTAACTTTGATTACTTCCTACCTGTGTCTCTTTCCCTAACCCAGGCTCTGGCGGAATAACCACATCGCGGGTCTTGCCACCCTGAGTCTCATCTTGTGAGCTTGTGGTCACTGTCCCCAGGGAGGATGTGGCTCGGAATGGACACAGTGGCAGTGGAGGAGAGGTAGGAGTCATAGGTCATCATCTCTTGGGGAGGGGTGGTTGTCTAGCAGTTCTAGGTCTGCTGTGGCCACCGTTAGATTTCACCATCATACACTTCTAAAGTGCTTTGTGGTTCTGTTTTAGGCTTTTACTTTTCCCCCAAAGAATACCGGAAATCATGGCACTGCTACGTAAATGCGTTGTGAAAACATATAGACAGGTCTCCCCTTGCTCTTTATGAGTTTTCTACAGCTACTGTTACAAGTTACCACAAACTTGGTGGCTTCAAACAAGATACATTTATCATCTTACAGTTCTGGAGGCCAGAGTCTGAAACGCATCTCACTGGGCTAAAATCAAGATGTTGGCAGGGCTGTGTTCCTTCTGGAGGCTCTAGGGCAGAATCTATGTCCTTGTGTTTTCATGTTGCAGACACCACCTGTGCTCCTTGGCTCATGGCCCCATCCATCCTTAAAGCCAACAATGGCTTGTGGTCAAGTCTTCTTTACATTATCTCTCTGCTTCTGCCTCCCTGTCTCACATTTAAAGGACCTTATGATTACACAGGACCCACCACAGTAATTCAGGATCGTCTCCCCATTCCAAGGTCAGCTGATTAGCAACCTTAATTCCCCCTTGCCATGAAACATTTATCCACAGATCCTGGTTTGAGCGTGAATCTTTGGGGCCATTCTTTGCTTGATACATTCCCATGAAATCTTTCAGGCAAAAAAAGTACAAAAGATTTTCAGGGTAGATGTTATCAAAGTAAACTAGTCAAATAAAAACACTGGTTTCATATGAGGGAGCTGTCCCTTGAGAATGCTCAAATTCTAATATGATTTTTTAAAAATCCTAAACACTTATGATCCTGTCTTCACAGAGCCTGTAAAAGGAGATACTCTGTAAATGTCTCATGCTTCCATTATTTTACACTCACTTCCTTCAGCACAACCCCTAACACTGGCCCCACCACTTCCCCTTTGAGAGACCCATGGTTTGGCCATTGGCTTCCCTCTGACCCACCCAGCCTGCTCTTGGCTACATGCTCCTTCCCAGGACCACAGCATGTTCAGCAATTGTCTTGCAACCTCTAAGTTCCAAAGGTAAACAGCTCTTGAGAGAGTTTTCTAAGGGATTTTACTATTAGGAACACTTAAATAAAGTTTTTAAAAATCTTATGTTAATTCAACAATGTTTGAGCGCCTACTATGTTTCAAGTACTTTTTAAGCACTGGGAATGCAGAAGTGAACAAAACAAGCTGAAATCACTGGTCTCATACGACATACATTTGGGGAGGAGGCTGCCAATGGAGAGACAAGAAATAGGAATATGATATCACATTAAGTGTCATGAAGTGCTAGAAACAGGGTCTAATTTTCAATACAGTAGTAACTGAAAAAACAACCCTTAAAGACTCAAGGGCCAGGTGTGATGGCTCAAGCCTATAATCCCAGCACTTTGGGAGGCTGAGTCACTTGAGTCCAGGAGTTCAAGCCAAGCCTCGGCAACATAGTGAGATACCACCTCTATAAAAAATAAATATAATTAGCTGAGTGTGATGGTGCCCACCTCTGGTCCCAGTTATTCGAGAGGCTGAGGTGCAAGGATTGCTTGAGCCCAGGAGTTCAAGGCTGCAAATGAGCTAGGATTGTGCTACTGTATTCCAGCCTGGGCAACAAAGCAAGACCCTGTCTCAAGGGAAAAAAAAAAATTGAAAAGCTTGGGGATTGTGTATCAGAGGGGAGATGCCTCCAGGAAGAGGGAATGCCAGTGCAAAGGCCCTGAGGTAGAAGCAAACACAGAAAAACTACCAAGTATTAGGAACTTACAGCTTTTTCACTAAAAAACTAGCCCTAGAATTCATTTGAATGCAAAAGTACTAGCTCCTGATCCTTTTAAAAATTCTTCTACCATTACCTTCATTGTCTATCTTAAGGCTCTGTGTAGTCCATTGCTTAAATACCAAAGTGTCTGCATAGGCCATGCTCCACTCCAGAACAGCAAGGGACAAGGCAGAGTCCTAAGAGAAACCAGAAGTCATCACTTAGGGGCAAAAACGCACAGAAAAGGGGGCTTACGTAAGACGAACTTTGTCTGCCCCATGACCTGCCTTCCATCCAGGCAGAATTCCAAATGCAGAAACGGCCGGGATGAGAAGAAATGTGGCCAGGGGTGGCAGCTCACGCCTGTAATCCCAGAACTTTGGGAGGCAGAGGTGGGAAGATCATAAGGTCAGGAGTTTGAGACAAGCTTGGCTAATGTGGTGAAAGCCCATCTCTACTAAAAATAGAAAAATTAGTTGGGTGTCATGGCACGTGCCCGTAATCCTAGCTACTTGGGAGGCTGAGGAAGAAGAATTACTTGAACCTGGAGGCAGAGGTTGCAGTGAGTGGAGATCAATCGCACGTCTGCACTACACTCCAGCCTGGGTGATAGAGACAGACTGAAGAAAAAAAGAGAAGAGGCATGCTGGGCAGCAGCTCCCTCTCCTTCCTCATTCCCCCCTCGGCATCCCTGCTGTCTCCGCCTTCCTTATTTCTGCATCTATGTCTGAGTGTGCTGTGTGCCTCCCTCAGGACAACGTTCGCTCCCTGAGAGCAAAAATCTTCCCTTCACTGCTCATGCCCATCACCAAGAGGACTCTGGCCCCATCTAGGCCCTGGGTACCATTATGTGCAGGAGGTGCTTTCAGAGACCCAGGCCAGGTGCTCCGGTTGCAGGAGACCCACAAAGAAGGAGAAGGTATCAGGCCAGAAGCTGATTCTTTCTCTGGAAAAATTACTGCAATTTCTACACACACAAAGTGTGCTTTTAAACGGACACATGCCTGTTTCCTGACACAGTCCTTTCCAGCCAGCTCAGACCCGGGTCTCGTTGGGACAAAGAAACAACCCTCTCCCTCCCCCACCCTCCACCACTATCAGCACGTCCCTGCCTTTGGTCAATACTTGGGAAGCCTTTATCTGAAGGGAGTGCCATCCTCCTCAGTCAAAGGGAAAGTGGTGAAGAGAGGGAAGGAAGGAATAGCAGAAGGCATTTAAAAAAAAAAAAGAACTGTAATTATTTATGTGATGAAAAGGTTGTTCTCAGGATGCTGTGCAGAGACACAATGTGATAGAACTATTCCCATCACATTAATAATAATAATAAAAAGGCCTTCGCCTCCCATGACAAGAAGCCGCAAATCTAAATAATTCTATCTTCTCCTCCGAATACTTCCCAGGACACAACAGTAGCTCTCAGACAGAGAGAAATTATTCACTGAGCACATTAAAACACTTTCTTTCAAAAATGACTTCAAGATAACATTTGTTACATGCCTTTAGTAATTTCATACACACACACACACACACACACACACACACACACACACACACACACACTAAAATGCTCAATTTTGTTGACGGAGTAGTTTAAGTTTTATACAGCAATTTAATCAAATGGAACAGCTATAAAAGGATATATGGTTATGCCATGTCTGAAATATCAGTAATATCCACGTACTCCAGCAGTGTGTTTAAAGATTTATTCACATAAAATGCCATAAAATTGAAGTACTGCATCTCAATTAACCAGCCACAGAAATATTTTAACTATAGCATAATAAATACTAGTTCACTAAGTTTTCAAACACCTAAGGAATGAAAGTTTATACATCCCCTAAAAACAGGACATTCCCTCGTTTAAATGAGCACACTCCCGTCACGGTGTTTCAGGACTCTGTCTCACTTGCAAGTTCACAAAGTCAACTCAATCAGCATGTTCAGGCCCTACACAAACTCACAAATACTAAAGTGCAAGCCAGGAGGCCATCAAAATTAATTGGATCATTATATTTCAGAGCCTCAGAGGACTTGAGAAAGTAAATGGTTCAGCCCTTTCATTTCACAATTGAGAACAGAATTGTTGAGTAATATGCCCAAGGCATGATTATACCCATATTTCTCACTTACACAGGCTATGCTCCTTAATTTACAATAGGCTATATCTGGTTGACAGGCAAAATATTATTTTGATGGGTTGAACAAGGGAAATCAAGATTATAATGTTGCTTTAGTGAACACGGAACTCTCTACAGCTTGACACCGTGTCTTCCAGAGGATCAGTGCTCACCAAATAATGGATAAAGGTGAGTGAATGAATGAATGAATGAAAGGAGTTCTTGGATAAAAAAATACTTGCCTCATGTTGTACTTCCTTCTGGCGAAAGGAAAACCTAGCCAACTTCCCCTTCCATATCTTCCCAGGAGCAATGCTGAATTCTTTATTTTCTATGTTTAATATGTCTTCAAGAGGACACAAACCCTGTAGGTGAGGTGTCCTATCTGATGACAATGATCAGACTTCATCACAAAGTTCTAATAAAATAGTCTGCCCTATTCCAAATGATATGTAATTTTGAAGTTTATGTATATTGTTATGTTCATTTCTAGAATAGTCCTACTGGCCTCACAAATAGCTCAACATCAAACCAAAAGAAGCTCTGTTTCTCGGACATTTGTCTGATTATAAATAATCTATACTTCTGACCTGTGGCCTCTGTCCATTCTTATTACGTGGTGCGGTTACTTTCTGTTTATTTGCTTAAATCACTGCTGCTTCATAAAAATGCCAAACACTTATCATCTGTACTAATCTAGTTGATACTTCACCCCTTGATGTATTTTAATGTTACCTATTTTGTGTATATATCTTCATCTCCCAATGAGATTATAAATGGCTTCGTGTCAGAAATCATTCCTTAAAATATGACAGTGCGTAGTCAATACATCCATATTAGTTTACCCCAGATTTAATTGTTTGAAGCTACTGGGGAAAAAATAGCCACGTAAAAGTGTTCTCCAGTGAGGCAGTTTAATTAGAAATTCACTCCTGTCAAAATTGTCTGTGTGCATTTAGGAAAATACACAGCAACGGAAAGGAGCCAAAAGAAGTTCCGTTGGAAGCTCTTAATGAGGAAATAATTCATTTACATAATTGCCAGTTTGCTAGATGAAGAAAATCAAACATACAGAATATTTGCATTTCAACAGAATGGCTAGTAGACTGAATAGTCTCTATATCTTTGCGTATAAGATGGTGAAATTTAGTTTGGGAAATGTGTTGATTATGTGCATTTAAGAAGGTTCATTCAATCGTTATTTTACTCAACAAACATTTACTGAGTATCTACTAAATACCAGCTGAAATGCAAATGATACCAAAATGAGTGCATGGCGGACTCTGCCTTTAACTGGCTCATCATGTTGTGGGGGATGAACGTAAAATGCACAGAGTCATGCACAGTGGCGTAGAGATAACACTAATAAGCCAGACATGGACAGATGCAGGAGGCCGACTACAGAAGAAGGTTTAAGGAATACCCTTGGGAAAGGTTGCACCTAAGCTGACTCTTGAAAACAAGTGAGTTTGACAAAAAGAAGTTGGTTGGCAGTATGAGCAAGGAGAACTTCAAAGGAGACCATTAAAAAAATCACATGGGGCACAGAGGAAATTACAAGCCACTGGAAGTCGTGAGTGATCAAGCCCAGCTTAGGAAGAGTTAGAAGATGATGCAGAAGCGTCGGAGCATAAACGTGAGTGCAATATTGAAGATATTGGGCTTTGCCCCACGGACAAGAGGAAGCCAGTGGAGGGTTTGCAGCATGTGAACTACGTGGTCAGATTTGGTTTAGACAGATAACATTGGGAATGAGCCCAGAACAGAACTCAGAAGGAAAAGACCAGAAGAAAGGACACCTGTCAGGAGGTTATTGCTGCCTGTGGAGAAAAAAAAAGGGAACCTAAACAAGGGTGGTCGTAGAGAGGTGGAAAGCAGAGAAGCTTCCTAATATTTAGTAAGTAAAATTGCAGGACTTGCTGAAAAACTGAAAATACATAGTAAGAGGAGGAGAAGAGCAAGATTGTGCCTAGATTTCAGGCATAAGTAGACAGTGGTATCAAGCAATAGAGACAGTTTTAGAATAGAAGACAGTTTGTTCCGTTTTAGGGATGTTGCGTACAAGATCTTTAGACCCCCAAAACACACCAGTGTCCATTTTAAGAAGGGCCTCTCTCATGAACCCCTATTTAGTTCAGTAAGTTATAAAATAATTAGATCTCACATAGACAGCACACTTGCCAAACACCCAGATTAGAGGAAGATAGAAATGATAACAAATTAATATTTAATTACAAAATCAGGGCCCAAAATGATCCTGACAGACTGAAATATGGATCAACAAAATTACATTTAATAGGAAAACATGAAAAATTTTGCATTATGGGAGAAGAAAATACGATTTGACAGCTGGTCATGTGGAAATAAACGAGAACTTTAGTAGCACTTAAACTTAATTTAGCTATATTAAGTATGAAAATTTGAACTTTATTCATTAAAAATGTATAGCACATTTTTTAACAATACATCTTTCAGACTGAGGGGCGCCAAAGAACCCCGAGTTTTCCCAAGATGTTTCAGCAGTCATCACAGTGAATGAGAAGATAAGACATGGACAGAGGGACCTTCCTCCTTGTCCTGCAAACTCCCTGCAAGCAGGAAAGAGCCTCTTTTACTTACTATACAAAGTAGGGTTTGCATAAAATGTCCTTCAATGACAGGGTTCCATAGACACAAACATATTCAATAAAATACTAGCATACCAAATTCAGCAGCACACCAAAAGGTTAATTCACCATGATCATATATGCTTTATTTTGGGGATGCAAGTTTGATTCAATATACACAAATCAATAAACGTGATACAGCAACATAAACAGAATTAAGAACAAAAACCATATGATCATCTCAATAGAAAAAAAAAGCATTTGATAAAATCCAATATCCTTTCATGGTAAAAAGTCTTTAAAAACTAGGCATCAAAGAAACATACGTCAAAATAATAAGAGCCATTTATGACAGACCCACAAGCCAACATCATACCGAACAGGCAAAAGCTAGAATCATTCCCCTTGAGAAATGGAACAAGACAAGCATCACCACACTCAACACTCCCATTCAACATCATATTGAAAATCCCAGACAGAGCAATCAGGCAAGAGAAAGATATAAAAGGCATCCAAATATGAGAATAAATAAAATTATCTTTTCGCTGACTTTATGATTCTATACCTACAAAACCCTAAAGTCTCTGCCAAAAGGCTCCAGAACTGATAAATGACTTCTGCAAAGTTTCAGGATATAAAAGTGCTGTACAAAAATCAGTAGCCTTTCTACACACCAATAATGCACAAGCTAAGAGCGAAATCATAATCCCACTTACAATAGCCATTCAGAAAAATGAAACATATAAGAACACATATAACCAAGAAAGTGAAAGATTTCTACAAGGAGAACTATACTGCTGAAAAAAATCATAGATGACCCAAATGGAAAAACATTCCATGCTCATGAACTGAAGGAACCAATATCATTAAAATGGTCATACTGCCCAAAGCAATTTACAGACTCAATGCTATTTCTGTCCAACATCATTTTCCATACAATCAGAAAAAAACTATTCTAAAATTTACAGACTCAATGCTATTTCTGTCCAACATCATTTTCCATACAATCAGAAAAAAACTATTCTAAAATTTATACGGAACCAAAATGAAACCCAAATGCCCAAAGCAATCCTAAGCAAAAAGAACAAATCTGACGGTGTCACACTACCTGACTTCAAACTATAGTACAAGGCAAAAGTAACCCAAACAACATGGCGCTGGTACAAACACAGACACAAAGATCAGAGGGACAGATAGAGACAGAAAGACCAATGGAAAAGAAAGAGAATCTAAAAATAAAGCTGGATACCTACAGCCATCTGATCTTTGAAAAAGTTAGCAAACATAAGCGATGGGGAAATAACTCCCTATTCAATACATGGTGCTGGGATAGCCAGCTAGCTAGCCATATATGGAAGAATGAAAGTGGACTCCTACTTTTTACCATGTGCAAAAATTCACTCAAAATGATGAAAGATTTAAATGTAAAATCTCAAACAACTACTTCTTTCCTAGAAGAAGTCCTAGGAAACAGTATTCTGGAACATTGGCCTTGGCAAAGAATTTATAGCTAGGTCCCCAAAAGCAACTGAAACATAAATAAAACTTGACAAATGGGATCTAATTAAACTAAAGAGCTTCTGCATAGCAAAAGAAACTATCAACAGAGTTAACAGACAAGCTACAGAATGGGAAAAAATATCTGCAAACTATGCATCCAAATGAAAGACTAACATCTAGAATTATAAGGAACTTAAACAAACAACCTCATCAAGAATTGGACAAACAGCCAGGCACAGTGGCTCTTGCCTGTAATCACAGCACTTTGGGAGGCCAAGGCAGGTAGATTTCAAGACCAGCCTGGCCAACATGGTGAAACCCCATCTCTACTAAAAATGCAAAAATTAGCTGGGTATGGTGACAGGTGTCTGTAATCCCAGCTACTCGAGAGGCTGAGGAAGGAGAATTGGTTGAACCAAGCAGGCAGAAGTTGCAGTGAGCCAAGATCGTGCCACTGCACTCCAGTCTGGGCAACAAGAGCAAAACTTCAACTCAACAATAACAAAAAAATGGACAAAGGACATGAACAGATACTTACCAAAGGAAACCATATAAGCAGCCAATAAGCCTATGAAAAATGCAATCAAAACCACAATGAGATGACTGTCTCACACTAGTCAGAATGGGCACTATGAAAAGGTAAAAAAATCAAGCCCTAATTGAGAGTGGAGAGTGGGAGGAGAAACAGGATGAGAAAAAATTACCTGTTGAGTACTATGTTTATCACCTCGGTAATGAAATCATCTGTACAACAAACGCCCACGACACTTAGTTTACCTATATAACAAACCCACACATGTACCCTTGAACCTAAAGTTATAATTTAAAATATGCAAAATAAATTGCAAAAATAAAAGTCAGAAAATAATACATGTTGTGAGGCTGTGGAAAAAAGGGAATGCTTATACACTATTGGTGGGAATGTAAATTAGTTCAGCAACTTTGCAAAGAAGTTGGGGGATTTCATAAAGAACTAAAAACAGAACTATAATTCAAATCAGTAATCCCATTACTGGTTGTACGTCCAAAGGAAAACAAATCCTTCATTAAAAAGACATATGTTATCATATGTTCATTGCAAGACTACTCACAATAGCAAAGACATGGAATCAATCTAGGTGTCTATCAATGGTAGATTGGGTAAAGAAACGTGGTACATATAACCCATGGAATACTACACAGCTATAAAAAAGAATGAAATCATGTCCTTTGCAACAACATGGATGCAGCGAGAGGCCATTATCCTAAGCAAACTAATGCAGAAACAGAAAACCATAAACCACTTACTGTCATACATAAGTAGGAGCTGAACACTGGGTATGCATAAAGATGGGAAAAACAGACACAGAGAACCGTAAGAGAGGAGAAAGAGGAAGGAAGACAAGGGTCGAAAAACTACGTACTGGGTACTATACTTACTACCTGAGTGATGGTTGAAATGTACCCCCAACCACAGCATCAATACAATATGCCCTTGTAATAAACCGGCACATGTACCCCTGAAGCTAAAATAAAAGGTTTTTTTAAAAAATTTCAATAGATGCAGAGAAGACCTTTGACAAAATTCAACAGCCCTGTATACTAAAAACTCTCAATAAACTAGGCATCAATGAAACGTATCTCAAAATAGTAAGAGCTATTTATGATAAACCCAGAGCCAATATCAAACTGAATGGGCAAAAACTGGAAGCATTCCCTTTGAAAACTGCCACAAGACAAGGGTACCCTTTCTCAACACTCCTATTCAACATAGTATTGGAAGTTCTGGCCAGGGCAAGCAGGCAGGAGAAAGAAATAAAGGATACTCAAATAGGAAGAGAGGAAGTCACACTGTCTCTGCAGATGACATGGTTGTATAAAGAAAACCTCATCGTCTCAGCCCAAAATCTCCTTAAGCTGATAAGTAACATCAGCAAAGTCTCAGGATACAAAATCAATGTGCAAAAATTATGAGCATTCCTATATGCTAATAATAGACAGAGAGACAAATCATGAGTGAACTACCATTCACAATTGCTACTAAGAGAATAAAATATCTAGGAATACAACTTACAAGGGATGTGAAGTATCTCTTCAAGGAGAACTACAAACCAGTGTTCAAGGAAATAGGAGAGGACACAAACAGATGGAAAAACATTCCATGTGCATGGTTACAAAGAATCACTTTTATGAAAATGGCCATATGACCCAACACAATTTGTAGATTCAATGCTATCCTCATCAAGCTACCATTGACTTTCTTCTCAGAATTGAAAAAAAAAAAAAAAACTTAAATTTCATATGGAACCAAAAAAAAAAAAAAAGGCCCAGATAGCCAAGACAATCCTAGGCAAAAAGAACAAAGCTGGAGGCATCACATTAACTGACTTCAAACTATGCAACAAGGTTACAGTAATCAAAACAACATGGTACTGGTACCAAAACAGAAATATAGACCAATGCAACAAAACGGAGGCCTCAGATAGAATACCACACATCTACAATCATCTGATCTTTGACAAACCTGACAAAAAACAAGCAATAGGGAAAGGGTTCCCTATTTCTTTTCTTTTTTTTTTTTTTTCTGAGATGGAGTCTTGCTCTATGGCCAGGCTGGAGTGCACTGGCGCAATCTCAGCTCACTACAACCTCCACCTCCTGGGTTCAAACGATTCTTCCACCTCAGCCTCCTGAGTAGCTGGGATCACAGGCACATGCCACCACTCCCGGCTAATTTTTGTATTTTTAGTAGAAATGGGGTTTCACTGTGTTGGCCAGGATGGTCTCGTTGTCTTGATCTCATGATCCGCCCGCCTCAGCCTCCCAAAGTGGGAAGGATTCCCTATTTCATAAACGGTGTCAGGAAAATTGGCTAGCCATATGCAGAAAGCTGAAACCGAATCCCTTCCTTATACCTTATACAAAAATTAACTCAAGTTGGATTAAAGATTTAAACATAAGACCAAAACCATAAAATCTTAGAAGAAAACCTAGGAATACCATTCAGGACATAGGCATGGGCAAGGACTTCATGACTATAATATCAAAAGCAATGCCAGCAAAAGCCAATATTGACAAATGGGATCTAATTAAACTAAAGAGCTTCTACACAGCAAAAGAAACTATCATTAGAGTGAACCAGCAACCAACAGAATGGAAGAAAGTTTTTGCAATCTACCCATCTGACAAAGGGCTAGTATCCAGAATCTACAAAGAACTTAAACAAATTTACAAGAAAAAAACAACCCCATCAAAAAGTGGGCAAATGATATGAACAGCCACTTCTCAAAAGGAGACATCTGTGCAGTCAACAAGCATGTGAAAAAAAGCTCATCATCACTGGTCATTAGAGAAATGCAAATCAAAACCACACTGAGATAGCATCTCACGCCAGATAGAATGGCAATCATTAAAAAGTCAGGAGACGGCTGGGCGTGGTGGCTCATGCCTGTAATCCCAATACTTTGGGAGGCCAAGGCAGGTGGATCACAAGGTCAGGATATTGAGACCATCCTGGCCAATATGGTGTAACCCCGTCTCTACTAAAAATACAAAAATTAGCTGGGCATGGTGGCGCGTGCCTGTAATCCCAGCTACTCAGGAGGCTGAGGCAGGAGAATTGCCTGAAGCCAGAAGGCGGAGGCTGCAGTGAGCCGAGATTGCGCCACTGCACTCCAGTCTGGTGCCTGGCAACGGAGCGAGACTCTGTATCCAAAAAAAAAAAAAAAGTCAGGAGACAACAGATGCTGGAGAGGATGTGCAGAAATAGGAACACTTTACACTGTTGTTGGGAGTGTAATTAGTTCAACCATTGAGGAAGACAGTGTGGCGATTTCTCGAGGACCTAGAACTAGAAATACCACTTAACCCAGCGATCCCATTACTGGGTATATACCCAAAGGATTATAAATCATTCTTTTACAAAGACACATGCACACATATGTTTATTGTGGCACTGTTCAGAACAGCAAAGACTTGGAACCAACCCAAATGCCCATCAATGATAGACTAGATAAAGAAAACGTGGCACATATACACCATGGAATACTATGCAACCGTAAAAAAGGATGGGTTCATGTCCTTTGCGGGGACAGGGATGAAGCTGTAAACCATCATTCTCAGCAAACTAACACAAGAACAGAAAACCAAACATCACGTGTTCTTAATCATAAGTGGGAACTGAACAATGAGAACACAAGGACACAGGGAGGAAACATCATACACCAGTTGCGGGGTGGAGGGCTATGAGTAGGATAGCATCAGGAGAAATACCTAAGCAGATGACAGGTGATAGGTGCAGAAAACCACCATGGCACGTGTATAACTATGTAATAAACCTGCGCATTCTGCACAGGTACCCCAGAACTTAAAGTATAAAAAAAAAAAAGGAGGCCAGGCGCGGTGGCTCAAGCCTGTAATCCCAGCACTTTGGGAGGCCGAGGCGGGTGGATCACGAGGTCAAGAGATCAAGACCATCCTGGTCAACATGGTGAAACCCCGTCTCTACTAAAAATACAAAAAATTAGCTGGGTATAGTGGCGCGGGCCTGTAATCGCAGCTACTCAGGAGGCTGAGGCAGGAGAACTGCCTGAACCCAGGAGGCGGAGGTTGCGGTGAGCCGAGATCGCGCCATTGCACTCCAGCCTGGGTAACAAGAGCGAAACTCCGCCTAAAAAAAAAAAAAGGAAAACACACACACACACACACACACACACACACACACACACACAAGGAAAGAGCTCCACCTCTAAAACCACTGCCTGTGATCCTGGGTGTAATCACCCCTGCACAAGTCAAACCACATCTTATACACCTGTGTTTGGTTCCAGGCAGCTCAGATATTTTGTGTGTGTTGTTTTTTTTGAGACAGTCTTGCTCTGTTGCCCAGGCTAAAGTGCCGTGGCATGATCTCAGCTCACTGCAACCTCTGCCTCCCACATTCAAATGATTCTCATGCCTCAGCCTCCCAAACAGATAGGATTACAGGTGTGCGCCACCATGCCCAGCTAATTATTGTATTTTTAGTAGAGATGGTGTTTCATCATGTTGGCCAGGCTGGTCTTGAACTCCTGACCTCAGGTGATCCACTGGCCTTGTCCCCCACCAATTTGCTGGGATTACAGGCAAGAGCCACAGCACCCAGCCTGACCATCCAAAAGTAGGCTATAACCAGATGTGAGGGATCCAGAAATCCTTCTTGCAAAGGAATGGCTTAAAGAATCAGGATGTTTTCACAGGAGGAAGACCAAAGTGAGCATGTGTACCTGTCTTCAGATATCTAAAGGGTTATCGGATGGAAGAGATGTGTTCTCCACACGGTTCTGCAGACAGCCCCATCAGGAGCACAGGGGTAAGATTACAGGGAGTAGATTACAGAGCAACACAAGAAGGGGCTGGTTCATTTTCAGAGCAATAGAAAGGGCTGTCCTATGGGAACATGAGCTGCTGAAGGCATGTAAGCAACTCAGCCTGCTATAGGAGAGTTTATTAGCTTTAAAAGCTTTGTTGTGCAATGCTAGAGTACATGACATGCATAATCTAATGATATTGTCATTCAGTGCCAAGCATTCATATCATGAGTATTTTCAAACATGAATAAGGCATAGTCCTAGCCCTCGAGCACCTCACAGGCCAATCAGGGAGGTGAATTTGTAACACATCATTAGAGTATGTGAGAAAGTACAATGGAAGCAAGGACAACTTCATTATCAACCCAGAGGAAAAACACCAGGAGTGGCATTCTCTTTGCACCAAAAGGAAGAAGGACAGGATACCATCCTTCTCCTGCTGGACCCAAGGTCCTCATAGACACACACTTCTTCCTGGTACCATTATCTTATTTTCCATCAAAGGCGGACCACCTAGATCAGAGTCTCTTCTCATTTTACTGTATACGCCTTACTCACTCTGCGATAGGCGTAAATCGGGATAGACGACTGGCTCACAGCCAATTCTCTTTCTTCTGGTAACAAGCACTGCCCCTATAACACAGAGGCAGCCATGTGACCCAGCTACTCAGGAATCACTTCCACTCCACATTAGGTCCAGGGGTGGGCACATATGTTAAGCTGGGCCAATCAGAATCCTTTCCTGTGATTCTTTTCAACCTAAAGCTAAAAGGGAAAAGTTCTCTTTATTCACATGCTCCCAGGCTAACAGGAAATAATCCAGGAGCTGCCTATAGCTATGTTCCCCTCAAACGAGGGAAGTTTACATAATAAGAGAGAATGAAGCCAAGGGTCCAGAAGAAGCAGAGTGGGACCGTGCAAAAAGAATTTTGTGAGTGTCTGTGTCCCTCATTCCAGTTTTCGAAGTCTCTGCCTTCGATCTGGTTTCTGACAGTCTTCAATCCCGTAAATTATCTTTTTCAATACTGAAAATCACTTGGAAGAAAACATACATACAATAAGATTATTCTATTCAATACAACTTGAAGAATATCACACCAATCCTTGCTGGTGTGAGACGTACAGAGACAAAAGAGATTATGTGTTTCCATTTGCTCAACTAAGAATCAGCAAGGAGGCCGGCAATGTAATATAGTTAGAAAATACATAAAAATCATGTCTAGTATTATCTGTTAGGTTAAAAGTAAAAATATTTTAGAACCAATGAAAACTGAGATTGACCAATTAGAAAATCATAAACAACTAGTATGCCTATTGACTCTACCAAGAGGTACTAGCTGAAAATCAGCCCTGATTATTTATTACTTCGATTACTTAGATTATCTGTTACTTAGTTTAATTGACCCTAAAAATTAATTATCACCCTTGAATCCTCAGTGGCTTTACAGGAACATCAGGAATCAGGAAGAGGCTGGAGTAGCAACTGAACGTTGAGTTTATTCCAGTCTTTCTGATTACAAGCATCATGAAATATATCTCCCGCTATCTGAGCTGCAGAGTTCCTTCCATGGTGTTTTTAAACTAAATTGAAACTGGTAGACTTTTACAAAACTATTTGGACAACAAGGTAAGACTAGGTCTATTCAGCCATATTGCTTTTCAAAGCTATTTCCATCAGTTAATTTACTTTGTGAGCCTAGGTGGTAGAAAATCATTAATGTCATTATTTTGATTACCAGGCATTTTGGAATAAATGATTTACAGACTAGGGGACTAGTCAATTTTCAAAATCAAAGTAATCCAAAAGGGCTAATCAGTGCTCTGCCATCACAGGCTGATGGATAGTGCACATTTAACAGCATCATGCTGTGGGCAGAAACGAGAGGTGGCACACAGAGACAAGTAATTGATAAAGCCGGGTAAGACAGCGAATCCGTCCCCTACACAGCTGAGAGTTTAGACTATCAGAACACTTCTACTACCCAAAAGCAGTGGGGGCAACTGCATTTCAAGTAAAAGCATGGGAAGAAAATTGAATATTATAACAAGATAATGGGCTCCTGGCTTGTGCACAACTATTTGTGTAAAGTCAGAATGTCTGTTCACAGAGTGCCTGATACTGCTATCAGGGCAACCGGGAACACTGGAGGTCATTACTACAGGCTTCTTCGGGTACAGTCATGTATTGCTGGTTGTAGGAGTCAAGAATGTGCCATTCCCTGCAGTAGAGTACAGGCGGAAGTTTTACCTTTAGCTTACAAAGCTCAAGCCATGTGGGGTTAGATATGGAGCTTCATTATAGCTGTGCACAGTGTACTATTCACCTAGATAAGCAGATAAAGGAAAACAATGGCCTTTGTGTTTTACTTTGTAGTTCTCTACAGGCCTTTTCAAAACTGCAACCAAAAAGGCTAGAAAGAACGGTGAGTCTTAGACGTTTATAATGCTGCGTTTTCTACATGGAGCCTCAGGAGCCAAGGACATTTTACAGAAACGTATTTCACGTAATCATGCACTCCTAAAACATGACTATGTTTCAAGATTAGGACTCTTTTGCATGCCACAATAAAAGGTCCAATCACTTGTTTTCTTAGTATTTTTATAGAAAGATTTTAACAAAAAACTAAAAATTAAAATATTTGAAGAAAAAACAGTGACTGATTTTTTAAATACAAATATCCTCTAGCATTTTAACATCACTTCTAAAATATTCTCTAAGTACAGAAAACTCTTAAGTTGAAAAAAAAACACTATTTTTCCATATTCATGGAAAGTTCACTAGAGAGAATATTTGAATGGCTTTTGGCAGAGTTTTCAAAGACTCACAAAGCATTTAGAGAGTAATCTCAAAAGAACTTATTTAGATAAGCCACCTTCCCCAAAGTCCTTCAAACCTGTGATGGTTTATTTTATGTCTTTCCATATTTTAATTGTTTATCCCTGAAGACAGTAGAATGTATGAATAGAATATATGAATGTGCTTCATATTTCAGTGGCTTTTCAAATGGAAAATACGATTTTCTCAAAAAGAAATCAGGTCAGGTGTTGTGGCTCATGCCTGTAACTCCAGCACTTCGGGAGGCTGAGGTGGGAAGATAGCTTGAGCCCAGGAGTTTGTGACCGGCCTGGGCAACATAGCAAGACCCTATCTCTACAGATTTTTTTAAAACTAGCCTGGTGTGGTGGTGCATGCCTGCAGTCCCGGCTACCTGGGAGTAGAGGCAGGCACCACCTTTGGCTTCTAAAGCTCATGACGTAGGTGGTAGATACAGACCACGTGAGGTTAGATACAGAGCGCACGGTATACTAGTCACTGAGATAAGCATGTAAAGGAAAAACAATGACCTTGTATTTCCTGGGAGGCAGAGGCAGAAGGATCACTTGAGCCAGGAGGTCAAGGCTGCCATGAGCTATGACTGCACCACTGCACTCCAGCCTAGGTGACAGAGTGAGACCCTCTCTCAAAAAAATAGCAATAATAAAACATCCAAACAGTAAACTAATTGTTTGTTATTATTTAGGGGCACCTGCACTATCTAACAAGTAAAATCCAATCTCCTTAGACAGGCCATCGGGGTCCTTTGAGCTCGAGGCTGTGCCGCCTGTGATAGCCTCGTGCTGTTTCAGCCCATGGTCCACACTGACTCACCACACCTGCTCGTTCCTCCAGCCTAGGCACATGCAGGTTCCCTGCCTGAAACATCTTTCCTCTGTCCACTGGAGAAGGTTCATTTCAGCATTCACTCGACTGCCATCTTCTCTGTGAAGTCTTCCCCAACCTCTCCCTGTTCTCCCCCACCATTCGCCTCCAGCCTCTGTGAGGGTTTTTACCACATCACAGATGCCCCTATCTAATTCTTCACAGGAGACTATGAGCTTCGCAAGATAGACACTGTGCTTCGTCCACCTGTCACAGAGCACAGGTGTAGGCCAGGAGTCAATAAATGCTGAATGAACACAGGAAGAAAGGTGGCTGGGCACGATGGCTCACACCTGTAATTCTAGCCCCTTGGGAGGCCAGGGTGGGTGGATCACTTCAGGCCAGGAGTTCAACACCAACCTTGCCAACATAGCAAAACCCTGTCTCTACTAAAAATACAAAAATCAGTCAGGCATGGTGGCGTGCACTTGTAATCCCAGCTACGCGGGAGGCTGGGGCAGAAGAGTTGCTTGAACCCAAGAGGAGAAGTTGCAGTGAGCTGAGATTGTGCCAAACACTCCAGCCTGCATGAGAAAACAAGACCTTATCTCAAAAAAAAAAAAAGGAAAAGAAAAGAAGACATGAACAAAGGGAAAAAGGAATGACTATATTCCCCTGAGAAGGCACTGGAGACGGCCAGTCAAGACAGCTTGGGAGTCCAGCCTCTGAGGTGTCTCCTCTGTTCAGACACACAGCAGGAGACACAAAACAGAAGAGAACAATTTAAAGGACATTGCCAGCCTCAGAAACCAGCTAAACCCCTCAGTAATCAAACGGAGAACAGAAAAACAAAACGGTGAACAGAGCTGAAACCCTGGGCTCACAAGCATGTCTTCTGGAGAAAGGCAAAGACGCAGGAAACCCCTGACCTGAAGGTAGCAGAGTCTTACGCCAGGTGGATGGACGCCAAAGCCAGGCTAGGCATGAGGCCGCACACCTCTGGACACTCACACACAGCAGCTTAATCCGGCTTCTGCTACCTGCTCGCCACGTGATTCTGGGTAAGTTACCACATCTCTCTGTGCCTCATTTGGAAGATGAGGCTGGAAAGAGACCAACCTCATGGGGTCATCAGGACTCAGTAATTTAAATGTGTAAAGTGCTTGGAGTAACAACTGCCATCTTATGAGTGTTGGCTATTATTATTATCGTTATTATGGTTATCATTGTTAATGGAAGAACAAAACCCCTCTTACCTATTGCCTCAGATGGCAGTTCACACGGAGCTGAGGGGCTAGTTTGGAAGGAAGGCCCAGGCACGACCTGTGTCCCTGGCTATGTGGCTGATTGTGCGACGCTTTGGAAATCCTGTGGGGCAGGACCCCCATACTCTAAGTGTGGTTCTGGCCTTTGGGATCAGACACAGACAGAGGGAACCCCAAACCACAGGAATGGGAATGGGAAGTTGAGTAAACAGGGAAGAGAGATGAGGAGAGAGACAGGGAGAGAAATGAACAAGTATGAGGATACAGAGTCAAAACTCATTATGTCTCTTTACCATCTGATCTGCTTCATGATTTTGGTTAATATTTCCTGCTAGTCCCATTGCCTGTTTTTCATTTCAAAACTTAGAACTTCAGTGCACATTGTCAAGGTTGATTAAGCAGCATTCAGCTAAAGACTATTCACCTCCTGACCCCAGACACACTACCACCCAAAAGATCTCTCAACAGACGAGTAGTTTCTCTGTTAGAAGCAAACAGCTGCCATCAACAGAAAATTCTCAATCAGAAGGTAAAATCCAGAAGACTTCAAAATAAACAGACTATGTGGTGACTCAAAATTAAAAATCTGCTTCTGCTCCTAAAATCTTTAAAGAAAGTAAAGAAATGGTGGCCTTCTAGGTTTGCTTCTAAGAGTTCAGATAAAAATATGACTATAAAATGATGTGGAACCAAGAAGCTGAATCAAAGGATTTTTCTTCAAAGAAAGTATGTGATTCATTTAAAACTAAATCAGGGAAAAGGGCAGAAAACTTACCCACTGTAATATTACCCGAGATGGGTAGAAATCGCCCTGACCTTTCAACCACAAAGGAGGCTCTGAGGCCTAAGACTCTCCTTCGTTTGATCTGGCTGGGTAAATGTCACCGTGTTCAATGAGAAAAACAAATTCTGCGTCTGGAGGGCATCCTCAGGCAAGAGCATGCAGTGGTCTCTGCCACCTCCCAGACTCGATCTCTGTGCTTTCTCCTACTTTTCCTCTCCATTCCCCACCAAAAAGGCCACTGCCCTTTGACTCCCTCCCCTAGAGCCTGTCAGCCCCGCCAGGTGCCCAAGCCTGACTTTCCTGGGCAGTGGTCTGATTCCACAACATTCTTTCCTCCACCTGAAAACTCCAACAAAATCCCTCAATGCAAATCTTATGCAGCTGAAATGTAAAGAGACAAAATAGACTGAGGTGACACAGACCCTCTTTCCTGCTATAAATACCCAGAAATGCAGACAAAACGTCAACTAAGGAGTTTTATTTGTCCAGACGTGGTGTTTCACATCTATAATCACTGCACATTGGGAGGTCAAGATGGGGAGATCTTTCAAGGACAGGACTTCAAGACCAGCCTGGCCAACATGGTGAAACCCCGTCTGTACTAAAAACACAAAATTTGGCTGGATGTGGTGGCTGCACCTATAATCCCAGCTACTCAGGTGGATGAGGCATGAGAATCACTCAAACCCAGGAGGTGGAAGTTGCAGTGAGCTGAGATTGCATCACTGCACTTCAGCCTAGGCAACAGAGGGGAGACTCCATCTCAAAAAAAAAAAAAGTTTTATTCATAGCTGAGTTCAAAAGAAAGGACAATCTCAGTGCTTCAAGAGAAAACAGACAGAAATTTAGGTTCAAGGGGCTGGGAGCCAGGATTTTAAGGTCCACAAGTGGAGTGTTGAAACCCAGATCCCAGCATAAAATTGGGACCGTTAGACGGGTCCGAGATGCCTGAAAAAATGCCAGCTGTCCGCTAGACCAGAGAGTAGCAAGAAAGCTTGGCATTTCTCTGAAGTCCTTGAGAAATCAAAACTTCAACCATGTACTGTGAGAAAGGCTGTAAGATCTGTTTACAGCCAAGTCCGGTGGTCAAGAAAACCCCACCCAAGACATTAACCATAAAACTAATCCCAAACCAGGAAAATTCCCATGGCCTCAACTGAAGCAAATGAAAAATACTCTGAAGTGATGTTTTCTTAATCCTAGACACACAAGACTGTCTTAGCAAAACAAACAAACAAGCCTTCCAGTTGAAGATTAGGCTGTACACCTAATCTTTATAGTGTAGATACAACAAAGAGAATTAGCATTTAGAGGACAGTAGAAAACAGAACAACTTTAAAACACATTACTAAAAGCTGCATTAAAATGATTAGAGAGATCAAAGACAATAGAAACAATACTGAAAGAAAACAAACGTATAAACAAAAACTGCAAATTTGAAAAAGTCAGTCACAACTCACTAGAAATAAAAAATACTGTCATCGAAATTAAAAATTCAATGGAAGGACTAAATACCAAATGGACAGATTAAACAACTAATGCCAGCTAAAGAGAATATTTATTAGTGATCTGGAGGTTTTTTGATTTTCCTTTTTTTTGAGACAGAGTCACTCTCTGTCGCCAGGTGCCAGGCTGGAGTGCAGTGGCGCCATCTCGGCTCACCGCAACCTTCGTCTCTCAGGTCCAAGTGATTCTCCCACCTCAGCCTCCCCAGCAGCTGGGATTACAGGGATCTGCCGTCATGGCCAGCTAAATTTTTTACAATATTTTTGTAGAGATGGGGTTTCACCATGTTGGCCAAGCTTGTCTTAAACTCCTGACCTCAGGTGACCCACCTGTCTTGGCGTCCCAAAGTGCAGGGATTACAGGTGTGAGCCACCACCCCAGGCCTGGAAGATGGATTTAAGGATATCAGCAAAAACCTAACAGACAAAAGAGGTTAAAAAAAAAAACAAAAAAACAATGAGAGAACAAATCCCATCAAGCCAAATTCTAAGAAAGCAAGCTGAGTATTTTTCCATAAGATAGGTATAAATAAAAAAAAGATAGTTATATATCATGAAATGACATAGTATGTTTACTCTTCAAGGGTTATTTTTTTAAAAACTTACAAAATCTGTTATTCCAAAAAACTAGAACTTTAGTTATAAAATTTTAGAAAAAATAGAATAAATTCCCCACTCCTTTTAAATTACACATCATCTTAGAGGTATTCACTTAATGAACCTCATGGTAAGATCTGCTTTAGATAATGACAAGTCTTTTTTTTTTCTTTTTTAAGATGGAGTCTCACTCTGTCATCCAGGCTTGAGTGCAGTGGCACGATCTTGGCTCACTGCAACCTCCGCCTCCTGGGTACAAGCGGTTCTCATGCCTCAGCCTCTAGAGTAGCTGGGATTACAGGTACCTGCCACCATGCCCAGCTAATTTTTGTATTTTTAGTAGAGACAGGGCTTCACCATGTTGGTCAAGCCGGTCTCGAACTCCTCACCTCAGGTGATCCGCCCACCACAGCCTCCCAAAGTTCAGGGGTTACACATACAGGCTTCCTCTTCTTTTGCTACATGAAGCATATAGAACTAAGTGGAGAACAATTGTTGTGAAATGAGTCTCATTTTCTCACCAATTTACCTTGTAAAATCAGAAGTATATACCCACAGAAAAAGGTAACCCCAAAAGAGATGAAAATGTCTTGTAAAGCAGTTTGCTAAGACTCAGCCTGCTCTGAACTTATGTAAAGGGAGTCAACTACTGCCAGGTTTTGAAGAATCCCCAAAGACCACAGGACAAATCTCCAGCCAGTATCCACCATTTGGAATTCCACTAAAGTTATCCCAGCAAAACATTGCTTGAGCCCAGGAGTTTGAGGCTACAGTGTAGCAGTTAAAGTACTTTGATTGAAGCACACAGGGATTGAGCCACGATTGTGCTACTGCACTCCAGCCTCAGTGACAGAGCAAGACCTTGTCTTCTCAAATACATATATATGTATTTCACATATACATTTCGTATATATACTTCATATATATTTCATACACACACACACACACACACACACACACACACACATAATCACAGAAAATGCCCATAACTTGGGGAAGAATCAAACAAGAGACATTATTATTTGGAACTTAGTGCAATGGAACTTTCGGCAGGCTTTTCAACATGTTACGGTACTGGGAGGGTAAGGAACAAGAGATGGTTTGAGGGCCCTAGTCATCTAGAGATGGAGTACACGGCAGATGGGGTAGGCTAAGAAGGGAAGAGCATGTTGAGAATAAGAAATACTCCAAACAAGAAAAAAAAAGTAAGACAAAAACAAACAAAATAGAAACACGGCAAACAAACTTTCCACATTAAACACTATTCAGTCACTCACAGACACATGCTGAGCTTTCAATTCAAGTAAGGATTGGTTATGTATCCTTATCACACATGAAGAAATGTTGAATGGGGAGCACTTTGGAATATAGGTACAGTAACAGACTATGGAGCCATAACACTGTCTTTTGACACTATGTTCCTTCACAGCTGCGTACTCTAAAGAATGCTCTTGGCCAGGCACAATGGCTCAGGCCTGCAATTCGAGCACTTTGGGAGGCTAAGACAGGTGGATCACCTGAGATCAGGAGTTTGAGATCAGCCTGTCCAACATGGTTAAACCTTGTCTCTACTAAAAATACAAAAAAATAAGCTGGGCATGGTGGCACGTGCCTGTGGTCCCAGCTACTCAGGTGGCTGAGGCGGAAGAATCGCTTGAACCCAGGAGGCAGATGTTGCAGTGAGCCAAGATTGCGCCACTGCACTTCAGCCTGGCGACAGAGCAAGACTCCGTCTGAAAAAAAAAAAATAATAATAAGCTGGGCATGGTGGTGGGCTCCTGTAATCTCAGCTACACGGGAGGCTGAGGCAGGAGAATCACTGAACCTGGGAGGCAGAGGTCACAGTGAGCTAAGCTTGTGCCACTGTACTCCAGCCTGGGCAACAAAAGTCAAACTCTGTCTCCAAAAAATTTAAAACATTTTTTTAAAGTGTTCTTTAACTGTTCTTCAGCTCAGTTTCTGCACTTGCAGATTGGAATAAGATACCTAAAACTGTTGTGGATATTACATGAAAATGTGCTGTGAAGTCCTTAGCAGACCATCATCACCCCCCACCCCCCGCTGCTCAACAGATGCAGCCACCACTGTCACCACGGGACACTGCATGGTATAGGGCGGGGAGCAGCTGCTTCAAACACCAACTTCTTCACTTACCAGATTTAGAACTTCACATACAAGGTACATGGTCTGAACCTCTTCAAGCTCTGAATTCCTCATCTGTAAAACTGAGATACCAGCTGCTTCATGGCGATCTAATGAAATTTCAATTATACAACATGCACAAAGAACTCGGCCTGCCACATAGGCTGTCCTTAATCCACCGCAACTGTTAGTATCATTTTGAGGCACAGTTTGCAAAAATCCAGTTTTTTCTGGCAGGAGATATGTGATTAAGCAAAGGTAAGACCTTTGGAATATTAAGATACTAAGAGGTGAATTTAATTTGTAAATCCCTCTAGGGCAGAAACATCTGTTTACTACATGCCAGGTACTTCACCTATTAATTGATGACTTACCCATATGAACAAATGCACTGACCTACCTCATATAAGAAACACACACACACACACACACACACACACACACACACACACCCAAAATGACTATAAACATTTTCAGAATATGAACTCCGGCATAAATATTAAATTAAAATGGGAGATCAATAGGGAATCACTAGTAAGACGTTTGAAAATATAAAGCATCTGTTTCCACATTGTGCCAATTAACCTAATGCCCTTACTCCTTTAAACCCGTAACTACCAATTACCAATGCCCCCACCAGCAAGCAGCTTTCGTTTCTTTTTTGCTTCAATAATTTTAGGTATTTGTTTTCTAAATGAAATACAAAATGTGAAGTGAGGTGACCATAATCTCCACAGTTCCTTCTACTTTGATTTCTGTTATTCTTATTTAATATATTGAAACTCTTACAATAAGCCACCCATTCTAAAGTGACTCACTTAAGAATACCTGATGACTCCCTAAACAAAGGAATTAGCAGAGTGAAAAGCTCTGCTTTATAATTCTATTTTTAAAAGTTAATGTGAGCTGATTGCTTTCAATGCTTCCATAATTAAAAATATACTACAGTCAAAGCTCCGCGGAGATGGGTTTGACTTGCTGAAACCCATTTAACTAGTATTAATTGCTAAAATTCTATTTGGGAATCTGACAGATTGAGTCCCATGTAAGAAAACAATCTCTGTTCACTGATACCTTTTTTTTTAAATTCAATTGAAAAATTCAATACACTTTCTCTTCTAAAATTTTAAAATAGCAAAGCTCCAGCTTTGCTCACAGCTGTGCTGCTACGATATACAGTAATGTAACCTTTGATCATTTTAGAAGTTTCAGGATAAGGCAGAGATGGGTTTGTTGCAAAATTCCTATATTTTAGGTTTCTATCTCCTTAGATTCTTACGTGTATTTTATCCATACCCAAATAAATCCAACCAAAAGTGTTAAATTAAAACGTAAAAGCATTAGGAGATGGGGGAAAAGACAGACTTAATTGTAATCATAGTGGATTGTTTTGAAAACCACATCTCCTAACTGTACTTCTCAGGAATATCATACCCATAGCACTGTGTTTGGGGATAGCAGATATTCTACAAAGACTTGTGGAGTAAGAGTGGGCCCTCCCTGCCTCCATTCCTCTTTATAATAGCCACATTTAAGTAGCAATATTACTTGACTCTTAAAGTTAAAGCTCCTGTTCACTGTTTCAGAAGAGAATCGCTGATCTTAGTCTAACGGAATGAAATATGTTGCTCACTTTAGGAACGGCTGCCAGGTAGCAATGTAGTGGGCTCATCAGCCAGCCGCTGAGAGCAGAAGGTACTTTAAGCACAACTGCAATTGGAGAGATCTAATTAGTTGGCTCAGGTCCTTTGCGATTTGCCAGGTTTTTACCCTGGTTCTAGCGACCTCCCTCCCCCGTCCTCTGACCCTTCTGATGGTCTCTCACTGGACTGAGTCAGAGGTGGGCGGTGAATGGTGGAAGGCAACTGGCAAGAGCCTCCAGGCAAGTTGGAATCTATTAAGCCAGAGGTGAGCACAAATCGGTGACCTAAAAGCACCAGACTACAATCAAATGTCAACACCAGGTTGCCCCGCCAAAGGAGAAGATAGCGGGGCCACAGATAAGCAGAAGGTAGCCTGGGTGCTCTGCCTGTCATAGGCCCTCATCTGTGGCCAGACATCATGGCTGGCTAAGACAGAGCTCTAGGGTGGCCCTGCTGTGCTCAACAAGGATCCTACAGAGGTAAAAATTCTGCAAATATTACATACTTCTTCCTTACGGCAATGAAAAATATGTTCTCAACATCCATATATTCTAGGCATTCGATTTCTAAAAGCATGTTGTACCTTCTAATGCTATAAGGCAAAAGTTACTGGTGGTAACATTCTAACATACACAATATGCATATACAAATATATTTATAAAATATGTGAACAATTCTAAAAGACAGACTGCTTTAGAAGAACAGAAATAATACAAATTATTCTGCAAAGTGTCATTTTCCAACTTATATCCCAATCCTCACACCTACCCTATTAATTCAGAACTAAGAAAAATAACGGAAAATATAAATCATACCCCAAAAGCACTCCTACACCAGGCACCAAAATTACATCGCATGATGATGCATAATTATGGCACTTTCAAACAGCATTTGAGAGTGTGTCACAAGCGATGAAAAATGTAATTTATTTCTACTGACAGATATTAATTGCTCTGTGTTAGAGAATTTTTGAACCATTACTGATAAGCAAAAATGGTAACATAAATGCTTTGAAAACAACCGCAAGGAAAGAGGTAGAGTCTGATCATAAAACCTCCCGTAGCATAAGAAAAGGCAATTTCTCAAAGAGGACATCTGTTATTAAGATTTGTAAATTGTTGCTATGACACAATAGGAAGAAGCTTAGATGTGAAGTCGCTTCCAGCAAGTGTTATTAATCTCCAATAACACTGGCTAATTGGAGTTTAGAATTCTATCCTGTCTCCTAGCAAATCGCCTTAGCTGAGGCAAAACCGGACAGTTTCAGGGGAACCTTTAAAACAGGAGGATACATGAAGAATAGCTTATTCCTTTAAAAGTAAACCCCAAATGGCAAAAATGAATTTCACTTGTGGTTTGAGAGCTTGTTCTGTTTTTCCTTATCAGTGCTATTATTATTAATCAATTTTGGTCTGTTACTTTAGAGATGATAACTTTGGACAGCGATGTGAGGTTACACTGGCTTCCACAGCTGGTATGGCTAGCCCTAAGTCCTTACAGACCTCCAGAAATTCTGCTCTCTTGAAGAGAACTCTGAGGGAGCTCTTCCATCCACCCTCCTGGCACCTGTGTCAATACCCATGCTCTTTTCAGGACAGTCTGCCTAAGCTAAACCTCCCCTCTGCAGCCTGGCTTCCAGCTCTCTGGTCTTGGGCACAATCTGACTCCTGGGTCTGAATTCTGCTCTGCCTCCCTATGTCTCTATTTCTATCCACAGCACTGCTGATCTCTTAAAAACCTAGGCTGGATTTCTTAAAAGTTATAAGTGAATCAACTCCCTTCTCCGAAGACTCTAATCTGTTACCATCTTTCTATGCACATTATCATCTCAAATCACATAATTTTTCCAGGATCTTAATGGACTTCTTCCCATTATATTCTGTATACAACCAGCAGATAATTTTCCCAAAAACGTGACATTCACCACATTCAAATCCCTGTGCACATTTTCATCATCTCCAATGCCTTGCCTCGGCAGCGGCAGAATGATGTCTAAATGTAACAGGCTTGGCATTTAGGCTCTGTATGACCTCGTACCATCCTACCTCTATGGACCAGGCTACTACTACTTTGTGCACTAACATCCTGTCTGGCCTAGTAATTTATGGAATACAAACACAAAGTAGTTCAGCTTTCCTGTGTCTGGATTTTTATTGTGGCAAATTGCCTATTTTTCCATCTTCTAATTTCAGATCAAATACCAAGTTCCCTACAAAGCCATTCCAGCTCATGGTGACTGCCCCTATGACACACATATAGTTCATATTATATACTTCCTTATATTACTGTTAAATCTGTTTATTTATCCTACAATTTCCAGCCAGGTGACAAGCCCCTTGAATGGACAATGTCAGCTATTTCTAAAATCCCACAACATGTGCTAATGAATGCCTGCTGATGGAGCTATCTGATTGGCTCCTTTAACAAATAAGGTCTAAAGTACACAAAGAAGACCATGCTGACGTGCTGAGCAAAGCCACAGAACAAAAGGGACAAGGAGCAATGACTGAAACCAGAATTTTAAGAGCAAGACAGCCAAATGAAATCATGTGAAAACACGCATGGATCAAAAAAAAAGCTAGATCAAAGAAGGAGGCTCTGGTAAAAGCAAGCATAAGGGCAAAGAGATTTAATGAGCAAGAAAGTAGAAAGAGGATGGTGAGGGGAGGATCAGCCTGGAGTCATTCCAAAGCCCAAGTGCAAAATTAAAGAAACCTGACCTAATTGGCAAACATACTGACACAGCACTCAACAGTGATTACACAAAAACATTCTTCAAGTACCTCTGGAATTGTTACCACATTTCACCCTATGCTGACCCATAATGCAAGTCTCAATACAAAGAGATTGAAATTATGTTCTCTCACCGCAGTGGAATTAAACTAGAAATCAACAAAAGGAAAACCAGAAAATTTCAAACTGTTTTGAAATTAAGTAAGACAATCCCAAATAATCCTGGGTCAAAGAAAAAAGGACAAGAGAAATTTAAAAACATTTTACATAAATAATCAGACAAATCAAAACATGTTGGATACAGCTACAGCTGTGATAAGAGGGAAATTCATGGGCTTAAATGTAATGTCAGGAAAAAAACAAGGGCTAAAGATTGATGCTGTATCCATTCCAGAAGATAGCAAAATAATAAATTAAACTCAAAGAAAGCTGAAGAAAGGAAATAAATATAAGGCAGAGATTAAACGAAAAGTAAAACGAATTTACAATAGAGAAAAATCTAAGTCAAAAGTTAAACTGATTATAAAAAAAAGAAAGTTAAAATACAAATGTGAGAATATAAATAATATAATACTAGATCCTACTGGCATTTTCTTTTAAAAGAAGATATAAGGAATACCTTTACACCAATAAATTCTAAAATTTAAGTGAAATGAACTTTACAAACATAATGTATCAAAACTGATGCTGGAAAAAATGTAAATACAGTCATGCATCATTTAACCATGCATCATTGATCTGAGAAACGCACTGTTAGGCAATTTCACGGACATGTCAGTGTCACAGAGTACACTTACACAAACCTAAATGGAATGGCCTCTTAGACACGTAGGCCATGTGGTATAGCCTGCTCCTACGCTGCTAACCTATACAGCATGCTACTATACTGAGTACCGTAGGCAATTACAACCCAATGGTAACTATTTGTGCTTCTAAACACAGAAAAAGTACAGTAAAAAATATGGTATAAAAGATTTAAAATGGGTTTTTCCAAGATGGCCGAACAGGAACAGCTCCAGTCTAAAAGATTTAAAATGGGTTTTTCCAAGATGGCCAAACAGGAACAGCTCCAGTCTGCAGCCCCCAGCTGGTTTTATGAAAAGATCAACAAAATAGATAGACCAGTAACCAGACTAATAAAGAAGAATAGACAAAAGAATCAAATAGACACAATAAAAAATGATAAAGGGGATATCATCACTGATCCCACAGAAAGAAAACTACCACCAGAGAATACCATAAACAGCTCTAAGAAAATAAACTAGAAAATCTAGAAGAAATGGATAAACTTCTGGACATATACACCCTCCCAAGACCACAGGAAGAAGTCAAATTCCTGAACAGATGAATAACAAGGTCTGAAACTGAGGCAGTAATTAATACCTACCAACCAAAAAAAGCCCAGGACCAGAAAGATTCACAACCAAATTCTACCAGAGATACAAAGAGGACCTGGTACCATTCCTTCTGAAACTATTCCAAACAAAAAAAAAAGAGGGACTCCTCCCTAACTAATTTTTTGAGGCCAGCATCATCCTGATGCCAAAAGATGGTAGAGACAAAACAAAAAAAGACAATTTCAGGCCAATAGCTCTGATGAACATCAGTGTGAAAATCCTCAATATAATACTGGCAAACCAAATCCAGCAGCATATCAAAACGTTTATCCACCACAATCAAGTCAGCTTTATCCCTGGGAGGCAAGGATGTTTCAACATATACAAATCAATAAACATAATCCATCACGTAAACAGAACCAATGACAAAAAACACATGATTATCTCACTAGATGCAGAAAATGCCTTTGACAAAATTCAACAGCCCTTCATGCTAAAAATTCTCAATAAAATAGGTATTGATAGAACATATCTCAAAATAATGAGAACTATTTATTACAAATCCACAGCGAATATCATACTGAATGGGCAAAAACGGGAAGCATTCCCTTTGAAAACCAGCACAACAAGACAAGGAGGCCCTCTCTCACCACTCCTATTCAACAGAGTATTGGAAGTTCTGGCTAGGGCAGTCAGGCAAGAGAAAGAAATGAAGGGTACTCAATTAGGAAAAGAGGAAATCAAATTATCTCCATTTGCAGAGTTTGTATATTTAGAAAACCTCATTGTCTCAGCCCAAAATCTCCTTAAGCTGATAAGCAACTTCAGCAAAGTCTCAGGATACAAAATCAATGTGCAAAAATCACAGGCATTTCTATACACCAATAACAGACAAAGAGGCAAATCATGAGTGAACTCCCATTCACAACTGCTACAAAGAGAATAAAATAGTTATCTATATACAGCACTTACCATAAATGGAGCTTGCAAAGCTGGAAGTTGCTCTGGGTGAGTCAGTGAGTCAATGGTGAGTGAATGTGAAATCCTAGGACATTACTGTACACTTCAGTAGACTTCATAAGTGCTATATCCATAGGCTACACTAAATTTATTTAAAAGAACCTATTTCTTCAATCATAAATTAGCCTTAGCTCACTGTAACTTTTTTGTTATAAACTTTTTAATTTTTTAACTTTTTGACTTTTATAATAACAAAGCACAAACACATTGTACAACTGTACAAAAATGTATTTTCTTTATATTCCTATGCTATAAGCTTTTTCTATTTAAATTTTGTTTTTTATTTTTAAACCTTTTAGTTAAAACTAAGACACAAACATGCACAATAGCCTAGGCCTACACAGGGGCTGGGTCATCAACATCACTATTCCACTGAAAGGTATTCAAGGGCAATAACACAACCAGAGCTGTCATCTCCTACGATAACAATGCCTTCTTCTGGATACCTCCTGAAACACCTGCCTGAGACTGTTCTACCTTTAACTTTTTTTATAAGAAGGAATACAGCCTAAAATAACAATAAAAATATAGTACAGTAAATTCATAACAATAAAGTTATTTATTATAATTATCAAGTATTATGTACTATTCTTAATTATCTGTGCTTTTATACACGTGGCAACACAATGCATTTGTTTACTGTTTATAACAGCATCACCACAAACACATGCATTGTGCTACATACAACATTACGGTGGCTACATCACTAGGCAATAGAAATTTTTCATCTCCACTATAACCTTATTGGACCACTGTCATATATGTGGTCTGTCATTAACCAAAAGATTGTTATACAGCACATAGCTGCACAGTACATCCCCAACTTACAATGATTTTATTTACATTTTTTGACAATGGTGTGAAAGTGATAGGAATTCAGTGCACTACTTAACTTAAGATGGTCTAAGTCAGACCTGAAACTGAAACCGTCACATAACAAAAACTCCAGATCTAAATGACTACATCAGTCAGATGTCAAAAAGATAAAATATCACAGCCAATTTATTCTAGAAATGCAAGGTTAGTTTGATATCCAAAAAAAATCAATGTAATTTGCATTATAAAAAAAGAGTTAAAAAATTATTTTGACAGATACAGAAAGGGCGTTAATGCTCAATATTTTGAAGACTGATCTATAGATTTAGTTCAGTCCCAATCATAATCCCAGCAAGTGTTTTGAGAGAAATTAGGAAGTTGACTCTAAAATGTATACGAAATTAAAAGGACCTAGAATAAAGAAGGCAAACTTAAAAAAGAACTGAATATGCTGAAGGATTTATACCCCCTGGTATCAAGACACGGTAAGAATAAAACTAAAGCAATGAAGGCAGTGCAGCACAAAGATAGACAACAGACCAATGGAACAGTATAGAGCGAACAGAAACAGATTCACATACAGATAAATATCTAAGTTAAGATGAAGGTGACACCACAGTGCACAGGGAGTATCGTGGCATTTTCAATGAACTGTAGAGCATCAACTAGATAGCCACATGAAGAAAAACTAATCTTGACCGCAGTTCACACCATGCATGAAAATCAATTCCAGACAAATTGTAGCTTTAAAAGTAGAAGGTAAAATAATTTTATATCCAGGTCATAGCACTGCAAAAAAAAAAAAAAAAAAAAAAAAAGAAAAAGAAAAAGGACAACAGTCAAGCTTCCAGAAGACAAGATAGGACTCCTTGGGATAAGCCAAAGATACGGGTTTTTTTTATAACTGGACATAGAAAACACTAATCCTAAGGGAAAATTTAATAAATTATACTTTGTTAAGATGAAAGACTTCAGTTACACACACAAAAGAGTCATTCAGAAGTGACAAGACAAACCACAGAATGAGAAAATATATTTTTGATACATATGTTCTATAAAGGAATCACATATAAAGAACTCTTACAAATCAATATGAAAAAGGCAGACAATACAACAGAAAATGGACACAAGACTTGAATAGGAACCTTACTAAAAAGCACTTCAGAATGACCAAAATATATATGAAAAGGTATTCAGATTCTTATGATTCATCAGGCAATTGACATTAAAACCACAATGAGATGTTATTACTCATCTGTTACAATGGCTAAATTATTCTTTTTTAATGAGAGTTGGTGAGGCTGTGCAGCAACTTGAATTTTCATACGTGACTTTCAGGAGTGTGAACTAGTACAAGCTCTTTGGAACAGTGGTTTGACAATATCTACTAAAGATGAAATATGCTTATCATGTGGCCCAGCAATTCAACAGAAATACACATGCTGACCAAAGGAAAACAGAAAAATCTTTTATAGTAGCACTACTCATTCAAGCCCCAAACTAGAAATACACAAAACTCCATCAACTGGGGACTGCACAAAGCGGGGTACAGTCACACATGGAATCCCATGCTGCTCTAAGAATAACAAACTATCGTTATGGGCAACAAAACAGAAGAGTAACTTCGAGTAAAAGAAAACTAAGTATAAAAGGTTACAACATAGTATACGGTTTTATTTTTAAAAGTTTAAAAAAAGAAAAACTGAAGTCAGAATCAAGGTTTTCTTCCTGGGGTGATATCTAGAAAGATGCAGGAGGAGGGGCTTCTGAGATGCTGGACATGTAGTATCTTTTTGTCCGACTATTGATTATATTAGGTCTATTTCAACTGTGTACATTCATAAAAATACTTACAGTTTAAGCACTCTTGTATGCACATTATATATAAATAAAAAGCTAATTTTTATGTTACTTTCTTAAAATTTTTAATTTTTTTCAAATTATATTCTTTACAGAGATAATCAAATTAAAAAGCTTTTTTTTAAAAATGTGCCCATGTCGCATGTGTGTGTGTCTGTATAAAAAACCAGATGCTCAGATAATGAGAGTAATGTTCACATGCTGGGTATTTCTGCTAGTTGGAGTCAAAGATAACAGAGTACATGAAAAAAAAAAAAGCCAGATGTAAAAGAAGAAAGATTCATCAGAAAGCTAACAATTGTATCTTTAAAATGTGTTTGGGAGGCCACTATTTAAAGTTATGCCCCATCATATAAGAAATTAGAAATGTAATTTCTAAATGTGAGAAATTAGAAATGTAAATAACATTTAGTCTAAAGTGGCTTTTAAATCCTCTAATAATGGAAAATCCGATATCATGCAGACAGCACTACACGAATAATAATTTTACATTACAGAGAAAAAATTCATCAACTTGGTTTGGTTTTAATAGGCTCCATTTTTTACTGGTATCTTCCTAAGGCTGTTATCTTGGCAGCACAGTGCACCAGTTCTGGGGCCACTCAACCACGTGGACTTTCTAATAAAATTATAACAAGATTAATTTTTCAGTTTTCTCTACACAGAGCCATATATTGCACCTAAGCTCTAATATTGATTTCTTAAGTCAAATAAATGGTCTTTTCTCTAACCTATTACTTCTCCTTGCATTTAAATAAAATGCCTCTGGTTATATAGCTATATATCTACTTTGCCTCAGCATTGTGGTGGAGACTGTTAATCTCTGTGGCACTGGGAAATATTTGATTGGCCAATCTGATTTAATCAAGCTATACTAAATTAAGAAGTATCATTATAAATAATTGCAATGCCTAACCTTCAAATAAAAACACAGCAAAAAGTATACAATGTGTGAAAAAACTCAGTCATTCTCTCCTCAAGCTCTTCAGAGAGCTATATGTTATAAACCAAGCCAGATGACGGGCTTACAAAGATGAAAAAGACAAGAGGCAGTCCTGGTTCTCAAAGCGTGGACGGACCAGTGGAGAGAAAGGGCACGACAGCAACCTGTTCAATTACAACGTGATACACCTGCTGTAGAGTTGTGTACCACTAGGAGGCAGAGCAAAGAGAAAGCTCCACTCTGGGAGTCTCAGGACAGATCTTACAGAAGAGATGACTCCACCATTAGTCTTAAGGAGAATAAAGGTATGAGTATTCTCACAGTTGCAAAGAAATAGACAAAAGACATGCAATCGAGAAACTCTAAAATGTTTCGTACGCCAGATGTTCATGTAGGGAGCTTGTGGAAGATGAAGTTGGAAAGAACGGCCATGAAAGTGAGAAGCTTCTAAAGAAATGACATCAGAAAAGTTTTGTGTATTTAGAGCACTCTGGTAGAGCTGTGATGGACAGATAGGGAGGGAGCTTGGAGGTTGAAGGTTCCCACCTCTCAGCTAGGAAAAAAGGCTGCAGTCGTCTGCTCCTTAAAAATAAGGAGCTTACATCAGGGATGGCCAGGAAGGGCCACATTGAAGAGACTCTGAGAAAGTGGAATCAATGAAAATTAGCTCTGACAGCGTGTGAAGAACGAAAAATCTAGGAGGCCTCCAAAGTTAACTGGATTAAAACTGTGTAGGGGAAGACATAGAAGGTTAGAAGGGAATACGGCAAGGACTGCTAACGTACTGAATTAGCGCGATATGGAAACTATTGTCAACAAATGTGAACCTGAGACCCAATCCTTCAAAACGAATCCTGAGTCACTCACTGGGTCTAAATTTAAAATAGAGTCAAGTAGCTATTTGCTGACAGAGGTCACACACATATAACTCTGAGCTCCCAGAAAAACGACACTTCCGTTCAACTTTGGGACTTTCAGAACCACCTGAACCAACCAATCAGAGCTCACCTGCCTCAACCAATCAGGGCTCCACTGTACCAACCAATAGGAGCTAAGCAAGTTTGAATCCTTCATTTGCATAAATAAACCTGGGCAGGAACTTGTGCTATAAAACCTGAACCCTCCCTTTGTTCTCTGGAACACATCTTCATTTTTGCACTAAAGTCTGCATGTCCTTGGTTTGCAAACTGTTCACAGGAATAGTCGTTCCTCAAAATTCCTTTTCAGAGAACTTTTGTTTATACTATGACTCCTCTCCTTTTCCCCCTTTCCACTAACATGGGTCTCAGATTTCTAGCTGGGTGATATCCTGAGATCGGGCATATGTGAAAAACAGAGCACGAGGAAGAATCCAAAGCTTGGAGAATTGTTTTTTAATGTGTGCATGTAGGATGCACGTGACAAATCAAGGTAAAAATTTCGAGTAGTCAGAAATCTGGGTCTTCATGTAAGAAGAAATTTGTTTCCAGACTCAGATCTATAAAGAAGCTGTTGAGAACATGTCAAGAGCCTTTCAGTGAGGGATACATAATAATTAAAAATGAAAGTTTTGTTGTTTAGTAGGTGATGGTCTTTAGAGTAAATAGTGATATTCAGAGTCACCATTATGATTTTTAGAAAAGTGCACGGTAACTTTGAATCTAATGTGAAAAACCATATGAAAAGAACATTTTAAGGTTAAACCAGCAAGAAAACCCTTCCCATCATCAAAAAGAAAACAAAAACAGCAATTCTCTGTTGTCCAAAAAGCAAATTTCTGAACAATCCCTCCCCTTCCCTGCTCATATTAAATTAAATTGTGTTTCCAATTTGGAGGGTTAATTAACATTAAACTACCCTTGGTTTAAAATGCACTAGAGATTTAAATGCTGAAACTGGTCCTGGTTTTATTTTCTACTTTCTTCAAAATTCTATGCCTAGAACTTCCTCTCTCAAATAAATATGAATTCCCAGCCTCAGCAGTCAGATTTAACCTGTCTCCCCTGTGCTCTCAAAGCCTTGTTCGGTTACTCTGTTCTGCTACTTGCAATATTCTACCTTGACTAAGAAACACTTCTGAGTCTCCAATTCAATTTTAAGTTTAATGAGAAGAAAACAAACCATAGTGGGTTTTTTTCCCATTTTTATGCCTCTCCTCTCAGTACTCACCATGCTGACAATAAAATTCAGTGGAGCTTACGAGTAAAGACAGTAACCTAGAAGCTAACTGGTGTTAAAGAGAATGAACGCTTAAGGTTATTTTTAGTTTTTAAAATTTTTATTAACACAAGAAATGGTTCCGTCTGCCCAGCAAACTTTTTTCTTCCCTCTCTCCTTCTACTCCTTTCTAATCCTACTGACCTTCTTTTAACCTTTTTAATCATCTTCCAAGAAACTTCAGCTTTTGGCTTCAGACCAGAGTGGCAACCCAGTCTTGGGAAGGGGAGGAAACAAAGCTATACGGAGCAGCTGCCTAGGGAAGCGTGAATTAATAATGGGTTGCTGGTTCCCACCTCTCATCTCTAGGCTCTCTCATTTCTGGTACTAAAGTTCCTGATCTCTGACTTAGAGACCAGTCCAAACTAATTCATGTCTCCTTACATAGATACTGCCTCTTTCGGTACCTTCTACTTTACGAAAGTGTTTTCTCAGTCATATTCATTAACATTCCATTATTATAAAAATGCTAAATAACCAGAACCATGTTTCTAAATTATAACCTCAGGGTGAATGTAGGAATAAAGTCTAAAGAGAATTTGATTATTCTCCCAACTAATTTCTAAAAATGAAACAGGCAGCTTGCCTCACAGTTGAACAGCTGCCTTATATCCATCTTGCTCCTAAAGAAGCTTTATTCTTCTGTCCCTTCTGTCTGAGGCTTGCTCAGAAAATAAAAATTTCTAAGAGGTGAACTCCTCCATCTAAAAGTTATAGAGTGCTGTACTAAGTAGGTCTGGAACTCTGTTTTAGTTAGCAAACCTTACCAAATTGAAAATGTAATAAATGTAATAAATCTCAAATATGCTGTGACAAAAAGTGCCAGAGAGAATATGAAGACCATTGGTCAATGATGGTGCTCATTGGTTCCTTTCAGATTTTAGTTCTGGGAGGCTGCTCCTCTTGTCTCCCAGAACAATGGCAGCCCACACTGCTTATTCCAAAATTGGACTGCATTATTGAGAACTCTGGTACCGATGAGGGGTAAATGACAGAACTCTTTTATTCAAGAGAAACAGTGATTGTTCCTTTTTGCTCTTAATACGTTTTTTGTCTAGTCTGACATGGGGACTGTCTATTCTTTTAATTGGATCTTCTACAGTATTCTGCAGTTACAGGAGAATATTAATTCATTTTAAGATTGTAAAATTTTCATCTCATACTAAAAGAACAATTTTTGAATTCTCAGTTAACGTCTTCTCCATATCCTTCATTAAGTACATTTTAAATCAATTTTCTGACTTTTTTTGGTGTTCAACTACTCTACAGAATGCCTCTACCTTTGTTTCAGATCTGAGATGTCAGTGCTTTTCTTATTATTAATAATCTTATGCACACAAGGTTTTAACCTCTTAGCCCAAGCCGAAGTTCCATGGCAGCTTTGGTGAACGGTTCTCATAAGTTTTGAGGTCTTTCTACCTCAAGTTTCTGAGTCTCTCTATCTGAATCCCTTCTCTGGCCAGAGAAGCATGTCCAGCCTGAGTATGGGGTGGGCCGGAGTGCCAGCGAGGTAATGCTCCAAGTAAAGCCCTCAAGGGCTGTAATTGACAGACATCCCCGTTTCCTTGACCCTGCATGGGACAATTCTAAGGTGTGTTTCATGGGCTCTCTGAGAGGGTCCCAGCAGTGCAATTGCCCAGAGGAGTAACCTTTTTTCAATAATTCCCCTCCTTACTGACTTTTCTCATCCTTCTTTCTTACCTGCCCCTGCTTTCCAAGGTCAATTCCCAAATGAATTACATGCACCCAAGTCCTTTACTCAGCTCCTCATTTGCTAAGCAGAGCTTTTGGTGAAACCCAAATTAGGATAAACAGGCATCAGGTATCTTAACAGCTGCAACGATCATCGACAGTCAATGAAGTAGCCCATTCAAAGTTCCAACTGAAAAGTATCTCCAACCAAAAAGTCTGTGTCAGGAAACTAGGGGGAACGACATGGCCAAATAAAACCCTCCAGCAATCACTGTCTACCCCCCAACAGGAAGGCCAATTAGAACAGTCATTCACACAAGAAACCCCCTTCATGAAAAACAAAAATCAGGTAAGCAGTCACAGTGCCTGGTTTTAACAGCATATCAAGGAGAAAGGCACTGGAGATGGTAGGAAAGACAGTCTTGAATTGCCTACACCACCCTGCCCCCATCCCCCATCAGCAGCCTTGTGACACGGAGAGAGAATCTGTGTGCTCGCAGGAGGGAGAGCGGGGTAATTGTGAGACTTTGCATTGTAACTCTGTGCTGCCCTGTCACAGCAGAAAGCAATGAGAGGCAGAATTCAGCCAGTGACCATGGAGGTAGCGTTTAGACCAGCCCCAGCCACAGCAGAATTGCCCATGCCAGCAGTCAGAACCTGAGTTCAAACTAGCCCCATCACTGAGGGCTAAAGCACTACAGTGCTTAAATAAACCTCATGAACTGAGATACATTTGAAAGGCACTCTAGGCCACCAAGGCTGCAACTCCTAGGAAAGCCCTGGTGCTACGGCTGGCCTTGGAGCCAGTGGACTTGGGGTGCACACAACCTAGTGAGACACCAGCCAGGTGGCTAAGGGAGTGCTTGTGCCACCTCTCCCCCAGCCCCAGGCAGTGCAGCTCACAGCTTTTGGAGAGATTCCTTCTTTCTGCTAGAGGAGAGGAGGCGGGGGAGTAAAGACCACTTTGTCTTGCAACTTGTCAACCAAGTCAGCTGCAGTGGGATAGGGTACCAGGCAGAGCCCTGATGCACTCATTCCAGCCCCTAGCTCCCAGATGACATTTCCAGACACACCCTGGGTCAGAAGAAAACCCTCTCTGGCCCAGCAGGGAGAGGAGCTTATTGCCTTGAAGGGAAGGACATGGTTCTGGCTGGATTCACCACCTGCTGACTCAAGAGTCCCTGGGTCTGGGTGAACATCGGCAGTAGCCAGGCAGTGGTGACTGTGGGCCTTAGCCAAGACCCAATTTCTACTGGCTTTAGGTCTGATCCAGTGCAGTCCCAGTGGTGGTGGCCACACGGCCTCTTGTGTCACCCCTCCCCCAGAATCCAGGCAGCTCAGTATGAAGAGAGACTCCATTTGTTTGCAGGAAAGTAAGAGAAGGGAAGAAGACTCCCTGCCTGGTAATCCAGGGAGTTCTCTTGGATCTTACCCCAGATCACCAAGGCAGTACTTCTATGACTCTGCAAGAGTCACAGCATTATTGGGCTTGAGGTGCCCCCCAATGCAGATACAACTGCAGTGACCAAAGACTTAGAGTACAACATGCAATACCATTTGAATACCTAGAAAGGCTTCTCAAGAAAGACGGGTACAAACAAGCCAAAACTGTGAAGACTACAGCAAATATCTAACAGTTCAACGCCCGGACATCAACAAACATCCAAAGCATCAAGACCATCCAGGAAACCATGACCACACCAAACGAACTAAATAAGGCACCAATGACAATTCCAGAGTGATGCAGATATATGATCTTTCAGAGAATTCAAAACGGCTGTTTTGAAGAAACTCAATGAAATTCAAGGTAACAGAGGAGGAAGTCAGAATTCCATCAAATAAATTTAATAAGATTGAAGTTGTTTGTTTTAATAAAACAGAAATTCTAGAGCTGAAAAATTCATTTGACATACAGAAGAATGCATCAAAGTCGCTCAACAGCAGAGTTGATCAAGTGGAAAAATAAAATTAGCTAGAAGACAAGCTATTTGAAAACATACACTGAAAGGAGATAAAACAAAAAAGAATTGTAAAAGAATGAAGCAAACTTACAAGAGCGAGACAACAGCTGCTAAAGGGCAAATCTCGGAGTTATTGACCTTCAAGAAGAGGTAGAGACGGAAACGTGAGTAAAAAGTTTACTCAAAGACTAGTAATAGAGAACTTCCCAAATGTAGAGAAAGATATCAATATTCAAGTACAAGAGGGTTATAGAACACCAAGCAGGTTTAACCCAATAAGACGACCTCAAGACATTTAATATTAAAACTCCCAAAGCTCAAGGATAAAGACAATGTCCTAAAAGCAGCAAGAGAAAAGAAACAGCATACAAAGCAGCTGAAATACAGCTGGGAGCAAACTTCTCACTGGCAGCCCGGCAGGCCAAGAGAGAGGGGCATGACATATTTGAAGTGCTGAAGGGAAAAAAAACTACACTCCAGCCTGGGTGACAGAGTGAGACTACCTCCAAAATAAATAAATAAAAATAATTTTATCCTAGAAAACTATATCCAGCAAAAGTGTCCTTCAAACATGGAGGAGAACTACTTTCCCAGACAAACAAAAGTTGAGGGATTTTATCAATAGCAGATCCGTCTTACAAGAAATGCCAAAGGAAGTTCTTCGATCAAAAAGCAAAGGACATTAATGAGCATTGAGAAATCATCTGAAGCTGCAAAACTCACTGCCAATAGTAAGTATGTAAACACAGAATATTATACCACTATAATTGCAATGTGTAAACTGGTAATGTCTTCAGTTGAAATACTAAAAGGTGAACCTATCAAAAGTAACTACAAAAACTTTTCAAGACATAGACAGTATAACAAGCTATAAATAGAAATAATAAAATGATTAAAAGTGAGGAGGATGAGGTTAAACTGTAGAGTTTTTATTCATTTTCTCTTTCCTTGTTAGTTTTTGCAATTAGTGCTAAGTTGTTTGTTTAAAATAATTGGTTTTATAAGATAGTGTTTACAAGCCTCATGGTAACCTCAAGTCAAAAACACCTCAAGTCAAAACAACACATACGCAAAAAACAAAAAGCAATAAACTAAAACCTACCACCAGAGAAGATCATCTTCACTAAAAGGAAGACAGAAAAAAAAGAAGCAAGAGAAGACCAGAAAACAACAAAACGGAAAGAGTAAGCCTTTACTTATAAATAAGACTAAATGTAAACAGACTAAGCTCTACTATCAATAGAGTGGCTAAATTGATGTGTTTTTTTTTTTTTTTAAAAAAAAAAAAGACCCAACAATCTGTTGCCTGTAAGAAACACACTTCACCTATAAAGACACACACAAACTGAAAATAAAGGGATACAAAAGTATATTCCATGCAGATGGAAACCATAGCATAGCAAAAATAGCTATACTTACATCAGACAAAATAGAATTCAAGACAGAAACTCTAACGAGAGGTCAAGTGTGATGGCTCACACCTGTAATCCCAGCATTTTGGGAGGCCAAGGTGGGCAGATCACTTTAGCCAGCCTGGGCAACATGACAAAACCTCATCTCTACAAAAAAGAGAAAAAAACTATAAAAAGAAATGGAGAAGGTCATTATATAATAATAAAGGAGTTGATTCAGCAAGAGGATATAAGAATTGAAAAGACATACACAGCCAATACTGCAGCACCCCGATATATAAAGCAAGTATTTTTAAAGAGAGAGATAGACCCCAATACAATAATAGCTGGCGACTTCAACATCCCCACTTTCTTTATTGGACATGTCATCCAGACAGAAAATCCACAAAGAAATGTTGGACTTGCATGCACAATAGGCTCAATGACCTAATAGATACATATGAACCACTTTATACAACAGCTGCAGAACACACATTCTTCTCACCAAATGGATCATTCCCAAGGACAGATGATAGGTTAGGTCACAAAGCAAGTCCTTAAAAAAAAAAAAAAAAAAAAAAGAACTCCAAAAAAAATGAAATTTTATCAAGTATCTTCTCTGACAATGAAACAAAACTAGAAATCAGTAACAAGAAGAACTTTGGAAACTGTGTAAGTTTGGAAACTAAATAATACACTCCTAAATGACCAGTAGATCAATGGGTAAATTAAGAAAAGAAATGAAAGAATTTCTGGAAGCAAATGAAAGTGAAAACGCAGTGTAACAAAACGTATGGGATAAGTGAAGGCAATACTGAGGAAAGCGGATAGCTAGACGTGCCTACACCAAAAAAGTAAAAAAGAAATTTCAAAGAAATACCATAATGATGTATCTTGAAGAACTAGAAAAGCACAAGCAAACCAAATTCAAAACTAAGAGAAGAAAAGAAATAAGAACAGAGCAGAAATAAATGAAATTGAAACAAAAAACACAAAAGATCAATGAAATTAAAAGTTAGTTAAAAAAATAAAATTGATAATTCTTTACCCAGACTAACAAAAAAAAAAGAGAAAGGAGACCTAAATAATTAAAATCAGAGAAAATGAAATAAGATACTTATGAAAAAACCAAAGAAGGGAAACATCTCTACAATAAAACCTATAAAACATAGATGCGAGAAATTGAAGAGGACACAAAAAAGGGAAAGCTATTCCATATTCGTGGATTAAAATAATCAATATGGTTAAAATGTCCATACTACCCAAAGCAATCTGCAGATGCAATGTAATTCCTATCAAAATACCAATGACATTCTTCACAGAAACAGGAAAAATAATTCTAACATTTATATGGAACCACAAAAGACGCAGAACAGCCAAGGCCATCCTGAGCAAACAGAACCAAACTGGAGGAATCACATTAACTCCAAATAATACTTCCTAACCACCACAGCATGGTACT
>CM052651.1:3709289-3744696 GCA_028533165.1 Leontopithecus rosalia | reverse complement strand
CAAAGCAATCTGCAGATGCAATGTAATTCCTATCAAAATACCAATGACATTCTTCACAGAAACAGGAAAAATAATTCTAACATTTATATGGAACCACAAAAGACGCAGAACAGCCAAGGCCATCCTGAGCAAACAGAACCAAACTGGAGGAATCACATTAACTCCAAATAATACTTCCTAACCACCACAGCATGGTACTGGCTAAAAACAGACACATAGACCAATGCAACAGAATAGAGAACCCAGAAATAAATCCATACATCCACAACAAGCTCATTCTTGACAAAGGTGCCAAGAACACATTGAAGAGGAAAACAATTAAACTCACGAAGACACAGAATAGAATGGTGGTTACCGGGCTGGGAAGGACAGCGAGGGTGAGAGTGGACATGGTTAATGGGTACAAAAATATAGTTAGATACAAGGAATAGGAGCTTATGTTTGAAAACACAACAGGGTGATTACAGTCAACAGTAATTTACTGTATGTTATTAAATAACTAAAAGGGTATGATTAGAGTGTATGTTACATAAAGAAATGATAAATGCTTGAGGTAACAGCTACCCCATGTACTCTAATGTGATTATTATGAGTTATATGCCTGCATCAAAATGTCTCATGTATCCCATAAAAATATATATATAGCTACTATGTGCCCATAAAAATTAAAAAACAAAACAAAAACAAAGATTCTATGTCCATCCAAACTAAAAATTAAATGTGAGAGTATAATGACAACATTTTCAGACTTGCTAGGTCTCAAAAAATAATGACCATTTCTCGAGTCATTCTCTAGAAATTACTAAAGGATATATTCTGCCAAAATGGAGTCAACCAAGAAATAAGTATACAAAAGTCCCTGGAAATGGAATCGACACAGAAAAGACACAAAAGGCATTCTCATGGTGACAGTGAAAGAAAATATAAGATAACATCTGTGCCACAAGCCATGAGAGCAACCTTTGCAGACTGGAACCAAAGATCTGAGCACTCCACAGGGGAACCCTTGCACTGTATACTTAAAGTGCCCAGTCTAGTCCTTAGCACAGAGTAAGCACCCAGAAAATGTCCACTGTTCATGCTAACTACGGATCTGATCAGAATCATACAAAAATATGTCTCACTTAATTATCATCAGAAATTCTCCAAGCCCTGCAATGATCAGGTAATGTGTGGAAGCACTTTGCCTATTTGAGTACCCCAGTGCTTCTCAAGCTGTGCTCTAAAGAACAATAATCCCATGAGATGTTCCTTAGTAGCAGGGATCCAAAGCAAGAGAAAGCATGGAATATTTCCACATAAAAGGCTCTGAGAAATTCTATAGCAGAGAAAATGGCTTAACGTTACACCATCCAACATTTCCCAAATTTGTACTTGAATATGAAACTCAGTACCAGAAGTATATGTTAAGGGCGCACGAAATTGGCCGGGTGTGGTGGCTCACGCCTATAATTCTATCACTTTGGGAAGCTGAGGCAGGTGGATCAACTGAGGTCAGAAGTTCAAGACCAGCCTGGCCAACATGGTGAAACCCCATCTCTACTAAAAATATAAAAATTCGCTGGGTGTGATGGTGCACCCCTGAAATCCCAGCTACTCAGTAAGGTGAGGCACAAGAATCACTTGAATCCAGGAGATGCAGGATGCAGTGAGCTGAGATCATGCCACTGCACTCCAGCGTGGGTTAGAGAGCAAGACTCTGTCTCAAAATATCAAAAAAAAAAAAAAAAAAACACGAAACTACTGCTCCATGGAACTCAGTTTAGGAAATAACAGTAAACTCCCTGGGTAAGAACCTTCAGCTTAACCACATCCAGAAGCTCTTATTGCCCAGGCTGGAGGGTAGTGTGCAATCTCAGCTCACTGTAACCTCCACCTTCAGGATTCAAGTGATTCTCCTGCATTAGCCTCCTAAGTAGCTGGGACTACAGGCGCATGACACCACACCTGGTTAATTTTTGTATTTTTAGTAGAGATGGGGTTTCACCATGTTGGCCAGGCTGGTCTTGAACTCCTGACCCCAGGTGATCCACCCACCTTGGCCTCCCACAGTGATGGGATTACAGGCATGAGCCACTGCACTGGGCCACTTTATGTAATTTTAAAGGAAATAAAATCTTGCCCAATTTCACAGAAACAATTTGGTATTATCTCTAATTGTATAAAATAAGAATAAATGGGTAGCTTTAAACCTAAAAAGCTCAAAGGTATTTTAAAGATATTTTATCTTCATCTTTATCTCCATTGTGATAGCACATTACATGGTGATTTGCAAGAAAGATTATATCTTATTTTGAAAACAACTAGGGCAGCAGAGAAGAATAAAAATAGAGTTCACATACAAAAGAGGCCACAGTCTACAAAGGAGTCCCAGGGTAGCACGTAAGTGGGGAAATACTCCTTCCCTGTCTCGTAGCGCCAGGCAGTATTTAGTAATTGTCACAGACACTGGACTAAATACATTTAAGCAGAAATGGCCTATGTTCTCTAGTAGTGTGCTGGTACTCTCTGTAAGGACAAAATTAATACAGAGGTCTAACAAATGACTCAATACCCAGAAGGAAAAAAGATGTCAATCCTTGCAACATAATTTGACATTTACAGATAGTGAATGAAGGTTGACCATTGAAATGGAAAAGGTAAATTGCATCTACTTAACCAAGGAAACATTACTGATAAAGAAAATCATGACTGTTGGAAGAAAATGTGTAAGTGCTGAGCAGCTAGAACAAAGGAGAGAAAATGAAATACTCTGGTGATTAGCAATGGGTGGGATACATGGTAGGGACTCAATAAAGGTTCACTGAAAAATGAAAGTGAGAACCTAGGAAAGGGGGATGGGGCTCATAAGTCTAGAAAGTCATGAAACATGGCGAAGGAAATGCAGACACAGAGAAAGGCTTGGGTTGCAGAGCTCAAGTCCTAGAATGTTTAAGCAACTGTGTTAAAAAATAGGATTTGAGGCGGGGTACAGTGGCTCACACCTGTAATCCCAGCACTTTGGGAGGCCAAGGCGGATGGATCATGAGGTCAAGATACCGAGACCATCCTGGCCAAGATGGTGAAACCCCATTTTTACTAAAACTACGAAAATTAGCCAGGCATGGTGGCTCATGCCTGTAATCCCAGCTATTCGGGAGGCTGAGGCAGGAGAATCGCTTGAACCTGCGAGGCAGAAGTCGCAGTGAGCTGAGATCACACCACTGTACTCCAGCCTGGTGACAGAGTGAGACTCTGTCTCAAAAAAAAAAAAAGAATTTGGTCATTTGACAAATAAACTAGAGGTCAGCTCCCAAAAATATCTACCTTCTTCAAGGTCCCCAAACCCTGGAAAAGAGGGTGTAAATGCTAAAGGCAGACTGAGTCCCCAGCTAGTATGTGTGAAAGTAGAGAAGACCCGTTATTACATCAGACTGCTAAAGAGAAAAACTCCTTGTTAGTATTGACTAACTCCTACCACCTGCAAAACAGAAGGGACACAAATCAATCACCCCCATTTAAAAGTTAATATGAAATACTGGAGAGTGGAAGAGGAGACAAACAGGAACTCCCCAAAATCTCCCGGCTAAGCTTCAGAGTCTCCCGTGATACAACAACTTTTTTTTTTGAGACAGAGTCTCGCTCTGTCAACCAGGCTAGAGTGCAGTGGCGCGATCTTGGCTCACTGCAATCTCCACCTCCTGGGTCCAAGTGATTTTCCTGCCTTAGCTGAATAAACTGGTATCACAGGCATGCACTACCACACACAGCTAATTGTTGTACTTTTAGTAGAGATGGGGTTTCACCATGTTGGTCAGGTTGGTCTGAAACTCCTGACCCCATGATCCACCCACCTCAGCCTCCCAAAGTGCTGGGATTACAGGCATGAACCACAGTTGTGCCCGGCCTCCGACACATCAACGTTTTTATCAATAAAAGAAGGCAGATCACAACACATACACGAGGGCTTCCCTCACTTGTGCCCCCACCTCCCCTTACAAGCAGTCACATTCATCTCCTCACCAGCAGCTATGTGTCAGCCTGGCAGTTTCCAGAAATCACTAACCACTGATAGATCCTTTGACTCTGGTTAAACTGGTTTCTCCTCTTTCCCCCTCATTCCCTAAACCAGGAAAATGCTGTTTATCCATTCCAAGCATTTGTAAACGAAGCTTATAAAATATCAGATGAAAAGGCACTATGAAGACGTTCCAGAGCCTGGGTATCAGCAGTGTACCATTACTCAAGGCTGACAGTCCGTAGCCCTTAATTTCAATTGTCACAATACAGGTATAACTGACCTACACGCACATACGCATCAGCAAACACTGACCCTGTGCTGACGACTCTGTGCAGAACACTCTGCTGAATGTTTATCTGTGTACTTTACATGTGACCTATGGCCAGGATCTGCTGGTACTCTAAAGGACCAGGCCCCTTCCAGGTTTTATGACACCCCAGGCCTGACAGGGGAAACGGGGGGCGGGGTGGGTTTGAAGAGGGAGAAAGGGTAATAAACCCCATGGTTACGTCTTCCTCCTCCCTTCACCCTGTCACCCTCTATGATAGGCATCTCACCAGCATTCACGACATCAGACACTTCCCTAACAAAGCCTCCAACTGGGCCCTTCCTCAGATTCCAGGATGAAATGCTCAGAGTGACCCAATTTTACCTTCTTTCAGAAAAGCAGATAAATCATGCTTCAGTCGGTATGCCAGAAACTCACCATTAGAGTGGATGGATATTTTATCTGCAGTAAGCTACAGAAAGGTTCACACCTAGCAGGGTGCAGTGGTTCATACCTGTAATCCTAGCGCTTTGGGAGGCCACGGCGGGCAGATCACTTGAGCTTAGGAGTTTGAGACCAGCCTGGGCGACATGGTGAAACCCCGTATCTACAAAAATACAAAAATTAGCCTGGTGTGATGGCACCTGCCTGAAGTCCCAAATACTTGGTAGGGTGAGGTGGGAGGATCACCTGAGCCCAGGAGGTCGAGGCTGCAGTGACCCAAGATGGTGCCACTGAACTCCAGCCTGGGTGACAGAGTGAGACCCTGCACCTCCACCCCACCCCCTCAAAAAAAGAAAGTTTCAACCTGACTTTGGAGGCAGCAAAATTAAGGAAAGGCTGTAACCTTGTTGGAGTTCCTGGTATGGCAAGAAGGAAAGAGGCCCTGCTTAGAAGTAATGGGTAGCATCTATGAAAAGGGAGGCAGGCAAGCCAAACTCCGGAGCTGGGGAAGAAACAAAGATGGACAATGCCCAGCTAATCCTCCTGCCAAGGATCCCACAGGAAAACCTGTGTCCCCACCCTAGTAACTCCAGGTCTGGCTCCTCCACCTCTGTGTTCCTCTCAGACCCAAACCCACCCAGGTGGATCCCTGACCCAGAGGCTCTGGCGTCCACCAGTAATGCCACCGAGGGCAGCTCTGCACCCTACAGCAGCAGGGTCCCATGAGTTCTTGGCATTCTGAAGTGGGACTCCTCATTTGTTTTCCCACTAGAAACGCCACTGCACACAGTGGGCGACCTACGTAGCATTGGCAGCACAATGCGATAATCAAGGTGAAGTATGGCCTACAGAGAATTTTTTGTTGTTGTTAACTGTTTATTTATCAAGAGAAACAAATTCTTAGCCCACATATTCATGTGTCATAGTTCAGGAACCCTAGTCAGTGACAAACTTCTAGGTAATTCAACCTGAAGAAATTCTTTCTATTCCAAGATCACCTTATACTACGAAAGATACCAGCCTTCTTCATCTCCTCAAAATCTTTCTCAGGACTGTAATTTTTGTAGAAATCTGCGTATGCCTTCTTTCTTGGTTCAGCCACAGCAAACTTAGAGAGAGGTGCAACCCCCAAGGATACCAGGAATGCTCCAACCATATGAATTCGCAGACGCCTGGCCAGAAGGCCACGCATCTGAGGTTTTGCCAAAACTTCAGAAGCCATGGTAGTTACTGTCCTTGATACGTACCCCAACCTCAACACCAACGTCCTTCCAGACTGATGGAAAAATGGACCCTTACGGAGAATTTTATGGGGTGTTTGCATGGAAAATGCGATCTCAGTATCAAAATACCTACTGAAAATGAATTTCTGGAATGAAAGCTTCCAAACGTTAAAAATATCTCTGTAATTCAACACCTCCACAAACTTTTCCTTTTGAAAACAAAAAGCATCTTCACACTGAACCCCAGGCTTCATGAAAAAATAACCCCCAAAAGAATTTACTGCAGAGGTCTCAACCACATTCCTCTGTAAAAGAATGCTGCTCTCATGGCACCTCTCTGTACAGGGAGCGAAGTGTTTAAGAGGACAGGACACGAAGAGAATCCTTTTCTAAAAATGTCTAATATTGTATTCCACTCAAATCGAGCCATACATCTTCCTAGTATTCAGCCAGCTTTTAATTTTTTAGTCTCTCAGTACTAACATAGATAGCAAAGTACACATTTCGAAACTAACTTTTATTAATAGAATCTGAATTCACAATAAACCTCAAGAAAATTACTAAGACCTCTCACTATCCTAGAAATTGGTTGTACAATCTATCATTCCAATAAGTGGAACATCAAGGTGGAAAAAAATGCTGATCTTAAGAATTTTTATCATACTAGTACTTGATGTGATAAAATCTGACCCCTATATCCCACAATACACATTGCCATAGAGATGGGAAGTTGTGATCCACCAAGGGGCAAAAAACCTGTATTTCCCTGTCATTCATTCCAGAATTTACAAGGAATTTAAAAAGCTCAACAACAACAAAAAGAGCTTCATTAAAAAGTGAGCAAAGAACATAAACAGACATTTTTCAAAAGAAGACAAACAAATGGCCAAGAAGCATTTGAAAAAATGCTCAACATCATCACTAATTATCAGAGAAATGCAAATTAAAACCACAGTGATACCAACGTACACCAGTCAGAATGGCTATTCTGAAAAAGTACAAAAACAACTGAGGTTAGTGAGGATGCAGAGACAGGGGAACATGAATACACTGTAGGTAGGAGTGTACATGAGTACATTGTCTACAGAAAACAGCATGGAGATTCCTCTAGGAACTGAAAACAGAACTTTCATTCTATCCAACAATTTTGTTACTGGGTATCTACTCAAAGGAAAACAAATCATTATACCAAAAAGACACCTGTGCTTGTATATTTATCACAGCACTATTCACAACAGCAAAGATATGGAATCGACCTAAGTATCCATCCATGGGTAACTGGAAAAAGAAAATGTGGTGTGTATGCAGAGACACACACACACACACACACACACACACACACACACACGTATTATGTGTGTGTATGTATAGATATATACATACATAGATACAGATATAAACACACAAAATAAAATACTATTCAGCAAAAAAAATGAAGTCATGTCTTTTGCAGCAGTGTGGATGGGATTGGAAGTCATTATCCTAACAGAAATAACTCAGAAATGTAAAGTCAAATGGCACATGTTCTGATATATCAGTGGGAGCTAAATGTGTACACATAGACATAGAGGATAGAATGATAGACAATGGAGACTCAGAAGGATGGGAGCAGGAAGAGGAATGAGAAATTACTTTATAGGGACAATTTACTTTATTCAGACTTGACCATGACACAATATATCCATGTAACAAAATTGCACTTGTTTCCCTTAAATTTACACAAATTAAGAAAAAAAATAAAACCTGCATTTCCCTGTTATAGGGTGAATGTGGTGGCAAGGGATACCAGTGAATCATAAATCTTACCTTAGCTTATTAAACAAAACCAGTGCCTCACTTGGTGATGTCACCTTGGTGCCTTCTTACATACTCGCTTCCTGTACTTGATACCCCTTCCTTAGGAGGTGACACGTGGGAGAGCACATTTTCCCAATGTGCTTCCGGTTTGTCTTCAGAGTCTCTTGTGCCTGGGAACCATGCAAGTGCCTGGGCTGGTTCATGGCTGAACCAAAGAAGCTCAAGTTTCAATGCCTCCTAACTCTGAGGATGAATTGCAGTAACGGTTCATGCTTGGGGCGATGCAGGCAAACCATGTGCAGGTTGTAGCTGCCTGTAATCCCAGCTACTTGGGAGGCTGAGGCAGGAGAATTGCCTGAACCCAGGAGGCGGAGGTTGCGGTGAGCCGAGATCGCGCCATTGCACTCCAGCCTGGGCAACAAGAGCGAAACTCCGTCTCAAAAAAAAAAAAAAAAAAAAAAAAAAAAAAAAAAAAAGAAATTCAAGAGCATGACTGCTCAAGGCAGTCACCCAGCAAGGTCATAATATTCAGACATCCTTCTGCCGGCACTGCACCTGCTCCCAGTCAGTCATCAGGAGTCTAAAAGTCACAAGTTTCATGGGAACTATCACAGAACCACACTGGGAATAAGCCAGGATTTGCATCAAGAAAAATACTAGCCCATGTGTGGGCACACAGGCGTGCCCACTCATGCAAAGTGAAAGAGAGCCACAGCCATCAAAAGAATACAACTCTTATTTTTGCCTTTTTAATACTTTGCCTTGAAAATATAATTATCAATACAATGTAAGTCAAAGAGAGCAGGCTATTTTCTCTGTAGCCTTTTCAATATTCCTGTAGAGACCTAAATTCACTATACTTGTTGTGTTCTACCAGCGTTCTAAAAGCACTACATTTTTTCATGTACCTAATATTAATAATACCAGTTGATATGATCAATCATCCAAAATGCTATGTCAAAACAATTATCATTACTGTTTTGGTTATAGTGGCGAATGCAGCTAGTTACCAGCATCTAAAGCGTATCTCAAGGCGCAGCAACTCAAGCAGAAAGTGTAACAAAACATGCGCTGGCCAGTTAAGCTGGTATTTAAATGCAATGCTAAAAATGCATTTCACACCCAACTTCATCAATCACCAACCAATCCTACTTTGCATCTTGGCTACCGAAAGAAAATGGGATTTGTTTCCCTGAAGAAATATGTCACCGCTCTGCTTGAATTATTAAGCTTTACTATTACAGAGAGAAACAGAGTCAAAAAAAAAAAAAAGAAAAGGAAAAAGGAAACAAAATAGACCCAGGTTGCCATCTACAGACTGATATAAGCATTGCTCAAGAATATAGCATTTGGTAACTGAATAAGTAATTATCAGCAGTTTTAAAAAAAGAAAACATATGTGACTACAGTTTTAATTTTTTAAAAAAGCTATCCTATGAAGTCTCTTTTTTCTAAGTAAAATGAAAATAGTATATAGGTAAAGAACACTAGATCAAACGTTTGCACAAGTTAACATATGCTGGAAAATAATCATAGATATTCAGCCTAACCCTAAAATTTATCACTTTGAAATAAAACTAAACAGCTTATTTAATATCTGACTAAAAATACGTTGTAAGTAGGAAAAGATATGTAGATTTTATCTCTAAAACCAAATTTTTGCATTTTTTACATTATTATGAGTTCTTTCACCCTTCACTTTCATTTTGCTTCCAATTCTTATCACTTTTACCTTTCTAAAGAATAAGAGCCCTCTTGAAACATGAGCATTCAAAAGCACATACTTGGTTCTAATTACTAAAATAGATAGCACTAAAGTAAAAAGCAACTTTAACAATAAATGAATATGAAGGCTGAATTAAAGAATAAGAAAGAGAGAGGGACTTTTGATATTTTAATCAGGAAATTTTCTATAGTCAAAGACATTTGCAGGGAAATCCATTAAGAAAAAATTGCTCAATTTGCAGTAGTATGGACTTAAGCTAATATGCTTAAAGTTATCAAGTGATGGTTTAATCTAGTGAACTGCATAAAACTCTTTTTCATTTTTCCTTGGGGAAAAAGTGTCTTTGGAAGCCAAGATTCATTTTCCAGGTTCTATTTTCTTTCTATCCAAATCAAAAGACACAAAATGCTTCTAGATCACTGCTACGAGCTTATTAGTGGGGGAAAAAAAATTCCCTAAAACCTTCCTTTACAAGACACCAGCAATTCTTTCATGTAACAATTATTTCCAGCAGTTTAAAAACCTAAAATCTGCACATTAGAAAAACCACATTGTAAAACAGAGACTTAAAATGGGCTATTACCTAAAACAATGTCAGGTTTCTCTAAGGGCAACATAAAAGAACAGCTAAAGGCTTATACGTCTTCTTTTTAAAATATTTGCTTCAATATTAAACATACTTTTTTATCTCCATGCCCACCAAGACAAATGCTAAAAACTACTTGTGAATTTCTACAGAAGCGAAAGACCAATAATTCAACTCATTTTGGGCAGGGTCTCATTCTGTCATGCAGGCTGGAGGGCAGTGCCACAATCATAGCTCACTGCAGCCTCAACCTTCTGGACTCAAGTGAGCCTCCCACCTCAGCCTCCCAAGTAGCTAGGACTACAGGTGCATGTCACTATGCCCCACTAATTTTTTTTTTTTTTTTTTTTTGGTAGAGAGAGTTTGGCTATGTTGCCCAAGCTGGTCTCACACTCAAGCAATCTGACACCCGCCTTGGCCACCCAAAATGCTGGGATTACAGGCATGAGCCACTGTGCCTGCCAATAATTCAACTTTTTAATGAAAGTTACTTTCCTATGAACAAGGACTATGTTAATACAGCCTCTTGTGTTCCCAAGGTTTTCCAAATGAGATAACCCGAAAAGATGATCGTTCTCTTTCTTCCAAGGGACAACTACGTAATTTAAAGACTTTAAAAAAACATCCCGGAAGCAAGGATTGGGATTTCCATAGGCTAACAAGAACCTCACAGAAAAGAAGCAAATAACATCTTAGGAATGGCTTTTAATCAAAAATAATTGAGGAAAAGTTTAAAATGAGTCCTGTTTCATAGTGGGTTTTAAAGTATTACAGACTGAACAATTTTTAAATTTCCATTATTCATTCACTCAACATTTATTAAGTGCCTCATATCTGTGAGACCTGTGCCAGTTGCTGGGAATAAGAATAAACCATTAGAACATAGCAAAGGTTTTAGGGGCTTCCCAATCTAGGATGTATATTTTTTTAAAGCCTCTCTTATTTTTAGTGCTCAAGGTAAGGTATGTTCTTTGGGGCTAATTTCTTTTCTTTGGTTCCTGTCACATAATTGGCCCTCGGTAAATATTTGCAGACTATATTTCACCCTAGCCTCCTTGTTTTCTACTCACTGGAAAGAACTGCACAAATTTAAAGATAATCAAAACTTTAAAGAGACATCTTAACAAGAACCCACATTTTGCAGATAGATAACGGAGCTAAAAATAACTAAATAAATAAAGTTAAATGAGTTGCCCAAGGTCAACGGCAGAACTGGGACGAGAATCTAGGACTCCTGACTTCCAGCTCCTCTCCATGGTTTAGGTCTTGGGTGATTCAGACCCTCCATTCCTCTGTGGAGCTGGTTCACCCATTTCGCCTGTTCTTTTAACTTTGTCCCACGCATCTTTGTTCTGACTCTTTAATCATTGGCGCGGCTTCCTCTAAACCCTCACAGGAGTTCAAACTGTCTCCTCAGCTGTGAAGTTCATATTATCTCTAATTGTAAGGTGACTCTTCATCTCGACTTTGAAATAAGCTGGAGCTCCCAGGTGGAACACAGGGCTCTGCCCATGAATCTGAAACCTGATCCCATCAAACCTCTTCCTGGCACCCCTTGCTGTCCCACGGGTGGGGTTTATAAGGGGATCTCAGGCGGGAGGAGCAGGATTCATTTCGCCTCCCACCAATCTGCTTCCCAGCCAGCCATTCCCACCCCAGTGTCGCTCTACTCTGAGAACATGCTTGGAATGAAACCAAAAATCGCCCAGCTTCACAAACACCTAACATCAAAGTTCACACTTTTCATTGCATACTTCTTTAGTCTACCATACTTTTATCTCATAGCAATGAAATCTTGGACTAATGCAGTTTTTTATTTTATGTTATACCATCTCTCACCTGCTAGTGCAAGATGAAACTGCATCAAGTTTTGCTGAATATGTTATTGTTTACTGACAAAATTTCATGTCTGTTTAGCATTCTCTTGGTTATCAGTATAATTAACAAAATGACTTTTCAGGAAAGATGATCTGTGACTAATAAATCATAATGAATACGGGAAAGGGTTACAGACACACGAGTAAGAGAGATCAGTATCACAGTAGTTGCATGTAAAAATGTAAATCAAGCAGTAACAGTGTGAGCAGAGGATGAGAAAAGCATACTTTTAAAATAATACAACCAGGCCAGGCGCGGTGGCTCAAGCCTGTAATCCCAGCACTTTGGAAGGCCGAGGAGGGTGGATCACAAGGTCAACAGATCGAGACCATCCTAGCCAACATGGTGAAACCCTGTCTCTACTAAAAATACAAAAAATTAGCTGGGCATGGTAGCGCGTGCCTGTAATCCCAGCTACTCAGGAGGCTGAGGCAGGAGAATTGCCTGAACCCAGGAGGCGGAGGTTGCGGTGAGCCGAGATCACACCATTGCACTCCAGCCTGGGTAACAAGAGCGAAACTCTGCCTCAAAAAATAAAAAAATAAAATAAAATAATACAACCACAAGATATATTTGTTCTCAAAACAAGTGTCCTCATGGCACAACATCTAATTACAAATAAAAACTAAGCATAAACAACCCCATCACAATGAAGGTGAAGGATATGAACAGACACTTTAGAAAAGAAGACATTTATGTGGCTAACAAACATATGAAAAGAAGCTCATCATCACTGGTCATTAGAGAAATGCAAATCAAACCACATTGAGATAGCATCTCACGCCAGTTAGAATGGCGATCATCAAAAAATCTGAAGACCCCAGATGCTGGAGAGGATGTGGAGAAATAGGAACACTTTCACTCTGTTGGTGGGAGTGTAAATTAGTTCAACCATTATGGAAGACAGTGTGGCGATTCCTCAAGGACCTAGAAATAGAAATTCCATTTGACCCAGCAATCCCATTACTGGGTATATATCCGTTCTATTATGAAGACACATGTGCACGAATGTTCACTGCGACACTGTTTACAACAGCAAAGACCTGGAACCAACCCAAATGCCCATTAAGGATAGACTGGATAAAGAAAGTTGGCACATATACACCATGGAATACTACGCAGCCATAAAACGGGATGAGTTCAGGTCCTTTGCAGGGACATGGATGAATCTAGAAACCATCATTCGCAGCAAACTGACAAGAACAGAAAATGAAACACTGCATGTTCTCACTCATAAGTGGGTGTTGAACAATGAGAACACACAGACACAGGGAGGGGAACATCACGCACTGGGGTCTGTTGGGGGTTTGGGGTCTAGGGAAGGGATAGCAGGGGGTGGGGAGATTGGGGAGGGATAATACTAGGTAGGTAATGGGAGGATGGAGGCAGCAAATCACCATGGCATATGTATACCTATGTAACAATACTGCAACATCTGTACATGTACCCCAGAACTTAAAGTATAATATAAAAAAAAACTAAGCATAAAAACAACAGCATCTCTCGGACACAAATACAATTTTCTTTTAAAATTCTCATATATGACAATAAGGAATATCTTCTGGGGGCCAGGGAAACAAATGGATCTATTTAAGAATTAAAATTGAGGCCGGGCGCAGTGGCTCAAGGCTGTAATCCCAGCACTTTGGGAGGCCAAGGCGGGTGGATCACGAGGTCAAGAGATTGAGACCATCCTGATCAATATGGTGAAACCCCGTCTCTACTAAAAAATACAAAAAATTAGCTGGGCATGGTGGCCCGCGCCTGTAATCCCAGCTACTCAGCAGGCTGAGACAGGAGAATTGCCTGAACCCAGGAGGCGGAGGTTGCAGTGAGCCGAGATCACGCCATTGCACTCCAGCCTGGGTAACAAGAGCGAAACTCCGCCTCAAAAAAAAACAAAAAAGAATTAAAATTGTATCACAGCCTTAAGATAATAATAACACACTTACCACTGTTTGGAATGGTTTCTTGTGAATTCTTTAACTTTACATTTTGTTTCACTTTGGACAGTTTTTCTGAATTTACATCTTTTTTCCCTTTCCTCTTCAGGGGCTGAGGAGATGAGTTGTCACCGGATCCAATTGCTGACTTAGATTGACGATCATTTCCCTAAATGGCAAAATAGTATCCCCTTATTATCAGCTAATGAACTCTGGAAAAGATTCCTGGTAATACATGTCATTAACTATTGGTAAGCAGGGCAGGGGCATGCATTGTCCCAGTTCTGCAACTGCCCATCTTCATACAGTCACTCCAAATGTACCTTCCCAGAGGCAAAGGGTCTAGGAGAGGACAGAGGATAAGAACAATAGCTAACCATCACTGGGTTATGTACCAGGTACCCTATAAAACAGTATTTGCCCAGTCCTCACACTAGCCCTGTGAGATAGACGCCACTGTTACCACGCCACTGTGTAGGAGAGTGAGTGGAGTTTAGAGGATAAATCTTGCGTAAGGTCCTGTAGCCAGTCAGCGGCAGAGCAGCTGCCTCCAAAACCACTGTAAATCCAGTGCCTTAACCATCCTCCCACTCCCACACCTTTCTGCAAGAATCACCCAGTCTCTGTTGGGTGAGACATAGTGACTGCCCCCAGAGTGATCAATTAATCTACAAATGCTTTCTTAACAAATTGTCGCTATGGGTATACAGACATCATCCTACTACAAGCAGCTCTACGCTGTGCTTGCAGATATTCTCGTGTTAATGAGTGTGTTGATGACCCCCATGGTCCCTAAGAATTGCAAATCCAGAGCAACACACAGACTCAAGAGGCTCAGGACCACATGTACCACTTGCTCCCGAGGGAGCTGTGCAGCTAATGGGCCCCTATTCCTACAAGGAGGCAGCCAGACTGATCACACCTTCCATGGTTATCTCTGGTCCCCATGTGCCCCTCACAATAAAGACCCTGTGGCTGCCCAAAGTGGGCTTTTACACATGAGTGAGGTTGAGTTTCGGTGGCTCTCATCACTGGCCCAGTACAGCTCCTGGGGAGCCACATGGCAGCCACTATAGTGGAGGCTACTGCAAGGAACAGCTGTGCTGATACTTAGCTACTGCTTGGCCACTGCTACACCAAGAAACTCCCTCTTGCCAGGTACAGTAGTCCCCGATACTTAGGAGGCAGTGGTGGCAAGATTACTTGAGTCAGGAGTTTAAGGCCAGCCTAAGCAACGTAGCAAGATCCCCGCCATCTCTGAAATTAAAAAGGAGCCTGGTGTGGTGGTGCATGCCTGTAGCCCCAACTACTCAAGAGGCTGACACATGTGACCTCAGTCACATTACGGTCACCCCCTGCGGAGGTCTGTCCTGCAGACCCTGACTCAATGATGGAAGCATAAATGCACTCTCACACCCATTACAGTGATTCAGGTAGACTAGGAAAGGTTGTCGGCTGCTGTCAGAGGGGGAATGCAGCTAACACACCAAGACTACCTCTGGATCCTCACATTTTTTCAGTTTAAATTTCATTAAAGAGGTTGTAAGTCAACATGCTTGTGGATAATTCACATGGTTATGAATGATAAACGTTTTTGGTTCTGGGAGGGCCCAGAGTAAAGGCAATTAACGGGTCATTGCCTCCCTTTGACCTCCCACTCAGAGGACCATCAGCACAAAGTTTACATGAGCAAACAAATTAGAGAGGGACAAAGGCATGGGGGTAAACAGACAACTGGGAAAACCTCTTATCATCCCTATCTTTTTCCTATGCTAACTTAATGAACTGGCTTCCTTCAGCCTGTCCCAATAAAACCTTTCGGCCTTCCAAAAGGTGTGAGACTGTAATCTATAGCTTTCCCCAATGTTTCCCTAATTTTTTTGCCAGCCACCCCAAGTGAATCTCAACAGACACAGGAGGACCACTTGAGCCCAAGAGTCCGAGACTGCACTGAGCTGTGATCACACCACTGTACTCCAGCCTGGGCAACAGGAGACCCTGTCTCTAACCAGAAGAAAAGATAAAGAAACTTCCCGTTACTAAGTCAACCAGGCAACCGTGGCTCTCAGATGCTCAGGTGCTAAACATACCTGAGAGTATATGGTGTGAGGCTACAGGCGGTGGAAAGAATACAAGTTTTAGAAACTCCAAATACATGGCTCAGAGCTACTGCTCTGCCACTGAACGAAGGGACCACGGGCCAACTAACTCTTAATTCCTCTAAGCCTCAGTTTCCTCATTATATGAGTGGAGTTAATGTACTTGCCTTTAGGTCTCGCATGAGGAAGTAATGACAAGGCTTAGCAAGTGACTAGTTCAGTGCCTGATGTACAGTGTTTGTTTAATAAGTATCAGAATGCTTTCTTCAAGAGCAGAGAGTTAATCTTTTTCTTAAAAATCGTAACAAGCTCATACCATATTGAGTGTAATCTTTATGCAACATCTGTACTATGCTTGTGTCTGAAAGTAAATGTAGTAATATTAAACAAATCTGCCTAGAAAACCATTATAACTGTTCATTTTAAACATTTATATATTCAGTCATCCAGAAGCATTTAAATAGTTTTAGCCATCACCCAATTAGGAACAGAAAAATTCACAGCCCTACAAATGAAGTTATTTATGCTATTTTGCCATCGCCTACAAGTAAATGAATTATGCATAGGTTTATTAACAGTATGAAAACTTGTCCAAATCTATAACACTTTTTGTGTAATTTAATTTCCTATTCTAATGGCAATTTAAACATACAGTTTCCATTTAATTATTATAGTAACTGCAACCAGAGTTACTTTTTCTTTTTTCTTCAAGGATTCTTTCTTGAGAATCTTAAACTCAGCCATAAACTGTCTGGCAGAGGAAACAGATACGCAATCATAGTGAAGGTTCCAAAATCATCAGCCAAGTATCATAGTCCCTTTTATTCTCAATACAGCCTTTCATCCCAAGACTTTTTTTTTTTTTTGAGATAGAGTCTTGCTCTGTCGTCCCGGCTGCAGTGCAGTGGTGCGCTCTCAGCTCACTGCAACCTTTGCTTCCCAGGTTCAAGCAAGTCTCCTACCTCGGCCTCCCAAGTAGCTAGAATTACAGGTGTGTGCCACCACACCCAGCTAATTTTTTTGGATTTTTAGTAGAGATGTGGTTTCACCATGTTGACCAGGCCGGTCTTGAACTCCTGACCTCAGGTGATCTGCCCTCCTTGGCCTCCCAAATTGCTGGGATTTACAGGTGTGAGCCACTGCACCTGGCCAATTTTTAAATTTTAAAAGCTTTAGATGAGAGGATCAACCTTTCACAAGCAGTTAGCAAGCCTACTAGAATGTTCTGAGATGCTGTTGAACTTGAAGGGACTGGAGTGGAACCTAATGAATGAGAAAGCCTGGCACTCAGCAGGCTCATTTTCTGCAACTCTCTGGGGTAAGCATTACTCACAAAGGGGTGCCACAGGGGAGACCGCAGAAGCCCCACTCTGGAGTGTGTGTCATTCTAAGTCGCCTCTCTTGTTTATGAAAAGACATGAAAGTTCTGATTTATCAAATTTCTGATAAAGACACTTGAAAAGGGGTCATTTTGGAGCACTAACAAAGGCTAATTAATTCAAATACCTACATAATGCACATATTTGGTAGTTGACACTTACTCGTACATTCAATTATTAATTAATAACTAATCTCCAGGCATTTTGTGAGTAAAAAGTAAACCAAACTTGGAGACAGGAAAGAATTCTTTTGCAATTAGAAAATGTTAAATAATTGAAATGCTTTCTTTTCTGGGTTATTTTGTTTGTTTGTTTTAGATAGGCTCTTGTTAGGTTTCCCAGGCTGGTCTCAAACTCCTGGACTCAAGCGATCTTCCCACCCCAGCCTCCTCAATAGCTGGGATTACAAGCGTGTGTCACTGCACCAGCTAAATGTTTTTCTTATTTTTTAAAAAAAAAAAAAGAGGATGGGGGGAGAAGAGAAAAAAGTTGATTTATCTACAGTGTTAATAATGTGAAAATAAATACATTATATATATAAACATATAACATAAATTATATACACATAATTCATATGTTTGTATTATACAATTACATAAATTATATATACCTAGAGAGGGAAAAGGACAAAGGGAGAGAGGGAGGTTTTTTTTTTTTCTATAAGGCTTCCACATGTGACTTGTAACTCAAATCCATAGAGAATCATTGCTATTTGCAGGGCATAAGAGACAGAGGAGTTTTGCTATCTCATACACCTATACCAGTAAATAAAACAGCATCACTGAGTGTCTCTTAGGTGCTACATACACATTAACACAAATACTTACCATATAGATAAGTATTATTTTCACCATTTTATGGATAATAAATTAACTTTCTCAGGGTCTGATTTTTCTACTGCCTTGAAGCTTTCTAATGCTCAAAGCACTAAAACCTTCTATTATATAGTATGGTTCCCTAAAACAGCCATCCCGGAAGTAACAAATTATGGCTTTATCTCAAAGTGGAAGAAATCAAGAAGCAGCCTAATTTTACAGGGTGTCCTGTGGAAAAACTAGACCCCATGAGATACCCAACCACTGTCCTGCCCTTTGTCACACACGCATATCAGTATATTCGAGAGGAATACCAAACCTTTGGACCAAACAGACAAAAAGCCAAAAACAGCCTCCATTCACCCCTCACTCTACCGAGACTGGGATTCATTTTCTTTGTTTTGTTTTCTTGAGACTTGTACTCTGTCACCCAGGCTAGAGTGCAGTAGGGCAGTATCAAGCAATTCTCGTGTCTCAGCCTCCCGAGTAGCTGGGATTACAGACACCCGCCACCGTGCCAGGCTATTTTTTGTACTTTTAGTAGGGACAGGCTTTCACCACATTGGCCAGGTTTTTCTCAAACTCCTCACCTCAAATGATGCTCCCGCCTTGGCCTCCCAAAGTGCTGGGATTACAGATGTGAGCCACCACACCTGCCCAGGATTGGGATATTCTTTAAATAGTTCCCTAGTCTCTTTCCAACAAGATCCAACCAACTCAGGTCTTTTTCATTAGCATATAAACTCATTTCTAGTCCCATGAAAATGTGCCAAAAATATATACACCATAAAACAGCAAATTTAAAATAATTTTGTGAGAGGTTTGCCTCAGTGAGCAGCCTTCACAATGTGTGTATTTCAGGGGTGCACCCAGAGATATTATGAGCCGGGGTGGGGGGGGTGGGACTAGATGGTGACTCCACCTGACATTTCTTATATCTGCTGATGACAGGAGTAAGAAGCCCTTTTACCTACACCAGCCTCAGTTTCCCCCATGGCAAAATAAACTTTTTGGGGTATGAGGAATTTACTTTAATATGTTTATAACTTGCTTCACAGTGACATTGTGATACTTGGATAATAACGAATTTTTTATCAAAACCTTAGGAGTCATAATATTTGATCCTGTAAACTACTGGCCATAAGATGGTAATAAGGACGACAAAGATTACTTAGTCATTGACTTTAACTTTCAAATGCTTTCCTGATTTTTCATCTTTTCCAGTAGAGGGCACTGCGATTCTGCCTGGTGTCACCTTGCCACTGGAAAGCAGCCTTCTGCAGATGGATTTATTTTTCAAGCTCAGGGAATTTAATTTAATGTATTAATGTAAGATAATTTACTTACATTTTCCTTTTGTTTTTAAGGCTAGAATCACAACTTGAAATTTTTCTCAACATGCTAATTTCTGTGACTTGCAGCATTGCATCTGTATAAGGGATGACTTCCAGTCTTACTGAGCAACTCAATTGTGTACCAGCAGGGGTCCCTGTACAGTCCATGGCAGCTGCTTTCTCTCAAGTTCTACCAGTCCCTCATCCACACTCCCTTCTGTATACAAAGGAGCAATTCCTAAAAAGCCATGTAGGAAAAATAAATTTCTCAAACTCTAGTTCTGCGTCCCCTTTGATTTGCATCACGAGTTGAGATGCTTTCCCCATTGATTTTGCAGTGGCTCCTAAAGCTGGAAGCTAAGCTTGCCCCACACAGCCCCTTTCACTCACACCCCTCCTCTCAGTGCCAGGCAGCTAATGATGTATAAAATGCATGCATTCTCCAGGGAACCAGTTCATTATAGGAAAGGAGTAAATTAATCCTGTTAAAAATCGAGTGTGTGACTTCGGATTTACTGGCATGGGAAGTTCTGTGTGGGTTGAAGCCAAACATTCAGACACTGCCTAAGTGGAGTGAGTAAGAGCCCAGCAAGCACTAGGCACCGTGCCAAGGGTTATTCTCCTCTACTCAAACGTAACCTCCTGAAAGAGGCCTTTCCAACCACCCAGCTGAAATAGCACACTCTTTCACTTCCTCTTCCCATGTCTTCATGTATTTTTATTCATGCTTATCCCTAGTGGATATCACATGTATTGTGCATTTGTTGCTGGAATGTAACCTCTGTGCATTTAGTATTTTAGAATCTCTGGGCCCTGAAGCACCAGAACAGTGCCCAGGACATCATATGAACTCAATAAATCGTGTTGGATCAATGAATCCATCAATGACAATATGCTCAAAGAGGAGTTATAATAGATACCTGACCCCACTGCAGCCACCTATCAAACTCACCTGTATCACATACCTGTACTCCAGCCATCCTACTGCCTCCTGCTTCTATTCTTGCCCCGATCCACTTCCCTAGCCAGAATGGGCACTTAGCAATGTGAAGCAAATTATATCATTCCCTTCCTATAACCCTCAAATGGCACCCCATCAAGAAATAAAATCCAAATCCCTTGCATGCCTGCCTGATTGCGCCCTGCCTGCCTGTCCAATTTCAGCTCCAAGCACCCTAGCCTTCTTTCTGCCCTCCTCGTATGCCAGGCTCTTTAGCAAGGACCTGTGTGACTTTGTTCCCTCTGCGTTGGATGCTCTTCTTCCCCTGCCTCATCCCTGCACAGCTGTCTCTGTTATATCACTAAGGTCTCAGTTTTAGACAATTTTATAGAAATCAATGCCCTGACACATTTTCTTTTCCTCACAGCACTTATCACCATTTGAAATCATTTGTACATTTGTGTGTGTGTGTGTGTGTGTGTGTGTGTGTGTGTGGTTTTTTTTTTCCCCAGAAAGTGATTTATTTAGGCAGAGAGAAAGCTTCCATGAGGATTGTAGAAGGGGACCCGAGGATGGAATCCCGGAGAGGAAAGCAGCTTCCACACTGAGTGGAAGGGGACTCCAGAGGGGGAGCTCCCGGACAGAGAGAAAGCTTCCACAAGAATGGCGGAAGGGGAGCCAAAGATGGAATCCCTATTTGCACATTTGTTTACTAGTTCTCCCATGCTTCCCATCCAAACCCCCCCAAACACACACATACACACACGCCTGCACACGCGCACTAGAATGGAAGCACCATGGAGTCCAAGTCCTTGTCTATCTACCACTACAGGCTCAGTACCTATAGCAGTTCCTGGCACTGAGTAGGTGCTCAGTGAATATGTTTGGAACGGATGACGGATGGGGTACATGAAGACACAGTGCTACGGGCACACTTTAGAAAGAGGGACAGACTCTGCCATATTATTTTCCTAAGTCATAGCGTGAAACTACATTTGACAACTTTGTCTTTGCTTTCTATGGGGTGCAAATACACATCATGACTTTGAGTCTTTGATATCACTTCCTCCCTGATGTGTCTCCTGACACACGTATCTTGTTTTCCTTTTGGCATCTTATATGACTCTGCACTTTCATTTCTATCATACGTCGTAAGTATCTACTGATATATGGAATTGTTTGTTTCCCCTTTGTCTCCTTGAGGAGACCATGAGTCTCAGAGAGAGCATCCAATCTTTGTGTTCATTGCTGTATCCCTGGGGCTTACTATCGTGCCATACACTTGGAAAATTCAATCATCAGATGAACTGATGTGATGTCCTTGATGGGTCACAGTATCCACAGCATCCAGTCTAATAAACTTCCAAATCAGCAAGAAATACTATTGCATGTGTGTACCTACACATGCATTTTAAAGCAAGAAATGCTTTACCCATTTTTAATGAAAATTTTAGTTTTTCAAATTTCAGAATAGTAAACATGTAATTCCAAAGTTCAGTCACTGTGAATGCAAAGAGTTGGGCCATGATTTTTGTCCTGACGTCGACTTTTCCTGTGACTTGGGGTCAATTATTCAATTACAATGGGTCTCTGTTTAACTATCATTCCTCCAGCTGTAGTGTAAAAATTAACAAGCTATTATCTATACCAGACGCAGAAGGGATTCTGCCAAAGAGTCCTACAGAAAAACAAACAAAAAAGCAAAATACAATTTCCAGTCCCTAAATTCATGGGTTTTATTTAGCTTTATAGTAGCTATGATGTATTTTTCAACTACTGAAATATTGTTTTCACTCCTCTTTCACGCCACACCTGTGAAGTTACGCTGCCTCAAGCCCTCTGTGGTCCCCACTGCACTGTCTTCCTCCAGGCTTCCCTCCTCCATTCTCTCACTTGGCAGCACCAGTGAGACGTGCTCTATGCAAGCTGTGCTCGGTGATGAAGCACCACAGTGACGCCATGTCTGGTCTTCCACTAGGACCATTCCACAGCTGGTCATATCTGCGACTCAGGCCAGGTGCAGTGGCTCACACATGGAATCCTAACACTTTGGGAGGCCAAGGCAGGCCGATCGCTTGAGCCCAGGACTTTGAGAACAGGCTGGACAACAAGATGAAACACTGTCTCTACAAAAAACACAAAAATTACGGGGACACATGCCTGGAGTCCCAGCTACTCGGGAGACTGAGGTGAGAGGATCGCTTAAGCCTTGGAGATCAAGGCTACAATGAACCATGATCATGCCACTGCACACCACCCTGGGTGACACAGTGACACCTTGTCTCAAAAAAAAAAAAAGCCCGCAACTCTACAACCTCAGCCCTGATGTCCACGTCAGGCCTCAGCTCTGCCGTTTGCAGCTGCTTGCCGCACGCTTTCAACTGCGTTTCCTGAGGATTCTTCCAACTCAACAAGTTTGAAATTACGTAGGTCAGTATTTGCTCGGACTGCCCTCTCCTTGGCCACAGAACTATCATTTTCTCAAATTCCAAGCTTAAAAACCTCAGTTATCTGTGCCCCCAACCTCTCCATTCCTCTCCGTTAACCCCTTGTATCCAATCATCACACAAATCCTTTGTTCCCTGGTTTCCTCCTGAACCATCGTCACTTTCTGCTGCCTCTGCCAGCTCCCCCGTCCAGACTCTTATCCCCTTACACCAAGACAGCTGCCACTGCCTGGCAATCATCCGCTTATCTATGGCTTCTCACCATGTGAAGTCTTTCTCCATGTAAAAGATCTGATGTTCCCCAAATGGACTCAGATTAATATGCTCACCTCTTAGAAGGATAAAGACTAGACTTTACATTCTTTCTTTCTTTTTTTTTTTTTTTTTTTTTGAGACGGAGTTTCGATCTTGTTACCCAGGCTGGAGTGCAGTGGCGCGATCTCGGCTCACCGCAACCTCCGCCTCCTGGGTTCAGGCAATTCTCCTGCCTCAGCCTCCTAAGTAGCTGGGACTACAGGCACGCGCCACCATGCCCAGCTAATTTTTTGTATTTTTAGTAGAGACAGGATTTCACCATGTTGACCAGGATGCTCTCGATCTCTTGACTTCGTGATCCATCCGCCTCAGCCGCGGCGCAGAGGCTCAAGCCTGTAATCTCATTTCTTTCTTAAACACAGATGACAAAGATGCGTGCCTTGTGGGGTGAGGTTAAATAAATCACTCCTGTAAAGAGCCTGGCATAGTGTTGAGCCGTCAAGTGCCCAGTAAGTGTCAGCCAGCGTGACTTCTTCTTCACATGCCCACGTCTGCCCCGTTCCTCTCACCCTCCCTTGGATCTGAAGGCCCTCTCCTCTCATCAACCTTTTTCTGAATTTTAAACAGTCTCAAAGGCAGAGCTCGAATTCAACTTCCTCTGTGTACTGCTGCCATGCTCCATTCATTCCTTCCCTGCCTCTCATGGCCACCTATCTCTACATATTCGGTGTTCCACGTTAGCTTCTTACCTTTTTAAGCTATCTTCTCTATTTTAAGTAGATTGTAGGTTGCCTGAGGGCAAGAGCTACATTGATTTTTATTTTTGTCATACATAGTACAACAGTCTCAGCTAATGAGTTCTTAATAAATATCTGCTATGCTGAGTTCAGCACTACTTATATACACAGTTATTTTTCTTTCTTTCAGGAATTGCACATGATATAACGAAAAAAGGAGGGATCTAAATCATTAGGAGGTATCATTTCCTAGAAATCATTTACTTTACAGAATAGCAAATGAAGAATGTTGCTTAGTTGATTCAGGGTGTGGGTGGCGGGGTGTCAAATCAGTTCTGACCACAACTTGTCAGGCAATTCAACCAAAAGGGAAGAAAGAGAAGCCTCAGTCAGGAAGAACTGCCAAGGCGACGCTCCGGCCCGAGACAGAGCTCACCCCATCGTGGAGCACAGACTGGAAATTACAAGTAGATAAGGAAATTACCTACTGAAAGCTGTCACTGCTCCCACAGAGTAGGTATTTAATAAATGTTCGACTTAACAAACAATGAATAGATGACAAATGGAAAAAATTTGGATGGCAAACTAAATACTCGGAACAATTCTCAATCTTTTCAAGGAATATAAATGATTACCCCTTTTCTCACCAAAACTTCCCTTTTAGCCTTTGTTAAAGATAGAAGCCAAGACTAGATGATCACTGATGTGACTTACTACAATAGTTCTTAGAGCTTCATGTATGACTGCCAAGATTTTCAGCACATTATAAATTATGTCAGGTGTACATACAAGGAAAAATGTTAAAATACATATTCTAAAAACATTAGCTCTGCTTAGGATAGTTGTAACAGTAAAGTTCTAGTGCTGTTTCACATAACTTGTTATATGCCACAAAGTGGCTGCGTTTTTTTCTCTTGGAACTTAATTGAAACCCAAAGGACAGTGTCTTTGTATCATAAAAACACAGAACATTAATGAGGAAAGCATCTGATACTTACACTCCCTTTAGACTTCCTGGATCCTACAATAGGAGGCAGTGAAGAAGCTTTCTGACTGTGGAAACAAATTGCAATTTAGAAATCTGGATGTTATTTACAAATAATGTACAACGCAAGATAATCATCATCCCAACCCGGAAGTCAACTGTTTGCTGCTATCTGTGCTTCACAAAAGGTAACCTACACTCTAACATACACTTCCCCAGTTTCACAAAGATCACACAATTTCCAAATTCCATCCCAAAAGATTTTTAATGTTTCCTTGTATACTATTTTAATCAATGTTTACAGATCAGCTTTTAGTACCACCTGAAATTGGTACAGCATTTTTATACAGATCCCGAAGTGTTCTATTTGCATTTCAAAAAATCATTTCCAAATGTGAGTGATGATTTTTTCCAGACTGAGTTAAAAACAAATTTCCTTTGTTTCTCTGCTGTCTACTATGTCTACCTCTGATAGAAGAGTGGAGGTAAAACACTGCTATTTGCATTCAGGTAGCTTTCAAACCAGTTGTCCTCACCAAAAAATTAAAAATTCTTTTAGACTGTAAGAATAAGTTGTTTTGCTGATATCTGTGTTGTTAGGAGTTGAAAACCCCACTGAATCTCTCCAAAAATAGAAGGACACATACATAAAAATAATTCCTACTAACTGTGTGAGAAGGGCAAATGTGAGTTACAGTTTTCTTATCACCATCACATACACACTGCTGCTCACAGCAGTTAACCTAGGCTTGCTCAGCAAAGATGGTTAAAGGATTTAATTTCATGGATGGGCAAGGTTGGTTAGCAATAAGGCAGCTGGTAAATAATTCAGAAGTGCTAGAAAACCATGTGCTCTTGCATAGTTCAAACACCACCTCTGAAATTCCATGTCATCTATGACTTATTTAGAAGCTCTTGGCCAGCTTCTCCATCAAGTTACACAAATTGTGAATTAATGGAAAACACATTGGTAACATTCTGCTGTATCTCTGCAGATGAAAACCATAAAAAAAATGGGTTTGCAATGACAAGGGGGTCACAGGATCTCTGGGAAAAGCAACAGTGATGGATCCCTGTGCACCATGAGCAAGCCGAGAGGTTCTGCAGCAGAGCCCAGAGCTCTTCCTGAGTGACTCTGCCGCATATCTCCTTGGCTGAAATAAAGCATCTTTCACAAATATATGACAGTTCATGGAGAAAAACTGTGTATAGTACATTGTAATTAGAAGTATAATCCTTAAAATCTTAAATGCATTTACTGTACACCCATCCTCTCTCTTTGCATAAGTGGGATTACATTGTTTTTATATATTACAGTTATTATTAAAACAAGTATAAAATAATAGGTTTTTTTGAACGTTCTGGGATGTTTCTATCCAAACCAACTAAAAAGTGATTTGGTCTAGAAACTATTAAGACACAAAAACGCCAGGAGGCCAAGGCGGGTGGATCACCTGAGGTTGGGAGTTCGAGACCAACCTGAACAACATGGAGAAACCCTGTCTGTACTAAAAATACAAAATTAGCTGGGAGTGGTGCTGCATGCCTGTAATCCCAGCTACTAGGGAGGCTGAGGCAGGAGAATTGCTTGAACCTTGGAGGCCAAGGTTGTGGTGAGCACAGATTACACCACTGCACTCCAGCCTGGGCAACTAGAGTGAAACGCCACCTCAAAAAAACAACACAAAAACTTGTAATAATGTGTGCTGTAGAGAAGCTCATTGCCCTGTATCTTCTTCAAAAGAATAAATTTTTGTATTTACTATAAATTTCATGCATTCTAAAAAAAATACTATGTAGTCTTTCATAATTCCTAGAAATTATATTTTCTCAGTCTCCCATCATGGCAATAAAAACAAAGATCAATGTATATCAAATACGCTTTCCATTCTAAGTGATAAATTAGATTATCAGTTACATAAAATATAATAGTGGCCAGCAAAAGACCCAATGCTATTTCAAGTGATAACTAAAGCATGAGGAGTGAATAACTAGAAGTGAGACTTACCCATAAGGCCTTCTCGTTGTTGACTTATCAAAAAGTAACTCACTGTAAGGAAGTTTCTTAAACTTATCTCTGCCGACAGCCACATAAAGCTGCCCATTCTCCAATTCTGCTCCACTCTCAACAGGTTTTCCTTCTAAAGTGTAAAGCCTGTCAAAAATATGAACACCAACAATTAGAATTTTAACAAATATTGAAAGGACTGCCAAAGATTCCAAAGTATTCTGGATGCCAAAAAAATTAAAATTACACAGTAAATAAAAACACTCTGTACTTAATTTAGGTCATTTGTTACTATTCTCATTATTGCATTATAGATGCCTTAAAGTCATTAGATTCCACTCAATGCGAATGTCATAATGCAGACACAATGACCACCTTGCTATGTGATATCGCTGGCCTAGAGTTAGAACCTGTACACTGCCATTTTATAAAGAACAAAACTGTTTCTATTCTCCTCACAATGACTGCTAACCTTGGCTTCTGTAGACTGCTAGATTATTTGCAGGATGCAAATCGAGGTAAAGCTGCATACCTTCTCTTATCTGCCACAATTGCTGGCCTTTGTTTACCAGAGTAAGCACCCCCAGATAACTCCATCCTGGCGCCAAGTAAATAAAAATCTATGGATCCCACCCCTACCCAGATGATGTGTAAAAGAATGTTAATCTCAGCATCTGTGAACCCCTTAAATAACAATCAGAATGTCAAATAGTCCCCTGGCCCTTGAAATGTCCGGAACCCCCTCACCCTCATCTCCGCCCAGAAGTTGATTTGAATCCACTGGCCCTCCGAATGTCTGAAGTCCCTCACCCCATCCTCTCCCCTCACCCCCAAGGTGATTTTACGGGTATAAAAAGGTCTTGTCACCCTTCTTTCTCTGCCACGGGTTGGAGACATGTGAGTCCTCCGTGGTCACCGGCAATAAACCCTGCAATTTGGCATACTTTTGTTCTGGTGTTGACTTTCTGTGCTCGGTTCGATGCAACAGCTATACACGGTTTCATCCCAATAAGCCTGACAATCTAGCATAAGGATCCCTATCGCTGCCCTGTTAAAATTTTAGAGGAGAAAAATTAACTTGTACAGATCATAGCACTGTAAATAAAGCTCTTTTTCCATTGAACATTGATTCTTCTAGTTGTATTTTGCTAATATTTTTAAATTTAATTTTCTTAGCATATTCATTAGGCTGGCATGCTTGTGACTGCATTATGTGAAAGAACAGCTCTCAAGCAAAGCGTTACATACACACACACAGAGAACTGGGTCAGAAACAATCAGGTGAGGGGCAGGAGGGAAAAGAAGCCACTGCCAGGGTTAATCATGCAGAACTGCACAGCATTCGGGCTTCTTTCTTCTTTCGCCGTCTCTTCTAAGCAAAAAAAGAGTGAACATTATAACTTCCCAGAATCTAGCAGTTTCACAACATGCTTCCTTTACTGTAAAACCGCTGCTATGAACTACAATATGTTACTTATTAAAAGAACAGTGATAATTTTACCAGATTATTTTAAATGTCCACAGAATTATTTTTAAAGAACAGGAAAATAAGTACTAGAAAACTAAACCAGAAAGACAGTGCATATTTTTGAAGGTTACAATGTTACAAAAAACTATTTATAAATGGAAGAATTTCAATATCATCAAAAAGCTTTCTGTCTTCCTATATTACACAATAAGATCAAATGTCATTTACAGAAGAAAAAAAAACAAAACAAACACTGACCTCTCAGCTTGTTTACTGATCATGTAAATGACTGTAACATACAGAACCATGAAAAACAATGAAAATAGCCATCACATTCCTGAAATGTATTTGTGGTTTTAGTTAGTATATGGATGATAAAGTCTCTTTCTTTATCACATTTTACCTCTACTCCTAACAAGTCTAAATATCAACACTTAACCCAGAATTCTGTCTTTTCTGCCTTAACTTAGGCTGGACAAAGTGGCCCATGCCTATAGTTCCAGCTACTTGGGAGGCTGAGGCCAGAGGATCACTTGAGCCCAGGAGTTCAAGATCAGCCTGGTTAATATAGTGAGTCCCTATCTCAAATCAAAACAAAAAAAAAAAAAACACTTGACCAAGGTTTCTGAATAGTGACATTATTGACATTTTGGATCAGATAATTCTTTGATGGCGAGGTGAGTAGACTGCCCCGTACATTGTAAGATGTTTATTAGCAGCACCCTTGGCCTCCACCCACTAAATGGTAGAGTAGCCACCCCATGCCCAGTTGAGACTACCAAAAATGGTCCCAGGCACTGCAAAATGCCCCCAAGGGGCAAAATCATGCCTGGTTGAGAACCAGTGGCCTAGACCCAAGCATTCTTTTTCCACTTGTCGTCCAAATAGTTGTACCTGAATCAGCAGTAATTTCAAAGCTGGAAATTAAAAGGCAGCATATCTGTGGACTCTGGAAACAGCCAAGAGTTGACTTGTTTCCTCTGCAGGTAGGTAAAATATAGTGAAGAAATTATTTTTGTTAATACAGACAAGGTCTTGCTATGTTGCCCCCACGCTGGTCTCGAATTCCCAAGCTCAGCTCAACTGATCTTCCTGCCTTGGCCTCCCAGGGTGCTGGGATTATAGGTATAAGCCACCACACCGGGCCCAGCACTGAATAAATTCTAATGCATAATTTTAGCCTTCTTTTATGTAACTATTGTTTATTTACTTTCTTCTTTTTCTGCTAACAGAAGAAACATAGAAGCAAGTTCAATAAATGTGTATGGGATGCTTTTTATATATGAATATACTGATGCATAGGGAGGGGTCAACCATAAGATTTATTAATGTTAAAGAAAAGTGGTCATGTCCCAAGAGAGCAGCAACCAAATCTCTCATATCTGACATTACATTAATAATTATTTTTCACGTATCCTAAATATATACACACCCAACACAGGAGCACCCAGATTCATAAAACAAGTTCTTAGAAATCTACTCTCACACAGTAATAGTGGGAAACTTCAAAACTCCACTGACAGTATTAGACAGATCACAAAGGTGGAAAATTAGCAAAGACACTCAGGAGCTGAACTCAACCTTGGACCAAATGGATGTGATAGACCTCTACAGAACTCTCCATCCCAAAACAACAGAATATACATTCTTCTTATGGCCACATGGCACATACTCTAAAATCAACCACAAAGCCAAACATAAAACAATCCTCAGCAAATGCAAAAGAACTGAAATCATACCAAACACACTCTCAGATTGCAGCATAATAAAAATAGAAATCGAGACTTTAAAAATTGCCCTAAACCATGCAAGTGCATGGAAATTAAACAACTTGCTTCTGAATGACTTTTGGGTAAATAATAAAATTAAGGAAGAAATCAAGAATTTATTTGAAACTGAGAACAAATCACAACACACCACAATCCCTGGGACACAGCTAAAGCTGTGTTAAGAGGATAATTCATAGCACTAAATGCCCACATCAAAAAGTTGACTGAGTGTGGTGGCTCATGCCTGTAATCCCAGCACTTGGGAGGATGAGGCAAGCAGATTGCCTGAGGTGAGTTCCAGACCAACCTGGGCAACATAGTGAAACCCCATCTCTACAAAAAATACAAAAAAGTTAGCCAGATATGATGGTACACTCCTGTAGTCCCAGCTACTTGGCTGAGGTGGGAGGACTGCATGAACCAGGAGATTGAGGCTGCAGTGAGCCGAGATCATGCCACTACACTCTAGCCTAGGCAACAGAGCAAGATCCTGTCTCCAAAAAAAAAAAGTTAGAAAGATTGCAAATGAACAACCTGGTATCACAACTAAAAGAACTAAAGAAGCAAAAGCAAACCAACTCCAAAGCTAGCGGAAGACAAGAAATAACCAAAATCCGAGCTGAACTTGAGACTGAGACAGGAAAAAATATTCAAAAGATCAATGAATCCAGGAGTTGGTTTTGCAAAAAAAATTAGTAAGATAGATAGGCAGGTAGCTGAATTAATAAAGGAGAAAAGAGAGAAGATCCAAATCAACAAATTAGTAAAGACAAAGGAGATGTTACCACTGATCCTACAGAAATAAAAATAACCATCAGAAACTGCAACCTCTGTACACACTAGAAAACCTACAAGGAATGGATAAATTCCTGGACACATACACCCTTCCAAGACTGAACCAGGAAGAAATTTATTCCCTGAACAGACCAATAACTAACTCTGAAATTGAATCAGTAATGAATAGCCTACCAATCAAAAAGAGCCTAGGACCAGTTTCACGGCCAAATTCTACCAGAGGTACAAAGAAGTGGTACCATTTCTAGTGAAACTACTCCAAAAAATTGAGGAGGAGGGACTCCTCTCCAACGTATTCTGTGTGTCCAGCGTCATCCTGATACCAAACCTGGCAGAGATACAACAAAAACGAAAACTTCAGGCCAAGTTTGTTGTCCTTGATGAACATCAATACAAAAGTCCTCATCAAAATACTCACAATCCAAATTCAGCAGCACATTGAAAAGCTAATCCACCATGATCAAGTAGACTTTATCCCTGAGATGCAATGTCAGCTCAACATATGCAAATCAATAAATGTGATTCACCACATAAACAGAACTTAAGACAAAAACCATATGATTATCTCAATAGATGCAGAAAAGGCTTTCAATAAAATCCAACAGCGCTTCAGATTAAAAACTCTCAATAAACTAGGTATCAAAGGAACATACTTCAAAATAATAAGAGCCATCTATGAGAAACCCACAGCCAACATCACACTAAATGGGCAAAAACTGGGAGCACTTCCCTTGAAAACCAGCAGAAGAGAGGGATGCCCTCTCTCACCACTCCCATTCAGCATAGTATTGGAAGCCTTTCCCTGGGCAGTCAGGCAAAAGAAAGAAATAAAGAACATCCAAATAGAAAGAGAGGAAAGCCAAACTATTCCTGTTTGCAGAGGACATGATTCTGTATCTAGAAAACCTCACAGTCTTGGCCCAAAAGCTCCATCAGCTGATAAGTAACTTTAGCAAAGTTTCAGGATACAAAATCAGTGTACAAAGATCAGTAGCATTCCTATACTCTAACAACATTCGAGTCAAGAATCAAATCAGAAGCACATTCTCATTCATAATTGGCACACAAAAAATTAAACATCTAGGACTACAGCTAATCAAGCAGGTAAAGGATCTCTGCAACGAGAACTACAAAACACTGCTTAAGGAAATCGGAGATGACACAAACAGAAAAACAGCCCATTCTCACGGATAGAATCAATATCATGAAAATGGCCATACTGCCCAAAGTAATTTCCAGATTCAAACTACAAATAACATTCTTCACAGAACTAGAAAAAACTATTTAAAATTTAAATGGAACCAAAAAAGCTTAAATAGCCAACACAATCCTAAGCAAAAAGAACAAAGCTGGAGCCATCCCGTTACCAAACTTCAAACTCTACTACATGGATTCAGTAACCAAAACAGCATAGTACTGGGACAAAAACAGACATGTAGACCAGTGGAACAGAATGCTTATTATTAAAAAGTCAAAAAATAGCAGATGCTGGTATGGTTGAACAGAAAAGGGAATGCTTATTCAGTATTGGTGAGAGTGTAAATTAGTTCAGTCATTGTGGAAAGCAGTGTGGCAATTCCTCACAGAGCTAAAAATAGAACTACCATTTATATTCTTTTGGTACATGCCCAAAAGAACATAAATTATTCTACCATAAAGATCCATGTGCACATATGTGCACCACTATTCACAATAGCAAAGACAAAGAATCAAACTAAATATCTATCAATGATAGACTGGATAAAGAAAACGTGGTATATATACACCACGGAATACTATGCAGCCATAAAAAAGAGTGATATCACATCTTCTGCAGGAACATGGAAGGAGCTGGAGGACAGCATTCTTCACAAACTAACACAGGAACAGAAAACCTAACACCACATGTTCTCACTTACAATGAGGAGATGAATGATAAGAATACAAGCACACAAAGAGAGAAACAACAGGCATTGCAGCCTTCTTCAGGGTACAGGATGGGAGAAGAGGGAGGAACAGTAAAAATAACTATCGGGTACTAGGCTTAGTACTTGAGTGACAAAATAATCTGTACAACAAACACCCGTGACACAAGCTTTACCTCTGTAACTAACCTGCGCAGGTTCCAGTGAACCTGAAATACAACTTTAAACAAAAAAAAAGTTTCTCTAAGCATTCAAGTGTTTGAGCAACATAACTACATTTCCCTTTCTATATTTTTACTTCAATATATTTTATTTCTATGTGTAAATTTTTTCATGTTAATATATGCATGAATAGGTACATCTGGCCATGAAATTACCTGTAGATATCTTTGGGTGCTTTATATTACATATTGTGTAGGTTTACATTTATGTATATGTCAAAGGTCAAAACTATATATGAAAAAAATAATTATTGAGATCTGCCTTCACTTCTGATAGCAAAATAAAATCCAGCAAAATCAAAGGTTTAAATAAAATTTTAAAATATAAGGAGAAAACATAGGAGAATATTCTTATAATCTTGGAGTAAGAAATATCTAAGCAAGTTGTAAAACGTAATTATAAAAAAAGATTGAAAATTAGACTGCATTAAAATTTAAGATATTTGTATAAAAAAGAAATGTAGGCTGGACAATGTGGCTCACACCTGTAATCCCAGCACTTTGGGCTGAGATAGGCAGATCACAAGGTCAAGAGATCAAGCCCATCCTGGCCAACAAATTGAAACCCCATCTATACTAAAAACACAAAAATTAGCTGGGCACAGTGGCATGTGCCTGTAGTCTCAGCTACTCGGGAGGCTGAGGCAGGACAACTGCTTGAGCCCAGGTAGTAGAGGTTTGCAGTGAGCTGAGACTACACTGCTGTACTCCAGCCTGGTGACAGAACAAGACTCAAAAAAAAAAAAAAAAGAAAAGAAAAAATAAATATAAATAAAATGCAAACTGAAAGTGTACTTACAACTCACATCAGAAAAGGTCAATTTCCCCAATATGTCTATGGCAGTGGTCCCCAGCCTTTCTGGCACCAGGAACTGGCTTTGTGGAGGATAATTTCTCCACAGATAGAATGGGGGACGAAATGGTTATCAGATGAAAGTGTTACACCTCAGATTATCAGGAATTAGATTCTCATAAGGAGCACACAACCTAGATGCCTCGTATGCACAGTTCACAATAGGCTTTGCGCTCCTATGACAATCTGATGCTGCTGCTGATCTGACAGTGGGTGGATTTCAGGCAATGATGGCTCCTGCTGCTCACCTCCTATTGGACAGTTGGTTCCTAACAAGCCATGGAACAGTACCAGTCCATGGCCTGGGGGTTGGGGACCCCTGGAGAGTGCCTATAAATCAATAAGATAAATGTGCAAAGGCCATGACCGACAGTTCCGACACAATGGATATAAATATGTGGCATTTATTTACAGAGTACCTTGGTCATTAAGAACACAGGCTCTGGAGCCAGAATGCCTACTAGGCTTGAATCCCAGCCTGGCTACTCAGCATCACCATAACTCTGGGCAAATCGTTTCCCGCTACCTGACTCACATCTCAAGTCTATTAAAAGAGGATCAAAGCACTACTTACCTCATAGGGTTGCTGAGTTAATTAAGTCAAAAATGTAAAGTACAGAGAATAGTACCTGACACACAAGAATGGGTTTGCGTCCTTTGTAGGGACATGGATGAACCTGGAAACCATCATTCTCAGCAAACTGACACAAGAACGGAAAATCAGACACCGCATGTTCTTACTCATAGGCAGGGGTTGAACAACGAGAACACTTGAACACAAAGAGGGGAGCATCACACACTGGGGTCCGTTGTGGTGGCTATGGGAGGGACAGTGAGAGGAAGGATGGGGGAGGGATAACGTGGGGAGAAATGTCAGGTATAGGTGATGGGGGGATAATGGCAGCCAACCACCTTGCCATGAATGTACATATTCAACAATCTGACATGATCTGCACATGTACCCCAGACTCTAAAGAACAATTAAAAAAAAGAACTTAAAAAAAAGAGTCATAGATGTTGTTGTATGTTAAATAAACAAAAATCAAAAAACAATTAAATTCTATTTTTACTCAATATGAGTGAAAAGACTAAATGTTAGTTTTACTAGACAGGTAACTGTGACAAATAGGCCTGCTCATAGACTTCTGGTGAAAATATAAATTAGGATAAACTCTTTGGAAGACAACTGGCAGTATCTATGAAAATTTTAATGACATTTGAAACTTAATTCAATAATTCAACTTCTAGACTTTTTTTTTTTTTTGAGATGGAGTTTCGCTCTGGTTACCCAGGCTGGAGTGCAATGGCGCGATCTCGGCTCACCGCAACCTCCGCCTCCTGGGTTCAGGCAATTCTCCTGCCTCAGCCTCCTGAGTAGCTGGGATTACAGGCACACACCACCATGCCCAGCTAATTTTTTGTATTTTTAGTAGAGACGGGGTTTCACCATGTTGACCAGGATGGTCTCCATCTCTTGACCTCGTGATCCACCCGCCTCGGCCTCCCAAAGTGCTGGGATTACAGGCTTGAGCC
>CM052651.1:3649820-3708789 GCA_028533165.1 Leontopithecus rosalia | reverse complement strand
CTTATAAAGCATTGTATCCTATATAATACCTGATATGCTAAAATATCTTTTTCTAGTATTTATATTAAAGTGTTTTTTAAACAAATATACTTTTATATTTGGATATATCTCATAAAGCATTGTATCCTATATAATACCTGATATGCTAAAATATCTTTTTCTAGTATTTATATTAAAGTGTTTTTTAAACAAATATACTTTTATATTTGGATATATCTTATAAAGCATTGTATCCTATATAATACCTGATATGCTAAAATATCTTTTTCTAGTATTGTGCTTTTTTGGACGTAAGAAAATTGAGCTCCAAAATATTAAGCTCCAGAACATTAAGTAACCATTGTTAATCTAAAACAGTACAGCTCCCAAGTGTTTGGGGTATATACTCTTCTAAGTTATTGAAGAAAAACGGTACCGGAATGCGTAACTGGATAGTTTGTCTCAATTCAGCAACACGTTGTCTCTGAACCCCATCCTTCTGTGACCATTCTAAGTTTCCTGTACCAAGTCCTCCTCCTCTGCACACATTAAATGCTGGTATTTACCCCACAGAGTTCCACGTCTGCTTTCCCTGCTTTTAACCCAGACACTCCCTTGGTTAAGTTTATCACATGCCATGTTGTGGATGACCAACATCATTTTGCCAGTGACAACCAAATCCTTATCTCTAGACCATATTTTTCTCCTGACACCAAATCTGTATGCCCAGCTGGATATATCTAATGCGTTTCATTAAAACTAAGATTTTTTAAAGTCTGTCTGTACCTAAACCATCGTCAATTCAGCAGTCACTAAAGCATAAAAAATTTGTTTTGCATTATTCCATTTTCATGAATCACCTGCATTTTTTTCTCAAAGCAGTTGCAAGAAAATGTTACCAGAGGACACATGATTATCAATGATAAAGTCCCAGAGCTCTCGCCTGTCAAAATTTATCTGTATCCTTCTTACCTGCCCTCACAGCCCAAGGCCAGGTCCTCAGAAACCCCCCAGGAACTATACCCAGCATGGTCTAACCAGGATTCCTGCCTCTCATCCAACTCTGTCTGAATTCGTCTTCCTGAAGCACAGACCCAAACATGTGACACCTATGCAAACACCTATAAAAGCTGCCACTGGCTTCAGAGGATGTGCTCGTGTGTTGGACTCGATTATTTGAGATCGCATTTGAGCTGACTGCATCCCGCCACACTGTGACTTTATTTCTCACTATTACCACACTTAGCATTCACTGGGCTGGATAATTTCTCTCCTCTAAAATGCAAATCATTTTGTCGGAACATTCCATACACTTGTTTTTATAAATTTAGCATATTCCCCAGTGGCATCAATATTTATGTAGACTGCATATTTATTTGTTTCCTTAGTAAACAGCCTTATCTACAACCCAAAAACTTAATCTTGGTCCTCTGAATACAGAATATACTCAGTACACACTTTAATTAAACAACAATTAGGAAACCAATTTTTGAGCATCTATTATGCTCAGAACTGCATCGAATACTCTCCATATACTACTTTGACTTTCACATTATCATTCTAAATTTTCTAATAAATTTACAGTTGTAAAACATATCAGAATTTACAAACGGTTTTCATTTATATTCACATTTGTTCCTCAAAATAACTTTCTGTGGTTGCCATTACTGTGTGGATGGGAAAAGATGAGCCCTCCCGTCTCTCAGGGCCACGCAGTAAGGAAAGAAGCAGTCACATGAATCCACTTCTGACTTCCAAGCCACAGTCCTTCCTGCTGCTAAGACTGCTCAAGACAGAAACTGGCCACCAGCAGAAATAACAGACACACATTTGTACTCATTTAAATAACATGTTTTGGAATGATAACTGAATACATAGGCAATTTTGCATAAATTTGACATATATTTTGTCAGGCCTCCATGTGCAGGGCCGGACCCAGAAAGTCTAAAGTCCTGCCTGCCTCGGCTCATCACCCCCCACCACTCCCCACACCCCTCCATCCCTCCACCCCCCCACCACCCACCACCCCCTACCCCTACATTTGCCATTATCCCTGATTGCCCTTCCCCCGAAATAAGCTTCCCTTCACCCCATCCTGCCATCCTGTTGTTATGATAATGTGAATACTCCTCACCCCATCCTGCCATCCTGTTGTTATGATAATGTGAATACTCCTCACCCCATCCTGTCATCCTGTTGTTATGATAATGTGAATACTCCTCACCCCATCCTGCCATCCTGTTATTATGATAATGTCAATACTCCTCACCCCACCCTGCATTCCTGTTATTAAGATAATGTCAATACTCCTCACCCTATCCTGCCATCTTTACTCTTATCCCACCCGCCATTGTAACTGAGCTTATGGTAATATATACTCCTTGCCCCTACCCCACCACTGTAACTGATCTTACTCTCTGTAACTTTCCACTGCCCACCTCAAACCTACAAAACCAACTCCTATCCCACTGCCCTTTGCTAATGCCCTTTTCAGCCTTAGCCCACCTGCACCCAGGTGAATAAACAGCCATGTTGCTCACACAAAGCCTGTTTGGGAGTCTCTTCATTCAAAGCGCGCGTTTTTGACATATTTATTTATATAAATTTGGCATATCTAGACCACCCGAATTCAATGGTCCCAATATGTTCTCAAGTCACTCAAGTCTCTCGCCCCCTGGCTACCATCAACTATTCTTCACATGAGGCTGACAGTACAATTTATGTACAACCTCAGTGAAATGAAAACTAAAATTGGTTAACCCCAGAAACTTCTAGAAATTCCAGACTCCAGGCATGGTGACAAAATCAAGCCAGCCACGGAAATATTTTGGAAAGAATCTCTTTACTGGCACTGTTATATAATAATAGTTTATTTTAAAATTCCAGTTGCACTAACCAGTGAGAACCTAGTTAGAGAAGGTGTCTTTAATTATAATGAACAAGCTGTCTGGAACATTCCCAGAAGGGTCCAATTCATTTTGATGAGCTGATGAAACCATTCATCTCTACCTGGGTCCTCTCTGCTGGTCCCTAGTTGCTGCTGTACCCAGGACACGGGCTGATTCCCAAAGGAAAGGTTAGTGCTCATCTGTCAAGTGTGGATTATCATTCCTTATTCAGACGGCTATTTTCCTACCAATAAAGGAAACCACAGCATTGGTTTGCCCATTTTGCCTTTAGTACTATGATCTTTTTTTTTTTTAAGATGGGGTTTCACCATGATGGACAGGCTGGTCTTGAACTCCTGACCTCAGGTGATCCACCCACCTCAGCCTCCCAAAGTGCTAGGATTACAGGTGTGAGCCACAGCGTCCGGCCTTGTACTATGATCTAAATGAATGCCTCCATTCACTGACAGGAAAACAATGCAAACCAAATTAGCAAACAGCTGATATGCTATTCAAAAAGAAAGTAAAATATTTCTTTTTTAGCCTAAAAGTGACCCAAAAGATAAGATACCTATCATAAGTAATACCTTCCTTGGAAAAATCTTCAGTCTAAGTATATATTTAAATAAATGTTTATATTGCTAAGTCCTAGCAAATTTTGATTCTTCAAATCAGTTTTCTTATATACCACAAATTTCCAAGCTATTGAAATTCCAGTTTGATTTTCTCTTTATCATTTTCTGTGGAATATATCTCCACAGAAATATTTCCACAGATAATCCTAATATAAGCTGAATATATAATGTGAAGCCTTAAGTGTACCAACTTATTCTAAAAATAATTCTTTGCAATGGGCACTTTATCTTACGAGAAAATAAATAGTACTTGAATACTTGTTAAAGTATTCATAAGTAAATGCTCATGGGTTTTCCCAACGCTATGCTTAAGAGAATAATAGGGCCCCCACATAAAGTTAAAGAATAACTAATTAACTCAAGAGAATTCTCAGAAGTTACAGGAACTGCCACTAACCAAGCAGTGGGAAAAAAATTAAAGTACTTGAGGATTGTTGGTTTTTTCTTTTGTATTCTTTCTGAACTTATTATACCATACTTAGATTTCACCATTGTCATTTTTTGTTTTATTTTCCCAAATGGGATTTTGCTACCAAGCATATCTAGGCAGTGGAATGTAAATTTTCCACTAGGAATGCAGAGCGGCTGACAGTGTCCATAACAATGCAAGATGAAAGTGAGCAATGCTGAGTATGCGGCAGGCAGCCCAGCAGGCGGGTGGAGCTTCCACCTGCAAGGAAATAAGTCACCGAGCCCCAGGATTCCCACTGGAGAATGTGCCAGCTGTACTAATCTACATTCAGTCCTTCAGAAATACTAAGAAAGCTGTGAACCCACCAACAGATGGCAAGAAAAGGGAAGCTAACGTTTTTTAGCAGATTTTAGCTTTTCACCCACAATGTGCTGACTTTGTGATCTCTTCAGAGGATTCAGCAGAGGAGGACAGATGGGGTCCTCACTCACACTGAGCTTACAGGGATGACAGACGTAAAGGGGTAAAGGAAAGAATAAGGTGGCACAGCTTATTCAGGAGCACTGGACTGGGAGGCAACTCCTCCTCCCCCTCGAAGCGCAGCCCCTCACCGAGTTTCCAGAGGCATCACTTCACCAACCTGGGTGACTTCCCTACTCAGCTGCAGGATGAAGGCACTGCATTTCAGCAGCCTCTCCAAGTTCTCACATTCTCCAAAAATACTAAAATGTCATTAAAATGTAAGTTACTTTAAACAAAAATAGAGCTTTTAAAATTAAACTATTAAAAATATGAGCCATGCATGGTGGCTCATGCCTGTGATCCCAGCACTTTGGGAGGCCAAGGCAGAAGAATCACTTAAGGCCCAGAGTTCGGGATCAGTCTGGGCAACATAGTGAGGCTTTGTTTCTAAAACGATTTCAAATGACCTCGGTGTGGTGACACATGCTTGTTATCCCAGCTACTCGGGAAGCTGAGGTGGGAGGATTGCCTGAGTCAAGGCGTTCAAGGTTGAAATGAGCTATGATCATGCTACCGTATACATTCAGGTCTGGGCAACAGAGCAAGGCCTTGTCTCAAAAAAAATATTGCTAAGGCGACAGAAATCTCTAGAATGGAACAAATTATCATTATGTATATCAACGGAATCCAATATTGAAATCTTCTTATAACTGTTTATAAAATTAACGTTTACTAGGTCAGCTAGGTTTTTAATAAAATAATCTATAAACTTCAGTTTCGATTGCTTACTAGATGCCACATTTCACAAGGCAAATGTGATAGTAATTAAATCTGAATAAGCGTCACTGTTGGAAAAAGTCCTGACGATCAGAAACACTGCCTAACATGGTCACAACCGTACCGTTGTGACCAACTCACGTTGTTCTAAGTGGTTTCAGGGTAGAGAAAAGTGTCCTGTCCCTAACCAAAACTGATATACTAGTTGTAAGGACAGTTGCCTCGCCAGGCGCTCAGACACACCCACCCATCTCTGCGCCCAGAACCTACCTCAGGAGCACACGCTCTTTGGGAAGGATCCGGTTAATGTAACCCTAGCCGGATCTTGCGTTACGGAAATCCCGCCCAACAACGTACCTACCAATAGCAGCTTGCCCCGTCTAGTCCCACCCCCGCCCCCATAACCAATCAGAGCACCCTGCTGCTCCACGCTCACTATGCTATAAAAACCCTACGCCTCCGGAAGTTAGCGAGACTTCTCTGGCCCCTTCCCCAGGACCATGGAACCTCGGCTAGGAGCCAATTAAATTTCTTTATTTCAATAACTAGCCTCAGTTGCCTCATTCAAACCCTTACACTAGTGATAAGTGCTTGATACTGATATATGCTTCTTTTTCTTCTTTTTTTTTTCCAAAAGAAATATATTGGCCGGGTGCAGTGGCTCGCACCTGTAATCCCAACACTTTGGTAGGCTGAGGTGGGTGGATCACCTGAGATCAGAGTTTGAGACCAGCCTGGCCAACATGGTGAAACCCTGTCTCTACTAAAAATACAAAAATTACCCAGGCATGGTGGTGCATACCTATAATCCCAGCTACTAAGGGGCTGAGGCAGAAGGACTGCTTGAACCTGGGAGACAAAGATTGCAGTGAGCTGAGATCACACCACTGCATTCCACACTCCAGCCTGGGCAACAGAGTGAGACTCCGTCTCAAAAAAAAAAAAAGGAATACATTTTTCTGGAATAGGACTAAAAGCTAAATATAATAATCTGATTAATTAATTGATTTGTTAAACTGAATAATTAATCTCAAATTAATCTAGCCTCAGCAGTTCATATTCATTTTGCCCATTATTATATAATAGCGCTACCTCTCTGATAGATATACTAGTGGAATACACTTTGATTTCCAGAAACACACTTAAAAAGATATTGATCTATGCTGGGTTGTTTCTTGTTTTTTTGTTTGTTTGTTTGTTTGTTTTTTCAAATAACCAGCCCCATAAATAGTCCCAGATAACGCATGTTTCTGTAGCTCTTTAGCAAAGCACCTGCGCCTTAAGGAACCTCCTAGAATCAAGTCATCCACACCAACCACCAGCCTTTCCTACAGTGGTTGAGGACATTCAAAGAACCCCAATACAGAGAAGAAAGCCTTTCATACAGGATACTTTCCTTCCAAAGGAAGAGACAGGCCCTAAGATGCACCCCACATTCTGAAATCTGAAGCTGTCTATAGTAAATCCTCCATATACCTCATAGTTTATTTCCTGTCCACAGAGAGGCCTCATTCATTCAATGACATCTAAGTGTGATGTGATGGGCACTGGACTAAGTGCTGATTATTTATTGATAAATAAAATAGTCAAGAGTCCGGACTTCACGAAGCCCACAAAATAATACAGAGGGTTAGTGATACACAAAAATGTAAGAAATCGAAACAAGAAAATACATAATCACAAATTATGAAGAGTGCTCTGAAGAAAATGAGCTAGTCATGGGATAAGACAAAGATGTCCAAAACCTCTGAAGAAAGAAAACTGGGCATGCCTTGGAAGCGGAAAGGAGCTGGAGTAGCTGGAGCGCAGTAGGTAAGAGGCGAGAAGGACAGGCTGGCAGGCACAATGCAGGACCTCCTACCACAAGGAAAGGAGGCTGGGTTTCAGCCGAGGCAGAAGTAGACTCCACCACAGAGTTTTACATCATCACTCCAACTGCCAATGGAGAAGAGACTGCACAGAGCAACACTGGAAGCAAGGTGACCGAAAAGGAGGCTGGTGAGTTACCCAAGTCAGAGACGGTGGTAGCTTTTCCTAGGGGATGACTGAGGAAAAAAAGGAAAGTCGGTAAAGCCTAGATATATGTTGGCAGCAGAAGCTGGAACTTGCTGACAGAAGTTTGTAGCTAGTAAAGAGAAGGAGACCTGGGGCAGTCAGGTGGACAGTGATGCTGTCTACTGCGACAGACAAGAGCATATGCACTGGCTGTGGACCCAGAGTTCAGTCTTGGACATTATATCTGAGATGCCTGTGAGACCTCCAAATAGAGGTGCCATTCGTGCAGGCTAGCACGATGAGGCCAGGGCTAGCGATACAAATGTGGGAGTAATCAGCATACTGATCATATTTAAAATCATGAAAATGAAAGCGCTCGGCAAGGAAGGGAACAGAAAGCAAAGAAACTAGTTCCGGACCAAGCTTTGGGGTTGGGTAATGAAGGAGAAAAAAATTTCAGAGGACTCAGGAGACAAGTGGACAGAGAGGTAGGAGAGTGCAATGGTAAGGGGTAAACCAAGACAGTGCAATGCTTCAGAAGCGAGGAGAGAAGGATCAACCGCGTGGACTGCCACTACGGGAAATAGTACGATAAACAAGTAAGAAACAAATGCCTAAATACTGCCAAATTCAGAGTGCTTTAATAAAATCAGCCGGGCGCGGTGGCCCAAGCCTGTAATCTCAGCACTTTGGGAGGCCGAGGTGGGTGGATCACGAGGTCAAGAGATCGAGACCATCCTGGTCAACATGGTGAAACCCCGTCTCTATTAAAAATACGAAAACTTAACTGGGCACGGTGGCGCGTGCCTGTAATCCCAGCTACTCAGGAGGCTGAGGCAGGAGAATTGCCTGAACCCAGGAGGCGGAGGTTGCGGTGAGCCGAGATCTCACCATTGCACTCCAGCCTGGGTAACAAGAGCAAAACTGTCTCAAAAAAAAAAGAAAGAAAGAAAAGAAAATCTAAAGTTTCACGTATTCTTCAGGTTATTCAAAAGCCATTTGTCCAATACTAAGAAATCTGAGGCAAAACTACCTTACTGATAACATTTTAAATTAACATAATTACTCTGTAGAATTATGTATTCAGAGGCATAGAATGTGTTATATCGTTTGACACTAATTTCTCTGTCAGATTCACCCTGATAAAATAATTCAGATGTGGAAAAAAGCTACATACCTAAGGATGTTAACTCATATGGCTTCAGTACTCCTCAAAAAAAATAAAATAAAAGTTGAGTCAAGCAATGAAAATTATCTAAATACAACTGAATTAAGTAACTTATGACATCAGCTCAAAAAAACAGTATATATTGCTATCCTAAATGATGACAAAGACTATGCAAGTATGAAAAACATAAGAAAAATAGGCCGGGCGCCGTGGCTCAAGCCTGTAATCCCAGCACTTTGGGAGGCCGAGGCGGGTGGATCACAAGGTCATGAGATCGAGACCAACCTGGTCAAAATGGTGAAACCCCGTCTCTACTAAAGATACAAAAAAAAAATTAGCTGGGCATGGTGGTGCGTGCCTGTAATCCCAGCTACTTGGGAGGCTGAGGCAGGAGAATTGCCTGAACCCAGGAGGCGGAGGTTGCGGTGAGCCGGGATCGCGCCATTGCACTCCAGCCTGGGCAACAAGAGCGAAACTCCGTCTCAAAAAAAAAAAAAAAAAAAAAAAAAAAGAAAGAAAGAAAAATAAGAAAAGCTTTGTATAAAATACTCTATGATTACAACCCTGTATGTACATATATAGACGTGTAAATAGACACACATTTGACTTCATAAAAATAAAGATATTTTTCCATGGCAAAAACACTACATATATGTATACATACATGCATACATCTGTATGTACAGACATATGTATGGCAAAAAACTGGAAGAGAATTTTAAAAAATGAAAACCAATGCTTTTAATGATAGACTCAGGAACAATATCTTTTTCATTAAAAAAATAATCATACTTATTAAACTAAACTACTCTGATCATTTCAAACCATAAATTTAAGAATTAATTTTAGCAGGACAGTACTTGTGCATAGACAAATAGACCAGAGGAATAGACTAGAAAGTCCAGAAATAGACCAAAGGAAGTACATATGGAAATTTAGTATATGATAAAGTTGGCATTTCAAATCACTGGAGCAAAGATGAACTTTCAATAAATGGCTCTGGGACAGTGGGGTAGCCGAGGTATCTCTGGAAAAAGATAACATTGGATCCATATCTTCTTCTATAGATAAGTGAACTCCAAATGGAATAACAATATAAAATTACAAAATGAAATCATACAAGTACTAAAAGAAAACATGGCTGAATTCCTCTTTAGCCTTGGATAGAGAAGGACTTTCTAATTATGACTCCAAATCCAGAGGCAATAAGCTGAATAAATTTGACTACACAAAAACAAAAAGTCATTTTTCCATGACAAAAAAAGTACCGTAAGCAAAGTCATAAGACAACTGACAAAGTAGGAGAAAATATTCATAACCTATAGCAGAGATAAAGGATTAATATCTTTAATGTATAAAGAACTCTCTACACAAATAGAAAAACTCTTTATACTCTGAAAGAAAAATACTGAAGGACAAGAACAGGTAATTCACTTTTTAAAATAAATCTAAAATTGATCTTTAAACAAACAAAATCTTCACATTTATAACTAGACAAATGTAAATTAGGACAACATCAACTAGATTTCTCAACTATTAGATGGTAAACAATTAAAAAGTAAGCAACATGTTTGTTTTTTAAGACAGTAGAAACAGACGCCCCATGTATTGATGTTGGAACATGAACTTGTACAAAGCTCTAAGGGGAATTTAGCGATGTGTAACAAAGCCACATGTTTCCCATCTTTTGGCCCAGCGATGCCACTTCTATAAATCGACTCTAAATATATATCTCCAACAAACTTCTATAAATCTACTCTAAATATATATCTCCAACAAACAAGACAAAAATACGTCATCACAATTTCATTCATTGGAGTATTATTTATAATTGCAAAATATCAGAAACAACCCAGATGCCGATGTATAGGAGAGTGGTTTAATACAGCACGTCCACACAGTGGAGGGCTCTGAAGCTGCAGTAAGGAGCTTTCAGTAAGAGATTTCCTAGATACACTAGGCTGTTTGTTGTCGTTGTTGTTGTTTTAGTTGTTTTTTTGTATAAATTTAAGGGGCACTAGTGCCTTTTCGTTACATGGATATACTGCATAGGGGTGAAGCTTGGACTTTCAGTGTATCCAGCACTGGAATAACGTACACTATATCCATTAAGTAATTTCTCATCACTCATCCCCTTCTGCTCCAGCATCCCTCTGAGTCTCTAATGTCTGTCATTCCACATTCTATGTCCATTTGTACACATTAGTTAGCTCCCTCTTATAAGTGGGAATATGCAGTATTTGTCTTCCTGTGTCTAAGTAGTTTCCCTTAAGATAACGGCCTCCAGATACATCCATGTTGGTGCAAAAGACATAATTTCACTCTTTTTAACAGCTGAATAGTATTCCTCTGTGTGTGTGTGTGATATCACATTGTCTTTATCCAGTTATCTGTTGGTAAACACTTAGGTTGAGTCAATATCTCTGCCAGTGTGAACAGTACTGAGATAAACATATGAGTGCAGGTATCTCTGTGATATAATGATTTATTTTCCTTTGGGTAGATACCCAGTAGTGGGCTTGCTAGAAATCTCTATACTGTTTTCCATAGCACATGTGCTAATTTACATTCCCACAAACAGTGTATAAGTATTTCCTTTTCTCTTGCCAACATTTGTTATTTTTTGACTTTTGAATAACAGCCATTTTGACTGGTAGAAGATGATATTTCATTGTGGTTTTAATTTCCACTTCTCTCATGATTAGTGATGTTGTGCAGTTTTTCATATGCTTTTATATCTTTGGAAAAATGTCTATTCTTGTCTTTTTCCCACTTTTAAATGAAATTATTTGTGGATTTTATTTTTTTGGTTGTGTTGTTTGAGTTCCTTGTACATTTGGATATTAGCCCCTGTGGGATGTAGAGTTTGCAAATATTTTCTCCCATTCTGCAGGTTGTCTGTTTACTCTGTTGATTATTTCTTTTGCTGTGTAGAAGCTTTTTAATTTAATTAAGTCCTGTTTGTCTATCTTTGTTTTTTTTGTTTTGTTTTGTTTGTCTTTTTCTCTGGTCCTTGACTCAGAATATTTTTGTTTTTGTTGCTTGTGCTTTTGAGGTCTTAGTCATGAATTCTTTGCCTAAACCAATGTCCAGGCAAGATTTTTCCCAGGACATTTTGTTAAGTGAAATACAGAAAAGTGCCAAAGAAAATCTACAATATGTTATCCTGCATATAGATAAGAAGGGAATATTTTAAAATGTATACATGTATCTGCTTATTTGTACAAAAGGATAGGATAAGGACAGGAAGGATAAACCAAACTCTAAGGAGCATGGTTTCCTACAGAGCATGAAGAGGAAGTAAGAAGTAATGGGGGCCGGGCACAGTGGCTCACGCCTGTAATCCCAGCACTTTGGGAGGCCGAGTGGGCAGATCACAAGGTCAAAAGTTCAAGACCAGCCTGGCCAATATGGTGAAATCCCATCGGTGGTGGGTGCCTGTAGTCCCAGCCACATGGGAGGCTGAGGCAAGAGAATCACTTGAACCCGGGAGGCAGAGGTTGCCATGAGCCGAGATCATGCCACTGCACTCCAGCCTAGGTGACAAAGTGGGACTCCGTCTCCAAAAAAGAAAAAAAGAATGGGTAGCATGTGGGTAGAAACTGAGTAGCAGAGATGGAGGCAGAAGAGCAGAACTTCTCTGAGAATATATTTTGTATAGCTTATGACTTCTAGGACCCTTGCAAATAATTAATACCAACCAAAATATAGAAGGAACACAAAACAGAAAGATACAGTAACAAATGAACCTAACTATATTACAAATCAATAAATGCATGAGGATGGAAGAAAACTAACCCAAAGGGCTGGGGAAAATGATGTTCTTACTGTATACTAAAGTCTAAGGACAAAAAGAGCTGTACACAAATACTGTACCTTAGTCAATTAAATGCTTCTCATCAGAGAATAGGTTAGCAATTCTAAAACTCTTTTGTATGTACATTAAAATTAAACCAATACATAAATGTAATGTGGATAATGAGAGTAGGATTTCCTACTATTACAGAAAGAAGTTACAAATCAGGAACTGGGACAGACTAGAATAAATCCCAGGTGCTGGAGTGGAACTAGAGGTATCAGTACAAACTCAGTTTTTTGTTTTCTGGGATTTTGGGGGGTATTTTTGAGACAGAATCTCATTCTGTCACACAGGCTGAAGTGCAGTGGTGCCATCTTGGCTCACTGCAACCTCTGCCTCCCAGTTTCAAGCAAGTCTCCTGCCTCAGCCTCCCGTGGGTAGCTGGGATTGCAGGCACCTGCCACCACATCTGGCTAATTTTTGTATTTTTAATAGAGATGGTGTTTCACCATGTTGGCCACGCTGGCCTCATATAATACTGGTTATATCACTCACCAGTAATATAACATGTCAGCATCACGTACTACAAGGACAAACAGAAATTAAAAATGAGAGGCATAATTCTAAAAATAAGAGATCTCCCTCCCCTCCTTTTTCTCAGAGCATTTACTTTAGAAAACTAGAGTCTAAGCACTTTGTCCTCTCTGTGAAATATGTATAACGCTTTTGAACACTAGGTAGGCCTTTTGTCAGCTTTATGACCCAGGAATGTCCTGCTCAGGGACCTAGCAGTCATCTCTTTGAAATGTAAACAGCAAAACAGATATCACTGCTATTTCCCAGTCTTTGTGGGAGGACAGGATCCTAACTTTGCTGGGGAGGAGCCTAACTTCCTGTCATAAGGATATGAGGCGTTTGTTTTTCCTCTGGATAAAAACAAATTAGCTAATATAAACAGTCACCCCAAATACCAGGTAAAGTTAAAATGAATTAATTATGTGTGACAAATGGTGCTGTCCAGTCCTCTTACTTGAAGACTAGTTGTGTTTATCTTGAAAACGTGTGTAATAGACGGCCTCTACTTGGCTTTCTAAAAAGGTGACATTTCTTTCTGTGTTTGCAATCGTTTCATGGACTGCCTGTGATGGCTATCATATTCTGATTTAATGCCTACGTAATAAGAAAAGTTTTCTTTCTCTGTTACCTTTTGTGGAGAGAATTCTGAATTGGGAAAAGACTTTTCTTTCTATTACATTTCTGCAGCAGTATCTTCTAATACAATGCGCTGAACAGGGAACATCATTTCCTGGTATTCTTGCTCCCTGAGGACTAAGCTCTGATTTTTTCTCTTGCCCAAATTCCTTTCTAAGGGGTCTGGGGAGTCACGCCCTACAAATCATAAATTCTCATCAGATGGGTTTTATTTGACCCTGTATGTGGCATCTTACTTTCCAATCCGACTGGCATAACAAGGAAGAAAATCAAAATGTTTTACTCCAAAATACCTTTCCTTGCCATACCTTGAAATTGCCCTGCAGAGTCTCTTGTGGGAAAAATCCACATTCTGTAGGAACCTCCTTTCCCCTTTGTTTTCCTTCCTTTCTTTCCAGATCCAGGAGGTGATCAACTACGAGCCAGGCACCCTTTTAAGTCCAATGAGAAACAATTTACAACATACTCTCTCTGAAGTCTGCTATCTGAGAGCTTCCTCTGCACAATAAAACCAGGTCCCCACAATCCTTTCTCTTTAACCTGAACATTCCTTTCCAAAGATCCCAGGTCTTTAGACAAACTCCATCAATTGTCAACCAGAAAACGTTTAAATTTACCTACAGCCTGGAAGCCCCCACTTTGAGTTGTCCTACCTTTCTGAACCAAACAAATGTATTTCTTGAATGTATTTGATTTATGTCTTACGGCTTCATAAAATATATAAAACCTAGCTGAACCCCGACCACCTTGGGCACATATTCTCAGGACCTCCTGAGGGCTTGTCACAGGCTGTGGTCACTCATATTTGGATCAGAATACATCTCTTCAAATATTTTACAGAGTTTGACTCTTTCTGTTGACATCTCCAAAAATAAATCATTTCAACCGGTCACAAGAAAACACCTGGCATGTCCTAAGTTAAAGGTCCTTCTACAAAGTGACTGACATGCCAGATGTGGCGGCTCACACTTACAATCCTAACACTTTGGGAGGCTGAGGCAGGAGGATCACTGGAGCCCAGGAAACCAAGGCTGCAGTGAGCCGAGATTACACCACTGCACTACTTCCTGGGTGACAGAGCTAGACTCCGTCTCAATTTAAAAATAAAAATAATCTTCAAAATTGTCAAGGTCACGAAAGACTGAGGAACGGTCACAGAGTAGTTGGCAGTTTTCTACCAAAAACAACCTAGTTTTGGAAGAAACTAAGGTGACAGGAACACCAAACAAAATGTTAGATCTTACATTGGATCCTGGACCAGGAAAAGAACATCAGTGGGAAAACTGACCAAATTCTAGTAAGATCTGTAGATTCTTTAATTGTATCAATTTTAATGTCCTGGCATTGGTAACTATGCTATGGTTAGGTAGGACATTAACAAAGGAACAGGGTGAAGTAAGGTATATAAAGAATTCTCTGTAAGTTTGTCAACTTTTTTCTAAAATCATTGCAAAAATAAAAAGTTAAATTAATATAATGTTTAATACACCTTAATGTAAATAAGAGATCTACTACATAAGAGGCGTCTCCCGGTCTTCATCTCCCTCCCTGTCTTCTCCCAATAATCAAGCACACCTATGCACTTACAATGTGATAAAACTAGCAGGTGAGGCAACCAGCAAGTCTCCATCTGTAACTAGACTACATTTAAGCACTTAAGCATAGACTTCCCTCATTTGATTACATTGGGTTTTATTTTTGATTCAAAGAAATGTGATCCTCTATTGCTTTGTGAAGCAAGTTGAAAAGAATAACAAAAAATACTCAAGCTAAATTTAACACTAAAGTAATTATTTCTTGTACCACTAAAACAGAGGAGAAAGTATGGTTATCCCCTGAAGATCAGTCATGGGTTTTGTCACTAATATTCAGAGGGGGTTCTTTTTCCACATACCAAACTTATTAGCTCAGAACAGTGAGAAATGATGGCTTGTAGTTAACCAGTGAACCTAGCTTAATTGGAAAAATATTTGCATTCCCTAAGGGTAGAGATAGGTCAAAAGAACCCCACTTCCACACCAGAACTGCACCACCCAGGAGGTCGAAGGACCTGATATAGATACGGAAGAATGCTCAAGGTTCAGTGAGTTTTTTCTCAAAAACTCTAAGAAGCTCTCAAAAAGTAACAGTTCAAAAGTGTCCGCCGCCCACCCTCTTACCAAACCAGCCCATGTGAGCGAATCTCTATCCTACCAGAATGGAACATCGTCACCTAAGAAAGGAAAATGAATGAGAGTGAAATTGTTTTAAGAAAAACACACAAAGAAATAAAATCTGTATTTGGTCCATCCAGATCTGCAGAACTGTCTGTGTTAACAACATTAACATTGTTAATATACGTTAACAACAACAACAACAAAATCAAAGTCTGTTCCCTCTTTGTCCCATCTTTTTCATATTTTGCCTCCTTCTCTACCTGGATTGTCTGAGTGACGGTAGCTCATCAAAGAGCCATGACATTTTGGGGCCAGGCACAGTGGCTCACACCTGTAATCCCAACACTTTGGGGGACCAAAGCTGAAGGATGGCTTGAGAACAGGAGTTCAAAAACAGCCCAAGTGACAGAGCAGACCCTATCTGTACAAAAAGTTAAAAATTTAACCAGGCATAGTGGCTTGTGCCTGTAATTCCAACTACTGGGGAAGGTGAGGTAGGAGGAAGACTTGAACCCAGGTGTTCAAGGCCACAGCAAGCTATGATTGTGCCACTGCACTCCAGCCTGGATGACAGAGCAAGAGCTTGTCTAAAAATTTTTTTTTAATTTTTCAAAAAGAAAGAGAGAGAGCTATGACACTTTGGCATTGAAAATAGTTCTGGGGAAGGAGACCCAGGCATCTGGGATCACCACCCCCTTGGCTTCCACACTGCATTTCAATAAAAGAAAAGGCTGGCCAACTGGCACCTCCTAAATCACCTTCCCATAGACAGCTGGCATGGTGTGGGGGAATCTCTCTGGAAGACATTGTTTTTGCTTAAACAATGATCATATTAAACAAGATCGAACCCCCACCGCACTCCTCCATCTGGAGACCAGAACCCTTTCACCTGTGATTCCTAAAACTGTAAACCCAAGACCCTTTCACTTGTAATTTCTAAGGCTGTAAACCTAAGATCCTTTCACGTGTAATATCTAGAGTGTAAGCCTGTATAAAGGCAGAGCTTCTCTTTGTCAGGGGAGCTTGGCCGTTTAGACAAAGCGTAAAGCCTCACTCCTGCGGCCGTAATAATAAACACTCTTTCTTCCTAGTTCGGTGTCCGAGAGGTCTGTTTCTCACAGCAGATCCTGCATCAGTTCAACTACATCAAAGACAACACAAGATGTAGAGGAAAGGAATTCACATTTAGTGCAATTAAGAGTAAGGCCATGTTTATCTTACTCTCAGTCTGCCTATCACAGGGAATGCCTTGGAATCAGGGGTTCCCTGAAGAGGACCCCTCCTCTTGGAATAATCCAAAATCAGAATCTCCAGAGCCATGTGGTCCAAACTCAAACATCCCATCTAGAACGAGAGAGCAAGATATCTACTTCCTCACATTTCTCCTCAGTTCTCAAATAAAAGCGCTCTCTTACATTTGCCATCTTTATTCTGTGACCAGTTTTTGTGCTACACTAGGTAAGCAAGTCATGAGGTCCTCTGGGTGATAAAAAAAATCAGCATGGAATTAAGTTATTGTGCCAGCAACAGAAGATGTGAGAGGCTTGAAGCCTCAATCAACTGTCTTCCTTACAGAATAATGTGGATCTTGGTTTCCATGGGTAAAGACAAGTGACGGTTATTATCTTCTCTAAGTAGCTAAACATCCCTCATCTGCTTGAAGATGTCACCAGGGAGACCTGGTAGCCCCGTTTCTGTAAGGTTGTACCTCAAAGAAGAATCGAAGATTTCAGTCACATTAGCATCACCATGTTCTCAGTCCCGAAGTTTCCAGCAAATGTATTGCACAAAATTTTCTACAATTTCAAGATACATTTAGCAGGTGCAGTGGGTTTTATTATGTTTTAATATAACATACTAGAGAAAATCCAGAACATTATTCTCACTCTTTTCTTCATCACATTCACATCTCAGCCTACAGAGCAGAGTTTATTCCTTAACACAATACCAAGGCCTGTTTTTAAAAAATAAGTATTATACATGTGAATGAGAAACGAGTCACATTTATTTTACCATGTCTCTGGTTTTTAAATAAAATTACAAAGTCAGAAAGCTGGTTTTCAGTGTTACATCCTCTCTATTCTACCATAATATTTGCTTGGTATTATTTCAGGCCTTCCTTTACCACGCCCAAGTTGAACCCTAGACCACAAACTACCATAATTTTTCTTTATTACCGACATATGTAGGAATATAGCATTGAAGTTATTGATCAAGTTTCATGCAAAGTTCCAAAACCAGAGAAAGAAAGAGAAGAAGAAAGAAGAGAGGACAAAAAAATGGAGAAAAATAAAGAAAGGAAAGAAAGAGGAAGGGAGGTGAGGGGGGCAGAAGCCTGCTCTGGGGGTCAACTGGGGCAACAGATGAAGCATAAGTTTCCTACACATGATTTGCAATCTTGTAGGTAGCCACACCTATACCAAATTTGCGATTCTCCTGGGTGACAGAGAAGAGAAGGACTATAAATACTCAAAGCACTGGCTAGTCCAAAAGTCATTTAAAATTAAAATCATTAAATCGGACCTTTTCGTTTTGTTGGAATACTTACCACCTCTCTTTTGACTCAAGCTAATGTTAAAACGAGTCTCCATTTTTAGAATATACCAACCAATGGAAGGACCCCCCCCAACCCCCTTGCAGTTCCCAGGATAGTAGAAAATTAGCCCACATTTTAAAATTTACTATAGATGATCCATAAAATTAAAAATCAAACAAAGTATGTTAAGAGCTGGGTGACATATATGAACTATAAAGAAAGCAGATATACAAAGGAAGCCAACATCTATCTAACAGAAGAAAAAACACCATCATTTGTATCAATAGAAAGCATATATGATGACCGGGCATGGCAGCTCAGGCCTATAATCCCAGCACTTTGAGAGGCCGAGGCAGGTAGATCGCTTAAGTCCAGAAGTTCAAGACCAGACTGGGCAACAATGGCAAAAACCCATCTTTACTGAAAATACAAAAAGTTGGCCAGGTATGGTGTGCATGCCTACAGTGCCAGCTACTCAGGTAGCTGAAGCAGGAGGATAGCTTGAGCCCAGGAGATTGAGGCTGAAGTGAGTCTTGATCATGCTACTGCACTCCAGCCTGGGTGACAGAGCAAGACGCTGTCTCAAAAAAAAAAAAAAGTAAGAAGAATTGTCATTTACATCCTCATTTAACCCATACCGTACTGTATTCTACTTGCAGGGTTTGTGACTACTGTGTCTCCCCAGACAGGCCCACTGTGAGCCCAAGGACTGTGTTCTATCATAATCTCACTCCTTCGGCACAGCTCAGCACCTGGCAAATTGGAGGCAATAAATGACTATGGATCCCTCTGTATCCATGAACAAGTCAGTCAGGGTCCCCGGACTACCAGAACTTACAGGTAACTGGATAGTACGTATTTGACGAGGTGAACTGAATTACAAGGAAACCCAGGTCAGGCCAAGTGTAGCTTTCGTCATCAATTCACAGTTAAGGAAACTGAGGCCACGGGCAACCCAGCCAGGACTTTCGGCTGTAAACCCTGAGATCCTTCTACGTTAAGCATTTCATTTTAATTGCTGTTGACACTGTTAACCCTGCTTGCTTAAAACTTCTTTCTGCTAATAGGTTCGGGGTCTTTAGCAATTGTTGGTATGCAATGTGTCTGTGTTTCATAGATATAATTAGTTTTTGTGGCAACAGTTCACTTTTAGTCAATCTCTTCACATTATAAACTTATAAGGAAGATATGGAGTGCTACTAGTAAACAAAATGAACATTCTTTAAAGAAAATAATTTTCTGAAAGCCTCTCAGATGTGCTTATTTGCCTTTCCCCTTGCATTTCTCAGTCTCTGCTTAATATATATTTAGCCCGATGTACTCTTTGATGCCCAAAATGTGCTACTCTTTGATAGATGGCAGAGATGGCAAGCGCAGGGAAATGAGATTCATGCTATTCCATTTCCACGGATGAAAATACAGACACTTTCCAAGTGAAGTAGAAATTCTCTCACAATTAACAAGAAGAGTTTCTGTGTCAGAAGATATCTAATAAACATTATTTGCTCAAGAACCAAAGAGAAATACTTTCTTTAAGGGTATACATCTCCTCTGCGTATACAGAAACTTGGTAAGCCCTACTGCCCAGGTCACAGAGTAATTCTAAATCCCCTGCCTACTGGCACTGAGTTGTTGACAACTGAGGATTTTAAAGCGGATTCCCTTGTGTAGATTTACCTTTATGATGATTAGATCTCAGGGTAAAAGGAATTTAGATTTCTGTAAAGTACTCTATAAAGAATACTAAGCTGGCTGTGCTTTGGACATCTGAATATGCAAGGCTTGTAAGTTCAACTAATTCAGGCCATAACTTGTATCTGAATATCTTTGGGCACAGGGGGAATTTGGATAGTGTCAATGTCCCAAGAGTTGGGAATCCCTGCTTTGGGGACTTGCTATAGCCAGATCCCACTCTGTCAAGTCTGAGGCCCAGGCCCATGGCCAATCATGCCCCAGAGGTATATTGATCCAACTAGTAGCCAACACAGCTGCTAAATTTTTTGCTCCCACGTCCCTACTCCTGGCCTTTTAACCCACCCTCAATGTCCGCTGATCTATTGGTTTTTCCAAAACCAGCTCCTCTCTCAAGTGTCCTTTCCGTGATTCCCTTATCATGCAATATGAATTGGATGCACCTTGAAGCGCTTGCCAGCATTGGGCTTACACTCTGCGGAGCGATTACTACATGTAACCACAGTTATGTGTATGCATATCTATGCTTGCTGGACAACAAGCTCTTCCCTGGAAAGCAGAACCATGTGGTCCTCATTTTTCATCAACATCATGTATCCGATACATGATAGACATTTACTCAATATTTCTTGATAACCACAGCTCTAAGATAGCCATTGTTTTCCCTGTTTCCACAGAGGAAATTATATTGTAGTTCTCAGAATCAGGATTTAAACTTAAGGCTATTTGGTTTCAAAATTCACATCTTCTCCACCATGCCATGCCATCTCTCAAGGATAATGCAAAACAGAAGCATTCAGGTAAAAACTGATGAACCCTCCCTTCTGGTGGAAGCACATAAACGAAACTTTAAAGAGATGATTCAGGCTAAATGAGCTTAATCACCCAAAATGCAGGCAGTATATACACAGTAATCAAGGAAATATGCACACACACAAAAAAAAAACAACTGAAGGAGAATATTAACCCTCATTCTTTTTGCACAGAAGCTAGACTTCCTGGAAAGCCTTTATTTGTTTGTTTTCCTGAGCATATAAGAATCAATATTAAGAAGAAAAACAAGCTGAATTAAATCTCTTATCAACGTAGGTTTATTGAAAGATTAGTTGAAAAATATACCATTGCATTCCTATTTCATTTCAACTCCTCATTTTCACCCTGCAATCCCCAAATTTTAAAGGTAAGACGGAATGGTAATAACGTGGAAGTTAAGATACAATGCACACAACTTGGGCAACAACTCAGCATTCACCATTCAGTGTTCCAAACAGAACGGGGAACTGGAGTTAGAACCAAGCTACCTACTTCCATGATTCATCTAAGTTTTGCAAGAAGAGGCCTAGCTTGCTTGCTGCCTTAATTACATTCAATAGATATAATTCAATGAATCCATGAGATGACACAAGATTCATCTCGCACAAAACATTCTTTCCTTCTCTTTTTTTTTTTTTTTTTTTTTTTGAGACGGAGTTTCGCTTTTGTTGCCCAGGCTGGAGTGCAATGGCACGATCTCGGCTCACCGCAACCTTCGCCTCCTGGGTTCAGGCAACTCTCCTGCCTCAGCCTCCCAAGTAGCTGGGATTACAGGCATGCGCCACCATGCCCAGCTAATTTTTTGTATTTTTAGTAGAGATGGGGTTTCACCATTTTGACCAGGTTGGTCTCGATCTCATGACCTCGTGATCCACCCGCCTCGGCCTCCCAAAGTGCTGGGATTACAGGCTTGAGCCACCGCGCCCGGCCCAACATTCTTTCCTTCTATTCTACCTTCTATTCTATCAGTATTTATTTTTATAACACCAAACTGAAGACATGAAGGAATAATAAAAGGGCGCAGGCAGGGAGAAGCTTGGTTGTGTTCAACTGTTCACACTGTGTTCCTTTCCATGTAATTGTAATACTTGCCATAATATGAAATACTAGAGGAAAAACACATTTATTTAAGAAAGTAGGTTTCTTAGACTTTCTTGGATACAGAGGAAAAAATCAGCTACTTTACCCCACAAATGAAAAAAGAATGATACTCCATCCAGTGTTAGTCCCAACTAAAGTCTTCAGTGATCATTACCAGGGACTACTGTGGAATTACTATTGTTTTTAAATTCCAGTAAATGTGTTTCAGAATTAGTATACCCCAATTAGCAATAACCAAAAACCAGCAGCTAGTTTTGTTTGCAAAGGCCGTCTAGTCAATTCCTGGCTGATTCCTCCTAGTATTACTCTCATTATGAGCACTCAGAACAGTAACTGTTTGGAAGGCTTGTTGTGGCAATTATGTTTCCAGGTTACCAACTACCAAACAACGGCGGGCCAAATGTGACTTCCACACGCACTGTTCCAAAGACTCTAAAACCTGCCATATGTATCAAAAGATAGGTATGTCCTCCGCTTCACACCCAGGGGAGGACAATAATAAATCAAAGTAAAGAGTCCGGTCACACTGTACAAACTTACTGGTTGGGCAACCTTGCCCTAAAAAGTCATTCTGTCTAGCTTCAAAAGGAGAAGGAATTTGGCGTCTAAAACTATTGGAAAACCTTTTAAAATGGACCACCACGAAGAACACTTGGAGAATTCTTCTCCCGTAAATTTGCTTTGCTAGTGTGCCAGGCAGGCTATCTTCTGCATTGAACACCCTTTCATTTCTCTCAAGGCTAGTGCGTGCACACCGGATCCCACAGTTCGAAGGGGACAGAGATAACTTGGAAAGGAAAGAGCAGACAGCCACGGCAATGGAGAAACAGGAGCCACAAGGAATGGTGTTTCAAATGGAAATGATTCCACAGGAATAAGAGAAGGCTAGGTAGGCTGTGGTTTAATCGTATTTTTCAAGACTGTGATGAACCTTACCCAGCAGAGGAGTACCAAAAAGGCTTATATTGCAGTTTTAGAGACTAGGTAGTATTATCATTTATAGACGAATTATAATAAAAAGCAACTGGGACATTGACTCTAAAACTACAATATTTGAGGAGAAAAGGAATACTGAAATAAAAAGGCAAAAAAAAAAAAGAATGCTTCTTCCCCGTTCCTTCCAGTATAATAAAGATACATACTTATTTGCTTTCTTTTATTCCCAGCTCTTCCTGATATCTTCCTTCTTTTACTCAAACAGCTAATGACATCTCACCCCTTCTATAAAATCTTTCCGATCTAACTGGAAGACGGGAAGAGAATTCCCTCTGGTAACAACACGTAATTTCCATAGCTCCCTCCACTCAGCCATTTAAAGAGCATCGAGCCACTGCTTATACAGTGTTAATAAACAAAGTTAATTCTTAGTTTCAAGTTTTTAAAGTTGTCTATATCTACCTTTTTTTTTTTAATTCAGAGACAGAGTGTTGCTTTGTCATCCAGGCTGGAGTTCAGTGGCACAATCACAGCTCACTGCACCCTCAACCTCTTGACCTTAAGTGATCTTCCTGCCTTAGCTTCCTGAGTAGCTAGGACAGGAATAGATACTCAGGAAGAGTAGACGGCATGGGCTGGAATGGATAGTATAGTATGGTAATATTTTAAATCTAATCCTTTATTTGATATGATTAAAGCACAAAAGTTATTGAAGCATTCTATTTATAATTAACCTTTTTTATATCTAAATATATATTTGAATCTCATCAGAAATATTTGGATATACTTAGAAATATCTAAATGCTTTTAAATATTTTTATAATTATATAAAATTAGGTGATCTGCATGTGAGTATACAGATTTATCAGACTAAATTCTACATGTAATATTATATTTCTACGCAATTTTGATGTTTCAGGAGAGCAAACTAAGTGGCTTCTTCGTATTCTTTTTCCAAGATAATCCTCCACAAGAAAAAATTTCCAAAAGAAAGTGGTGCTTCCTCAGCAACCAGAAAACCAAGAAGGAGAAATTATTTACAGAGTGGAGCAAATATATTGCACAACTATTTTTTAAGTGTATTTAATTCTGAAAGCAATTAGGTGAAAAATCAGTTCTTCATTTTAAGAGGCTGAAAAATAAGAGATTTGGAATGGAAAAGAGCCTCTGTGCAATTCACAAAGTAACCATCAACTAGACTGGCATCTGAAGGAATACAATAACTACATATCTAAATGAATTGTAATTGAAATACATGGCCAGTGTGGGAGACTGTATTTTCCAAAAACAGCAATATTTCCAGCTCACATTCATTTTTATAATCTTGCCACTGCCCATCAAGAGATGGAATCTATTTCCCCTCCCCAAAAACCTGGACAGGACTTCGGACTGCCTAGAAGAAGAGAATGCAACAGAAGTGTTGCTGCCTGGTGTCCAAGCATCTTTTGCGGTCTCTCGCACGCTCGCTCTTTCTCTCTCTGTCTCTCTGTCTGTCTCTCTCTCTCTCTCTCTCACCCTTTCTTCCTGCTCCCAGCTTGGAACTCCACTACCATTCTGTGAGGAAGGAAAATCTAGCCCACAAGAAGAGACCACGTGGAAAAGGCAAGCGAAGAGAAGAAACCAGGGCCCCGCTGACAGCCACATGCGTCACACTCGTGTGTATATAACATCCCTCAGATGACTCCAGCATGCAGCTTTTAGGTCCCAGCTAAGGCTCCAGATATCGTGAAGCAGGGAACAACCATCTCCACTGCACCCTCCCCGAATCCCTGACACAGAGGATCCATGCACAGAATAAGTCATAGTTTTAGGCTACTAAGTTTTGGAGTGAATTATATGTAGCCTTAATAATTTGAACTGTTTGCTTTTTCCTAAAAAAACTGAAACAATTTAAAGCAGAAAGAAACAGTATTTAAAGCAAAAACTCATTACAGCCACTTTCATATTCCAGGAAAACAGCAAGATTACTATTCATTAAATAAATACACACACACACACACACACACACACACACACACTTCTGTGCACAACATACTGTGCTTGATGCTGGGCTGGTATAAAGATGAGTATAAACAGGCATGGTACCTGACCTCTTGGCGTTTACAATCCAGGAGGAGACCTAGACTTCAGCTATGCAACCCCACAAAGGTAAAACTCAGCTGTAACAAGTGCTGCAAAGGAGAAAGGCCTGACCTACATCAGGAATGGAAGACTGATCTAGTTAGGAAAATCAGTCAAGACTTCCCTGAGGAACTGACACTTGAGCTGGGGTAAGTAAATATGAGCAAAAAAGGCAAAAAGAAGAACGAAGGAGAATGCTCCAAACTCAAGAGAACAGCCCTGAGCAAAGGCCCAAAGATAAGAGGTGGCAAGGGGACTCTGTGGACAGAAGAAAGGCCAGAAGTCAAGCCCTGTCTCTTCCATTGCGTTTTATTCTTCCAAGTAGTCTGAAGTCCCATCCAGGATTCCAGAGAAAAAAAACAGACGCCACTTCTTGAAAGACAGTGGCAGGGTCAGAGAAAAGACAGCAAAAGGAAGTGTTGGAAGTGTGGATCCAGAAAGGTATGAAGACCCCGGAACACACAGGGCAGCATCTTTCAGACTTCTATTAACCAGAACTCAAAGTAAGAAATACATCTTTGGTTGTAATCCAGTTCACACGCAGACACACACGCCCATCCAAAATCACAGTTTCACAGAACAGTACTTCTCTTTGCTACCTATAGAGCAGTCTGATATCTTCTATTTTATGTTTGCATATTGTTTGTCGTAACTAACCAAACTGATTTTCAATGTACTAAAGGTTCATGACCTGAAGTCTAAAAAAACTGATGTAAAGTTTTGCAGGCTAAGTTAAGGCATTTGTCTCGAGGCTGAGTAATGGGAAGCCACTGACAAGTTTTAAACTCAATGGTAACAGGATCAGATTAGTGCTTCCATATCCTGGATGAAATAAAATATAAAACAGAATGCAAAAGTAGAATGAGGGCTGGGCATGGTGGCTCACGCCTGCAATCCCCGCACTTTGGGAGGCTAAGGCAGGTGGATCACCTGAGGTCAGGAGTTTGAGACCAGCCTAACCAATATGGTGAAACCCTGTCTCTACTAAAAACACAAAAATTAGCCAGGCGTGGTGCTGGGCACCTGTAGTCCCAGCTACCTGGGGGGCTGAGATAGGAGAATTGCTTGAACCCAGGAGGCAAAGGTTGCAGTGAGCCAAGATCATGTCACTGCACTCCATCCTGGGTGACAAAGCAAGACTCTGTCTCAAAACAACAACAACAAAACAGAATGGCTACAAGGGGACAGAGTAGGAGACCACTGAGGCAAATCAGGCAAAGTGTACAGTAGCTTGGGTTATGACAGAGGTAGCGGTGGTAGAAGTGGGTGAATTTCAGAAATACTTAGGTGTATAACTGATAGGCACGATTAACAAAGCAGTGAGAATAAGGAAGGTTTCAGTGACTCTCCAAACTGGAATGGACAGTGGGAAGTGAACAGAGGAGATGGAACATAGGAGAAAAGTCAAGGAAACAGCAGGGAAGACAGCCCTTGCAAATAAAACCGGCTTCTGGTTTGTAGGCATTGCTAATTGGAGCACATTAATTCTGAAGCATGATTAATGGAATCTGTTTTTAAATAATTCCATAATCCCTGATAATGCCTTCACTGGAAACTAGTTGGAACTACCACTAGACAAAGTATCATTCTCTTCTGAATGTTGCACATAGAGAGTCCAACCAAAAGAAAAGCAAAGGTATTCTTTTTTTTTTTTTTTTGAGATGGAGTTTTGCTCTCGTTACCCAGGCTGGAGTGCAATGGGGCGATCTCGGCTCACCGCAACCTCCGCCTCCTGGGTTCAGGCAATTCTCCTGCCTCAGCCTCCTGAGTAGCTGGAATTACAGGCATGCGCCACCATGCCCAGCTAATTTTTTGTATTTTTAGTAGAGTCGGGGTTTCACTATGTTGACCAGGATGGTCTCGATCTCTTGACCTCGTGATCCACCCCCGCCTCGGCCTCCCAAAGTGCTGGGATTACAGGCTTGAGCCACCACACCCGGCCAAAGGTATTCTTCTTTTATCATCATGCTTAAACTTACTGGAAATTCTGGACACAGTATGCTATCTGGGATAGCTCTGAAGTTCTGCTTAGTTAGTTGACTAAATCCAGGACTTCGCAGTGGCCCTCATTAAATAAGGTTAAGATGCCAAATTTTCTTCAAGTTAATTCAAACCAGAGGTTGGTAAACTCTAATGTTTGGGCCAAATTCTACCTTCTGTTTATCAATAAAGTTGCATTAGAACACAGCCACACCCATTCATTCACATGTCATCAACAACTGTTTTCACTGCACCACAGGAGAGCTGAGCAGTTACCACTGTGACTATACGGGCCTGCAAAGCCTAAGATACTTACCATCTGTTTTCAGCAAACAAGTGCCTTAGGGAAAGGGATCTAAAGAGTAAAGGAAACAGAAATTGCAGAGTAGTTTTGTCAGGAGCACTCCACCCACCAATCTTTATCTATATGACTCAAGTGAGGATCCCAAACACACTCCCTTCAACAAGGCCGTGAGAAACGCATGGGTGAAGAACTTGCTGCAGTAACTCTAGAGTGCTCTAATAGTCTTCTCCCTAGACCGGATATTCAGGTGGAAGATGCTGCATTTGAAATGGGCTTTCCGGTATCCGTGATGTATCAGAATCCTGGGGCAGCGGAAGAAGAAGAACAGCACTTACTCTCCAGAGACAAGGCAGGCAGAGCAGCCACAGGAAGCGTTACCCCAATGAATAGATTTCATGATAGTAATTAAATAATTATGAGATCTCCAAGATTAAAAGACTGTACAATCCTCTTCTTGATTTTGTGAAACAAACAACAGCTAGATCATGTAAATAGTGGCCTGATTTAAACTATCAGTCACCTGAACCCCACAGTCAATTATCAGACCTGACTGCCCCCAAACTTGAAGGGGAGGCCTGGTACTTTGCTGAAAGATCCTACAGTATTAAGCCAATAACTACTTTGAGTCTTCTTCAAAGTCTTTTCAAAGACGACAAAGCCATTCACCAGGGAAATGTGCCCCATGGGAAGTGAGATAGGATGTGATAACTAAGGAGACTTTAGGTTGCCTCCTTCTGAAGAGGAGGAGTGTATTTTCAAAAGCATTGGCTGGGCAAGGTGGCTCACACTTATAATCCCAGCACTTTGGGAGGCTGAAGTGGGCAAATCACAAGCTCAGGAATTTGAGACCAGCCTGGCCAATATGGTGAAACCCCATCTCTACTAAAAATACAAATATTAGCTGCGTGTAGTGGCACGCGCCTGTAGTCCCTGCTACTCAGGAGGCTAAGGCAGGAGAATCGCTTGAACCCAGGAGGTAGAAGTTGCAGTGTGCCAAGATCATGCCACTGTACTTCAGCCTGGGTGACAGAGCGAGACTCTTTTAAAGAAAAAAAAAAAGCATTAGAATTAGCAGCATTAATTTTCATAGAAACAAAAGATAAGTAGTTATTGGACCATCAAAGGATGTATAGTAAGTATTTGGCATATTTTGGCTTTCTAGCATCTGAATGCATTTTCTATTTGAATAGAATTCCAACCCTATGAGTCTGGCAGGAAAGCAGATCCCACCACCACCCACAAAAAGTAAAAAGGACAGATACTTTGTCAGCATTTTGCCGAGAAGCCCACTGTATTCATCAGTTCTCACACTGCTGTTAAGATACTACCCAAGACTAGGTGATTTGTGAACAAAGGAGGTTTAATTAACTCACAGCTCTGCTTGGCTGGGAGGACTCAGGAAACTTACTATCATGGCAGAAGGGGAAGCAGGCAAGGACCTTCTTCACATGGTGGCAGGAGAGAGTTCCTAAGATCAGGGAAAACTGCTTTATAAAACCATCAGCTCTCTGGGGGAAACTGCCCCATGATCCAATCTCCCACCTGGTCCCACCCTCCACACGTGAGGATTATGGGGATTACAATTGGAGATTTGGGTGTGGACACAGAGCCTAACTATGTCATCCAGCTTGGCCCAGTAGTCCCACCCAGGGCTTCTGCCAGCACTCATGGTCTAACAGAACAAAGAAGGTACAAACATGCCATCAACAGCAACCAAGCCCAGGTTCTAGAGGAAGTATTTACAATATCTACTGTTAAAAGTTGGGGGCAGTAGTCTAAAACTCTGAATGCCTCCGCTGTTCAATGGTGGTGTCAGGACTCTCTAATGGCTTGGTCCTGTGGCTTAGTGTCATCTGGGATCTGGCTGTCCTGATTTTCTGGCTGTTGCTTCTCCTGACTCAGTTCTCCAGCCCCAACAGACATTCTAAAGGATACTTAATATATTTTCAAAAATTCTTTTTCTGCTAAAACAAGACGGAGACTTCTTTTTTCCCCACTTATTGCAAGGAAAACTCCTGGCTACTGCTTCCAGCTTAACTGGGAAAAAATTTTTTTTAAAAAAAGGGAAACTCTTGACTAATTCACATGTGCATGTCTATTTTCATTCTCTCTGTATCTGTCTTTGGGAAATTGTGCAAACCCTGAATATTTGAAGTACAATTCCAAGATCCAGTCACACATAGAAGTATATTATGTGCTATTTTATTTGCTGAACCCTTTTCCTTTTCATGTATTGATATAATAATGATCTCAACTATTTATCAAATGTCCACTCTTTGATTACCTCATTCAGAAGTCGCGATAAGTAACACATAGCACCTGTAGACAGACTTGTGGCTGACCAAGCATTCACATTTCATATACATTTGCATTTTCTCCTTTTAGTCACAGCCTGATAAAGCAGCCAATATAATGTCAGGAATTCCTGCCTTCTTTTTTCTTTTTTTTTCCAAATACCCGGTCTTCAAGAAGTGAACCCTATCTCATTTCACTGATGAGCTGTTCAATTCATGCAGCCCTTCCTAACATCCGCAGCAACCCAGCATAGTTTCCATTTACCAAGTTCTAAATATGGATTAGTTACAGTGCTAGGAGCTAAACACATACCTATATGCTTCTAAGCCTCACAATATATTTTTTAAGATAGTAGTTACTATTTCCACGTTTTAGATAAGGAACACAAAGCTCATAGAGATCAAGCAACCGACGCCTTGAGATCTTGGGGAGAAAAGTAGCTTGTCTCCGACACATGATGCTCCTCCTATTATTTTCCTCCAATCCTTCAAGTTGCTTTTTTCTGCTTAGTAACTCGGTAAGTGTTGCTCAAAACATCTGGAAAAAAAAATAGCTAAAGAAACCAAATGGTCCTTTGATAGTAGCACAGTAAAAACTTTTTAAAAATGCTTTCAGTGATTCTTGGCTCTATCTATCTGTCTCTAGTCTCTCCACACTCTGTAGTACATTTCCATGTAAAAATATTTCTGGTATCCTATGGGAGACTTTTTTTTTTTTTGAGACGGAGTTTTGCTCTTGTTACCCAGGCTGGAGTACAATGGCGCGATCTCGGCTCACCGCAACCTCCACCTCCTGGGTTCAGGCAATTCTCCTGCCTCAGCCTCCCGAGTAGCTGGGACTACTGGCACGCGCCTATGGGAGACTTTTTATAAGCAGATATGCCAAAGCCTTTTCAAGCACTGTATTGGAAACATTCAACATAAATATCCTGTCCTATAGGGAATATTTACAAAGGCAAAAAAAATGTCAATTGAGAATACAACTAAAATAATTCCAGGCAATATTTTGTGACTAACGATGACTTGTTAAAGAAGAGTATTAAGGGCTAGGCACGGTGGCTTTTGCCTGTAATCCCAGCACTTTGGGAGGCCAAGGTGGGCAAATCACTTGAGGTCAGGAGTTCAAGATCATCCTGGCCAGAGTGATGAAATCCCATCTCTACCATAAAAATCCAAAAAAAAATTAGCCAGGTGTAGTGATGAGTACCTGTAATCCCAGCTACTTGGGAGGTTGAGGCAAGAGAATTGCTTAAACCTGGGAGACAGAGGTTGCAGTGAGCCAAGACCTCCAGCCTGGGCCACAGAGAGAGACTCTTGTCTCAAAAAAAAAAAAAAGACTATTAAGTTAATTAAAAGAATATTTTACGCCTTTCTGGATTCACTTCCTAATTCTTTAGTCTTCCTTATATATTTTCTCCTTCTTATCATCACTAAATCAAGGTATGAAAAATTTTTTAAACCCTTCATCCCCAGAAACACCTTTTCAAGCACAAAAAGATACTGAATGACCATCTTTTAATTAAACTGCATTAATTCTGTAGGAAATGCTTCGCTCTGCACTAACACACAATATATGAACGTGCAGTCCCTCCCATGTAAACTCAGAATAACAATCCCCACGTCATAAGGTTGTTGTAAGGAATAAATTATATCATCTTTGTAAATTACGTAGAACAACACTAAACACGTCTTAAAGAAATACATACAGACACGTGTGTGCGTGCACACACACTCACAGGGAGCTCCAGCTTGATGTGTCTTTTAACATTTAAGCTGGCTCAATACTCAAAGTTAATGCTTTAAGAACCTCTGCCTGTCACTGTTACTAAAAAGAAAAAACAAAAACCTGTATCCCCTGTTTTCATGAAAGCAAATGCCATCTATCCAGCAGTCCAGGCCAGAAACTCAAAAATCACCCAGCTAGTCTTTCTTCATTACCCCACATCCACTCAACTGCTGAACTGTGTTTCTCAAATGTGATCCTTCCACCATATCCACAGCCTCTCCCATCATGAGTGGCACATTTACCCCACCACATGGTTACCTGGCTTCCGACTTTGCTGTGGCAACAAGAGTCACTGTGTCAGCTCCCTGATGAAATCCTTCAATAGCTTTTGCTTGGTTTTATTTATTTATTTTGAGACACAGTTTCACTCCTGTGGCCCGGGCTGGAGTGCAATGGTACAATCCCAGCTCATTGCACCTCTGCCTCCCAGGTTCAAGTGATTCTTCTGACTCAGCCTCCCAAATAGCTGGGATTACAGGTACCCGCCACCAGGCATGGCTAATTTTTATATTTTTAGTAGAGACAGATTTCACCATGTCGGCCAGGCTGGTCTTGAACTCCTGACCTCAGGTGATCTGCCCACCTCAGCCTCAGAAAATGTTGGGATAACAGGCATAAGCCACCGTGCCCAGCAGCTTTCGGTTGGTTTTGGGAAAAAGTTTAAAGTCCTTTTTAAGACCCTTTGTGTTGGTGCCTTTCTACCTCACAGGCCTTGTCTCTCACGTAGTTCTATCTCCATCCTTCTACCCCAACCTCTTCCCACCATTCAGCCAAACAGCATGTGTGTTTGTCACATGTGCCCTGTGCTCTCTCATCTGCAGATGTTCACACACGCCATCTCCTTTGCCTGTAATGTTCTTCCTCCTTCTGTTTGCCTGGTGAACATACTCATTTCCTATAGGTCACGACGTATATATCATTTCTTCCAGGAATCTTCCAAGGATTCCCCTGGCTTAGGGTAGCCATCCCTCCAGCAGCCTGTGCCCCATATCCTCCCCCACAGCACACTTAGGATGGGACCCATCTTCTCCACTACACAGCCAACTTCAGGAAAGCTTGCCTTGTCTGGTTTCCTCACCATTGCAGACCCAACAAACCTCATGCCTGGCACATAGACTGGTGCTCAAACCATTTTTTTGATGAAAGAATTTGTGATGTTTTTTTCCCACCAAAACATAAGAGCCATAAATTTGTGATTAGCGTCATTCCCTTGGGCTCCAAATCCTCCCACATGAAAGGAGGCTCAAAATAATAGCAGAGACCATGGAGAAATTCGTCTGCGACTCCTGTTCTCCGGTTTCTGCCAACAAAACTGTCTTTATAATCCTTTAGGATCACTTAGATGGAGTACTAGGAGAGCGCCATTATGATCTTATAATTCTGTCTGTGTACTCAGAGTAATTACATGGTGCCTGGAACACACAAGCTAAACTCACATTGCTACGTGTTAAAATGTGGACATATAACCAAGCTTGTCTATGAACGCATATATTTATAGTAAGTGTTGGCCGGGTCCCCTTGACACCAAATTTGATGCATACAGCTCCACTAACTTGATGCTATAAGACAGAGAGAGCAAAGGGAATTCCTAAAGAGAAGGAGAATGATTATTTGAATATGATTATACATAAGGAAATGAATTGGTGAAGCGAGGGAGAGGAAGAGAGTTTAGGGATAAATAAAAGAGTCACTAAGTGTGCTCGCTTTGGCAACACATGTACTAAAATTGGAACGATACAAAGATTAGCACGGCCCCTGCGCAAGGATAACACGCAAATTCATGAAGCGTTCCATATTTTTATGAAATACTGCATGTTCTCACTCACAGGCGGGTGTTGAACAATGAGAACACATGGACACGGGGAGGGGAGCATCACACACTGAGGTCTGTTGGGGGAATAGGGGAGGGACAGAGTGGGGTGGGGAGTTGGGGAGAGATAGCATGGGGAGAAATGCCAGATATAGGTGAAGGGGAGGAAGGCAGCAAATCACAGTGCCACGTGTGTACCTATGCAACTATCTTGCATGTTCTTCACATGTACCCCAAAACCTAAAATGCAATTCAAAAAAAATTAAAAATAAAAAAAAAGTCACTAAGTAAAACTGCTGAAAATTCCCAGTAAACAATTACATTGCTTGGATTGCATTATATATGTGTTCATGTAGCCATGTTTAGATAGGTAAGGAAAGTCAAAGTTAATATTATTGATAAAAATAATTAAAATAGAAATAACACAAGGGAATCACAATCTGATTAGGAGAAGTATCGGCTAAAAGAAGGGCACTTTAATCTAATTTTCATATACTATGTGATAAATTAAATATTAGTCAAGAGCCTTCATGCAAAACAAGCTATACATTTGCAAAAGCTACGCTGAAAGAATTTGCTGTAGAATATTGTAGTTGACATTTCTAATCTTTTTTAAATCCAGCTTTTAAAAGCCAGCATGGAAGATTTAATACCAGCTAATGCAAAATTGTAATACTAGAAATCTAGTTATCCACTCATTTCTAATAAAACAAGCCATGAATATGGAGTTTTATCACTTAGAATTTAATTAACAAAATGCAGCCTGATTAATATTAAATGACTTATTTTCCAAAAAATTTCTTTCTTTCTTTTTTTTTTTTTTGATACAGGGTCTCACTCTGTCACTCAGACCAGAGTTCCTTGGCAGCAGGATCTCAGCTCGCCACAATCTCCGCTTTCCGGGCTCAAGCGATTCTCTTGCCTCAGCCTCCCTAGTAGCTGGGATTACAGGCACATGCCACTATGCCCAGCTAATTTTTGCATTTGTAGTAGAGATAGGTTTTCACCACGTTGACCAGGCTGGTCTTGAACTCCTGACCTCAAATGATCCACCCGCCTCAGCCTCCCAAAGTGCTGGGATTACAGGCATGAGTCACTACACCCAGCCATTTTCTAAAAATTTCTGTAAATTGGCAGCCTAGTTACACACGGCTGTATAATTTGAAATAGCAAAGGTGGCCACAGAGGTTCACAGATCTTTGAAACTCAAAAATACTTACAGCTAGAAAGGAGAAAAAAATACAAAGCAGCAGAGATTGCCATTTGAAATTTCCTAGAGAGACTGTTCCAGGTTAAACATTAGACATTGCAAATAAACCAGGTCAATTTTTTTGTCTCTCTCCCACAATCCTTGACCACTTAAAGTTCTGCCCCCAGCTAACAGGTGGGCTGAAATCAATCTTATTTCAACAAACCAAACATCCAAACTATGTAATCATGGGATGACATCTGAGCTTGATCTGGCTGGCTGCTTATAAAGGAGTCTTTCACAATGATATATGGGAATTTTCATTGTTGACCAAGCTAGACACTAGGGTATACTACCTGCATACTTCCTGCTGAAATCAACCAAGCGCAGATAGAGACCTACTTTTTTAAAAAAGTCTCCATCCATCCGTTTTGAAATATACTGAAACTTACTGTACTTTACACATGAAGATAGGACTATTAGCCTCCTATTTTTGAGACATGGACTTTTTAGTTGTTTTCTGAGTTCAGTGATAGATGTAGGCTGAATTACATATATAGTTTCCCACAAGCCTTAACCAGTACCACACTTAAGAGGACAGCTGGCTCTATAGGGAACAGTCTGGGGCCAGGGACCTAGTAGATCTAAGAGGCCCCTGGGTTTCAAGCCCAAGTCTAACTACCCCTCCAGGATTGTTACCCAGGCTGGAGTGCAGTAGCGTGATCTCAGCTCACTGCAACCTCCACCTCCTGGGTTCAGGCAATGCTCCTGCCTCAGCCTCCCGAGTAGCTGGGACTATAGGCATGCACCACCATGCCCAGCTAATTTTTGTATTTTTAGTAGAGACGGTGATTCACCATGTTGACCAGGATGGTCTCGATCTCTTGACCTCCTGATCCACCCACCTCGGCCTCCCAAAGTGCTGGGATTATAGGCCTGAGCCACCGCTCCCAGCCAAATCCAAAGATTTATTGCTGCTCTGGGCTACTCTAGATGTTTGAAACAAAGTTTCTCACAGTCCAAAAATACTTCCCTAACAATTAGATATATAAGAGGGTGCATGTGTGCACACACACACACAGACATACACACACAATTTGTTCTAAATTAAAGAGAAATAAAATTTAAAGCATTTAACCCAACAAGTTTCTGTATCCAATCAAATGTGAAAGTATCCTCAGAGATGACTTCCTGTACTGGTTTCTTATTACTGATTCCATTGGGCTTCACTCCCTCATTCCGTTAATGCATCTTTGCTGGCCACATAATTGGTGGGGGGCGGAATTGAAACATCTCTTTAGATGGCTGCTATGTCTGTCCAGGGTACTATGCTACCTTCAGTTCTAAATATGAAACCCATGCAGCAAAACAGGAATATTCCTCAAACCCTTTACTTTTACGGTTGCTTCAAATTACGTTACTTTTTTCTTTCGAGACAGAATCTCACTCTGTCATCCAGGCTGGAGTGCAGTGGCGCGACCTAGGCTCACTGCAACCTCTGCCTCCCGAGTTCAAGCAATTCTCCTGCCTCAGCCTCCCAAGTAGCTTGGCCTACAGGCACCCACCACCATGCCCAGCTAATTTTTTTTGTATTTTTAGTAAAGACAGGGTCTCACCATGTTAGCCAGGATGGTCTCAATCTCCTGACCTCATGATCCACCCACCTTGTCCTCCCAAAGTGCTAGGATTTACAGGCATGAGCCACTGTGCCTGGCTGTTATTTTTTCTTTTTTTTAATTCTGACCATAAGTGCCAGCAAATCATAGCATCACATGTTTACTTGCATGGAAGAACTCTGAAAGGAGAAATTGTGACAGGAGGTGTCAACGCGGATTGCTGCCAGTCACCCCAGCTGTCTTCTCCCACTACTCACTCCTCTGTGGAGTGTGGCAGCTGGGCAGTGTTCCTTCTGGGCTTCTGCAGCAAGGCTCTGACCCAGAAAACCTTAGATTAGAGCGCATTTTGAAATTTAAATAAACCTCAGTTCACCTCTACCATCTTGGCATACGACTGAAATGTGCAAGTGAGAGGAATGTATTTCTATTTAAAATAGACAGAACAAAGATATCACTCTTTCTCTTTCAGTAAGTTTTTAGTAATCTTCTCCAATGGAAAAAAAAAAGGGTTTTCTTTCAAAATGACTTCAATTTGCCAACATTCACACAATACCTTAACTTTTTACCCCCATTTTGTTACCCAGCTATGATGTAGAGGGCTGATTACCAAAGTCTTCGTAGGTATTGAAGCCAATTATTAATTGGGTCTAAATAAATACGTTTCTTCCCTTGGATCAATAATCTCTGATACTACATTCCAATATATTTGCTCTTTTTCATGTATCTTACCTTTTAAAACTCTTTACAGAATCGTCCTAAAATTACCTTGTCATTGCTGATTGGCAGAGAGTCTTTTTATATCTGTAGGCTGAGAATGTAGTCCATACACCGCCTAGCTGTTGATAAATATTCTTGAGAAAATGTAAAATCATACATGAGTAACATTCAATAAAAAGTTGAACACAATTTATTTGTCATACTGGTTAGCTGTTGCTATTTACTGAGTCACATTTTCCTACTATTTATACCATATGGAAATATATGCTCATCAAGAAGAGTTCCTCGGACTTTACCAGAAAACTCAATGAGCTCATTCTAATAACTAACCTGAAATATGAATCTAAATATTGATTTTCTAGCAAGTGCACAAGAATCTAAACCACCATGAACCAAAAGCTTGATATACCTTGGCAGAACTTCAGATCATGCATTGTAGTACACAGTCCTGAAATTTCATCTTCTGCATTCCTGAATCCCACGCGATGTAAGAAAAATAAGCTCCTCTCGCTTCAATAGGTGTTGCTGTTCCATTGCCAAAAGAATCTTACTTTGGTCAGAATTTAAATGAAAAGTTTTATTGAGACTAGTTTGATACTCTAACTAAGTGGTATTTTTATTTATTTTTAATTGACAAAAGTTGTATATATTTATGGAGTACAATATCATGTTTTGATATATAGTACAGTGTGGGCTGATGAAATCAAGCTAGATAATATATCCATCGCCTCACACGTGTGTCACTTTTTTGTAGTAGGAACATTTAAAAACTCATTTAGCAGTTTTCAAATATACATTATTATTAATTATAATCAACATGCTATGCCCTAGAGCTCCAGAACGTGTCCCTTCTGTCAAACTGAAACTTTGGACCCTTTCGTGAACACCTCCACGTTCCCCACCCTGTCCTCATCCCAAGCCCCAGTAACCACCATTCTTTTCTCTTCTATGAGTTTGACTTTTTCGATTCATTCGATTTCATTGCTATTCAGCCATAAAAACAAAAGAAACTCTGTCATTTGCAAAAATATGAATGAGCCTGGAGAACATTATCCTAACTGAAATAAGTCAGGCAGAAGAAAAACAAGTGGTACTTTTTTTTTTTTTGAGGCGGAATTTCGCTCGTTACCCAGGCTAGAGTGCAATAGTGCGATCTCAGCTCACCGCAACCTCCGCCTCTTGGGTTCAGGCAATTCTCCTGCCTCAGCCTCCTGAGTAGCTGGGACTACAGGCACACGCCACCATGCCCAGCTAATTTTTTGTATTTTTTTTAGTAGAGACGGGGTTTCACCATGTTGGCCAGGATGGTCTTGATCTCTTGACCTCGTGATCCACCCGCCTCAGCCTCCCAAAGTGCTGGGATTACAGGCTTGAGCCAACAAGTGGTATTTTATACATATTTAGTAATTTAATATTTTATTACTTTTCCTATTTTTTAAAATGGTTAATTTTTCTAAATGTTTATTAAATTTCTCTTTGCTTAGAACATCTTACTACTATAAATTAAAAAACTATACATGCTCTAATATGCATATCTTCTAATTTCACAGGTATTAAGTTTCCTAAAAGCATGCCTAAATGCCAAAAAGAGGATGCAAGAAATTTGGAACAAACTCCAGGATACATGTTGAAGGCTAAAGTAAAACCACCAATCTTTTAGCTTTTGATCAGAGCTGATTGGGGGTTATTGATAGATATTTTTCATTAGACTGATATTTCACTAGTTGACAGATACACTTCTGTCTTTCTCAGACTTGTTCAAACACACACACACGCATCCATACAGATCCACACACACAGCTCAATACTGACAAAGGGTAAAACAAGGAAATGCAAAAGAGAAATGAAACACAGCAGCTGTTCTTCAACAGAAAACCTTGGTAAGGTCATGAATACTTTGGAATCACCATGGTCGCTGATGTGAACTGGCTTTCCTTAAAAGAACACTTCTTATGAAGCACTTATATCAGAATAGTTACGGAAAGGTCTAAAATAAAAGCTTGCGGAGGGGCTTCAATGTTGTTGGAAGAATTTACAAAAGCGGGTTTTATTTTCTTTGGTTCTTCAATAAATTAGTAAACCTGACTAATAGAATCTGGAAAGTGTTCCTCAAGTTGAAGAAATAAATATTTAGTAGATTGCCTCTTTAGTAGTTTCCTCTTTGAAGCCTCTTGGGTCCCAGAATTCCCAAGCTAAAGGTTAGTGAGTTAAACCACATAATCACCATGCCTTCCTGCAGTAAGGTTAATCATTAATGCCTGGAATCCCAATTAATGTCTAGAATCCCATTCTCAACCAAAGACTTTAAGTAGGAAATCGTATAGGATGCTTCATTGGAGATTATGCCTGATGATTAAACTGAGATGTGAAGTTTTAATAATGATAACCAAAACCTTAAGGACGTTCACCTGAGTAAACGACCTGAAGTGCAACCTGGGTTCCCACAAACTTTTCAGCAAGGCCAAGTTTTGCAATTTCAAACTCTTCCTTTCTCTCTTCCTCTCTGGTACTCCTCAAATTCTGCACCCCACTAATAAGAACAACGTTGGGCCGGGCGCGGTGGCTCAAGCCTGTAATCCCAGCACTTTGGGAGGCCGAGGTGGGTGGATCACGAGGTCAAGAGATCAAGACCATCCTGGTCAACATGGTGAAACCCCGTCTCTACTAAAAATACAAAACATTAGCTGGGCATGGTGGCGCGTGCCTGTAATCCCAGCTACTCAGGAGGCTGACGCAGGAGAATTGCCTGAACCCAGGAGGCGGAGGTTGCGGTGAGCCGAGATCGCGCCATTGCACTCCAGCCTGGGTAACAAGAGTGAAACTCCGTCTCAAAAAAAAAAAAAGAACAAGGTTGATCCAAGTTTTCCATAAGAGAATACACCTACCTCAGTGTACTCAAGAGGATTCAGTAGCATGGCTTATCCAAGAAGAAGGCTGCCAGTCTCTGGGAAGTTTTTCACTGTGGTCTTACTTTTGAGGCAGCATTTCTCTGAAGTCCTGATAGCCACTTATTCACCGATAGATTCCGTTGAATCAAGTGAGCCTGACCTTCTATTCTCTCTTCTTGCCTGTATTTCTCTTGTGACTGGTTATTGAGGGTTAGTGATGGATATCAGTAGCAGATGAGGAAGAACTGATCAAAAACGGGGAAACCCAAAACAGACTACTAATTTTTTTAAAATATAAATGTGGAGAAGGGAGTAAAACTTCTCTTTACTGTGAGGCTGTGCATGGTAGCTCATGCCTGTGATCCCAGGACTTTGGGAGGCCAGGAAGACAGATCACTGAGGTCAGGAGTTTGAGACCAGCCTGGCCAACATGGTGAAACCCAATCTCTACTAATAATACAAAAATCAGCCAGGCATGATGGCACACACCTGTAGTCCCAACTACTAGGGAGGCTGAAGCATGAGAATTGTTTGAATCTGGGGGGCAGAGATTGCAGTGAGCCAAGATTGCACCACTGCACTCCAGCCTGGTGACAGAGAAAGACTCTGTCTCAAAAAAAATAAAATTTTTTTACTGCTGACCCTGAGAACATTAATTCACGGAAACAGGAGGAAGGATAAAAGAAAGAAGTCATCAAAAAGCATAGTCTCGGGCTGGAGCCTGAATTGGCACCTAAGACAAAGTATAAGAATGGTGAAGTATAATATTATTTAGAGTTGTTGACACTCCTACATGACTTACAAAATCCACTCCACAAACCACTGATAACTTTCACACCACACAGACCAGACATGGTGGCTCATGCCTTGTAATCCCGGCACTTTGGGAGGCTGAGGTGTGTGGATCACCTGAGGTAGACAGTTCAAGACCAGCCTTGCCAATATGACAAACCCCGTCTCTACTAAAAATACAAATTTAGCCAGATGTGGTGACAGGTGCCAGTAATCCTAGATACTGGGGAAACTGAGGCATGGAGAATCACTTAAAATGGGAGATGGAGGTTGCAGTGAGTTGAGATCGCACCATTGTACTTGAGCCTGGGTAACAGAGGGAGACTCTGTCTCAAAAAAAATAAAAAATAAAAAAATTCACCACACACCAACTTGTATGAGTTGGGTATTCTTGTGGCCATCAATGAAAGGATTTCATCTCTGGGTAGATGGGGCCTTAAAGAGACACAAACCGTAAGGGAACAAGAGAATCTGTAACTCAACCAATACTTCAGAGGCAGAAACTCAGAAGAAGAGGTAGGCATGAGATAATAATACCTGTGGAATTCTCAGAAATCTTGGGGAAAAAAAAGACTAAGCAATGGAGATTCAAGCCTATTTATCCTAATCATAAGGATTATGATAACCAGCTATTGTTTAGGTTACCATGAGTAGACTAGGTGTTTATAACTTTAGGAAAACAGAAAATACTTTCCAGGAATTAAGTGTTTATTACTCTTCAAAAATTAGTCCCATTATACTCTGACTCATTATCAATAATAAAGTTGAAAACCTATTTAGTCCCAAAATATAACTCTTGAATCCAAGAAATCTGCCTTATACCATGTTCTGCAAAAAAGACCAACACTGGTAGAGTTAAAATCAAGGGATACCACACCAGGAAGGTAAAGATTAGTAAGCTCCATGGACAGCAACCAAAAGCTTCGTTCCCAGCTGACAGCCATAGTGTCTGGCACACAACAGGCACACATTACACATAGCTGGCCCTCCATATGCATGAGTTTTGCACCCACAGATTCAACCAATCACAGACCAAGAAGAAAGAAAAAGAAGAAAAACTCAACATTTAAAATGACATAAAAACAACATCGTATAACCACTATTTACATAGCATTTACCAACGTTGTCCTAGCTATTATTAGTAATCGAGAGATGGTTTACAGTTTGCGGGGGATGAGCATAGGTTATACACTAATCCGATGACGCTTTATGTAAAGACTTGAGAATCCTTGGATTCTGGTATCCTCAGGGGGCACTGGAACCAATCCCCAGGACTGAGTATAGAGAAGAAAGGCTATACTTGTTGCGTGAATAGCATTCATTCAATATAGCTGCAAATTATCCTACAGGGGTGATAAATGCATCAAAGATTTAACTACAACTAATTTTACCGCTGAAACAAAGTCTAAATAGATAGTGGCAATAAAGTCTTTTTTTTTTGAGACGGAGTTTCGCTCGTTACCCAGGCTGGAGTGCAATGGCGCGATCTCGGCTCACTGCAACCTCCGCCTCCTGGGTTCAAGCAATTCTCCTGCCTCAGCCTCCTGAGTAGCTGGGATTACAGGCCCATACCACCGTGCCCAGCTAATTTTTTTTTGTATTTTTAGTAGAGACGGGGTTTCACCATGTTGACCAGAATGGTCTCGATCTCCTGACCTGGTGATCCACCCGCCTCGGCTTCCCAAAGTGCTGGGATAAAGGCTTTTAAATGACTTGAGACATCTACCCATTATGTGGAAATCATAATGACCAGGCATGTGCAAGGCAAATGGACATCTACCTAAATTGGCCCATAAGGAACATCAAAATCATGACAAATGTAAGCAATTTCCAGCCTTCAGTGTGGTGGGTACTATACAGGATGAGCAGACCTCCTAGAGACTGCAATCTGACACAACTCTGACGCATATGTGAAATCCTAATCAGACGCCTAAAAGGAACAAGCCCGCTGTCTGACAAAATTAGACATGTGGACTTGGTGTAGCAAGTGCCAGCACTTAATTTATAAAATGACAGCGAGAAAGAGGCAGGAGGGTTTGTAGGTTTCTAGGGTTTGGGGTCTTACTGAAGGATTCTGAAGAGCTAAGGGAAACAGAGATCAGTTTTAGATTGGTTTCTGTTTTTCAGGTGAAAGTAAAAGAATCAGAGATTAACCAGGTTTTGTATGAGGTACAGGAAGTTTAACCAGTAAAGATGTCAGTAAAAGATGGGACTAGCAAAGCAAGTCTGAGAGCATCAGCAGTAAGAAAGCAATAATCACTCCAACAGGAGGCCCTTGTGGCATTTTATAGCCCTGTGCCACCATGGGAGAAACGATGTTTCCTGTTAGTTTTATAGTTGGCTTTAAATGTGTCTATCGTCTAACCTGGTTAATAGCAAGGTGACCTTTTCCCTTTTCCATCCAAGCTGATTTTCACTCTTTCTTCTAGAGACTGATTTTTGAGTCTGTTACAAATATAAGTATTAAATAATGCCCTCTTAATCAAATTGTATAAAGACACCTTCTCAAAACGTTGATCTAAGAGAAACAAGACAAAAAATGAAAGAGTCTATTATATTTTAAGCCATTTCAAACTGGCTGACCCACAACCCTAATCCAGTCTTTACTCCCTCGGTCCTCTGAGCACACCTCCAGCACGGCCACCTGCCACTAGGCCAATCACGGTTGGTTTCCTTCTGTGTCCTTTCTCCTACACGATGAACTCCTAACGAGTAAGAGCAGTGAAGTATCCATTTTATGCTTAGTGCCTGGCACAATTCCCAGCCCATCATAAGTGCTCCGAAGTCAAGGTGCCCCCTCCTCCCCTCTATATGGAATGTGCACCAAAGCCCCTCACACAGTAAAACAGATTTGTACTCTAAATACCTATTTAAGAATGTCATTAATTCCACCTTGGATGGTTATGAAAAAAAAGAATGTCGTTATTTGAAAGCCTCACGACAGGGATGAGACATGAGGCACAGGAATGAACAGTGAGATTTACAACGCCAGGTCAAAGCAGAAGGACGCTTCCATTAGGAGCATCCACAGATGGCTTTGCCGCAACACGATAAAGCCGGAAGCACGTGAACTAAATGGCTCAATGCAAACTTGGAGCCTTTCAGTCCAACATCTCTAGTACCACAGACTAAATTACGGCCCTTAGTATGTGGTCCTAGAGATGTTCATCTGTCTTTTCCGCAAAACTATAAATTCCTGGAGGTGAGAGGTCACGCATGGCTTGCTCGTTTTGCCTACTCTGCCAACTGCATTGTATCGGCATTCAATAACATGGAAGCAAAGAGGACAAGGTAGAAACACAAGAAGAAAGGCAGCAGAAATCACATTCAGTAAAGCAAAAGGGTAGGGGCAACAGTAAGTGCTGGTAAAGGCATCACACACGCAGAATCAGAGGTCCCCACTGCACGGGGACAGAGGACTCCCGCAGGCTGCTTAAGGTGAAGAGGAAAGAAAGGAGCTGGTGAACCGCCGGGCACGGTGGCTCACGCCTGTAATCCCAGCACTTTGGGAGGCCGAGGCAGGTGGATCACGAGGTCAAGAGATCGAGACCATCCTGGTCAAATTGGTGAAACCCCATCTCTACTAAAGATACAAAAAATTAGCTGGGCATGGTGGCGCGTGCCTGTAATCCCAGCTACTTAGGAGGCTGAGGCAGGAGAATTGCCTGAACCCAGGAGGCGGAGGTTGCGGTGAGCCGAGATCGCGGCATTGCACTCCAGCCTGGATTACAAGAGTGGAACTCCGTCTCAAAAAAAAAAGAAAAAAAAGAAAGAAAGGAGGGCCGGGCGCGGTGGCTCAAGCCTGTAATCCCAGCACTTTGGGAGGCCGAGGCGGCTGGATCACAAGGTCAGGAGATCGAGACCATCCTGGTCAACATGGTGAAACCCCGTCTCTACTAAAAATACAAAAAATTAGCTGGGCATGGTGGCACGTGCCTGTAATCCCAGCTACTCAGGAGGCTGAGGCAGGAGAATTGCCCGAACCCAGGAGGCGGAGGTTGTGGTGAGCCGAGATCGCGCCATTGCACTCCAGCCTGGGCAACAAGAGCGAAACTCCGTCTCAAAAAAAAAAAAAAAGAAAGAAAGAAAGGAACTGGAGAATCAGCTTAGAACATGGAAGACGGGATGAGATGTGCAACTGGACTGAGAGGACAAAGAGGAGGAAGCAAAGGGAGGATTGGGAAGTCATAAATACAAGGAGCTGAGTCACCAAGGCCAGAAGCTAAGGGAACCTTCTTCATGAAATCCACCAATGACACAGGGAATGTGGGAAGAAAATGAAAATACAGCTAAACAAAATATTGAGGAGCAGAAAAAAGAGTACAAGGGCAATCCAGAAGACCTGTGTATTCAGATATTAGTAAAAGCAGGACCTGTGTGTAGAGAGACAGGAATAGACTGCTCTGAGGTGCCCTGACTCCGAGGTAGGTGCAGACAATCACAGGGTCACCTTATTCCTTTCTTTCTTCTTCTCTCTCTTTATTCCTCCTGCCTCCACCCATTACTTCCTGCTGTGCAAAGTGTTCACCGGATACGACCCTATGCTTCTTTTGGGTTAGGTCCAGTACAGTTCTGCCTTTCCCTGACCCCATGAGGAGGCCATAAACAGGAAGACGAATAGCACTGGCTGTCCTTTCAATGTCTCTTCAAGGACGAGCCTCATGGAACAAGCAAGCAGTGACACAAACCACAAAAGAATTGCCAATGTCAAGCTGACATGCACGTTCCAGCTACCATGACTTGCGGTCAGTAAGCAGGTGCCATCTTGTCTAAATTATTAACTACATAAGAACAACAGATTGTACCACGGTCTTGGGTGAGCTGCTCTGTGAAAAGAGAAGGAGTAATTAACTCCCAGCACTCACCGAAAGGGTGTCCCAGCCACAGTGGGTAGGACCCAGTGCCACACTCTACTTGACCCCGATAAGATGCAAAGGTCTTTCCATGAAAATGCACTTGGCATAATCAGAATTAGTATGTTTTAGGCAACCAGAAAAACTGAATTGTGTGTATTGCGTGGTGGCTTTTATTATACAGACTCATCACTGAAAATCAAACTCTCTGAAATTACCTCAGATTTGAGGGAAATGCCTCCCCATTTTAGTGAAAAAGTTATTTTACTCATCCCTCATAATGACACATTTTGGAATATTTTTGCGCTACCCTGGCACTGAAACTCCCCCTTGAAACGACTTTTTTTTTTTTGAGATGGAGTTTCGCTCTTGTTACCCAGGCTAGAGTGCAATGGCACAATCTTGGCTCACTGCAACCTCCGCCTCCTGGGTTCAAGCAATTCTCCTGCCTCAGCCTCCTGAGTAGCTGGGACTACAGGCGCACACCACCGTGCCCAGCTAATTTTTGTATTTTTAGTAGAGACAGGGTTTCACCTTGTTGACCAGGATGGTCTCGATCTCTTGACCTCGTGATCCACCCGCCTCGGCCTCCCAAAGTGCTGGGATTATAGGCATGAGCCACCGCACCCGGCCTGAAATGACTCTTAACCCTCCAATTTCATGGAGTATTCATGTTCTAATCCAAATTATTCAAAAATAATTCTGTATTGATCTTCCTTTATAGATCATCCTACTCCAAAGAATGTTGGTCCTCAATAGCACTGAACAAGATGTGAAATCTTTTCTCAATACATTCATGTTGAAAGGAAACACCCATCTAAGATTTTTAAAGAGCTATAATTTTTGTGAAATGCCAGTGTTTACCAAGTCTGTTCTCAGAGTTTGAGCATAGGTCATCCTCCAACTTATCAACTTGTTGAACTCCAAAAGTTTGATTAGAAATCCGTTGTGAAGAGAAAGGTAGTTTCCCACACTAAAAATTATACACACGATAGAGTCTCAGGGCAAATTCCAACTAAACTCTTTTTTACTTACGCTGTACCTAAAACAGCAGTAAAAGCACCATAGAATCCACAGTCAAAGTGATACTTCCGCAAGAAAAATGCTTTCGCCGTTTCCTTTAGAGATGTCAAGAACCCCAAAACCTTGCTTTCTGGCAATGAAAGTAGGGGCTCTCTCAGCTCAAGGCAGACTTCAAAGGGTGAAGGTCATGGTGTGAACTCTGGGGAGGAAGGTGTCTCCAGACTGGGCACGTGCAGTGGAAAGTGAACACTCTGCTTGTCCAGATCTGGAGGAACAGTTAGGATGGCAGGGCACCGTGGGAGAGAGGACTCGAGTGAAGGAGTGGGAAAGCTGGACATGGGTGCATGGGAGATGCGGCAAAGAGCATGGACCACCAGCTTCTCACCACCTTTCCCATCTCCTTCAGAAGGGTTTCTGGGTAAGGACTCAGAAGAAATGAAAGGCCACAGCAGGGCAGCAAGCGGAAAGAAGGAAGGGGGAAGGAGTCATGAGTAGGAAGCAGGATGAAAGAGAGGCAGTCTTTTATCTGGAGAAAAGATGTAGGTTTTTCACAGGTAAGATGTACATCCATAAACAAGGATCTTGTATGCTGGCTCCTGCGTAAGTGCAAAGTAATGAGAAACCCTAGCTACTGTCCCCGAAGTGAAAGAAAAATAAGCAAATTAAATGAACTGGAGTTTTTGTGAATGTTTCTGTTATTAATGATAATATTTTAAGAAAAAAAGTATTTTTGATAATCTATTGCACACCTGTTGCCTTTTACTGAGGATAACGTCTTCAGCAAGACACTGGCATCCAGAGTGCACATACTGTGCTCACATTTTTTAGGCATTCACACATCTCAAATTCTATTGCAGAAGTCCAAGTTCCATCACCAATTTCATGCAAGGCAGCAACCTTTAAACAGGTGTGTATCCTTTGACCAGAATCATATCCAGAACAAATTCACAAAACTGTCCTTTATTACTACTTTACTTGAGACAGATCAACTGGTGGTCAGTCTTGAGCTACACTGTAAGCACAACCTGAAAAATGTATACCTTTGTCTACTTTAAGTTATAAAGCCTATCACTTTCCAGACTAATCAATTTGATGCCCTGAAAATCAAAAATACAAACCAAAGTATCATGTTGAACGATATCTGGGAAGGTACCTCTTTCCACAGATTATTTGAATAAGGAGTATAACCTCATCTTCTCCAAATACTGCACAAGTAGAATTTTTTCTTATGCGGTATTTTTTCTAGAGGGACCTACTAGGCACAAACATGATGTGAGAGGAAATGGTGGGAGTTGAGGAGAGTCCCTCTGGGGCTCTGGACTATAAGTGAGAAAAATGACTTTTCCTGTTGTCATTTCTTCATTGGCAAAACTTACCCATTGGAAGCACTTGTTGATTTGGGGTCTGAATGGGAAGACTGGATGTCTGGACCAGTGAACAGAGGCCCATTTTGGACCTAACTACAATTTTCCCTGTCTCGGCCTGTGGCCAAAACTTTGTTTTTAATCTTTTTTTTTTCCCACAAACTAAAGAATACATCCTACAGAATACCTAAAAACGCCATCAGGGTTTCAGAAGCCATACAGAACGTGGTATTCTGAATATTTCACAAGCTCCTTTTCTAACCTTCACATAAGCTTTCACTAACTATGCTCAACTTGTACTTTGATATTAGTTAAAACACAGGTGTTTTCCTGATGCCGCAAGTGTCCAGCATGAAATCTACTCATCTCCTTTGAAAGCCTCAGGAGCAGTCAGGGTGATCCCGGCTATTTCCAACACTGAGTTATCACAGGCACGTTAGGATGAGTATACAGCTTTGGTAAAGATTCATCTAACAATGCTCAGACTCTTCTCACTTGACAGGGAAAATTCCCACAGATTTCCATTAGAGAACATGTAGCTGGAAAATGAGAAACATTTGGTGTCTAATCTTGACATATCCTGCACATCTTAGGACGCTTACTCAGTCTTTTCATTTCTGACAATGATCCAATGAAAGAATTATCTTTGCCTTAAAACATATAATGTCCCATTTCTTTACATTAGAGAACTCATCAAAGTAGAGTGCTGTCCAGATCTCTAAGACACACCATAAAAAACAAGTGACACCATTATTTATTTGAATCTTCAAAGTAATATTTGCATTACCTCTGTATTAACAACTTCCATTGGTCTTTTCTTGATTTCTCCTATGTCCAAGTAACTGGGGAAAAAAGAAAGAATACAGATTGCTTTTATAGACTTTAAGTCAGTAATTTGCTTTAAAGAATAATATAAAAATATAGCAACTGATAGGAAATACTCAACCTTAAAGCAAAAACAAACAGCTACTAATTAAAAGCAATTACAATAGTAAAAACTGCTTGCAGTGTCACCAACCAGAGCTGACATATATCTACCCTAAACTTCAAGAGAAGGAAAGTCTTAGAAATACACACATCTATTAGGAAACATTTTTCCCTCTTAATAATTAGCTGCTTACTGTATACAATATATTTCTAATTCTTACAGATTTGATGTTTAAAAAGACAGGCTTATGTGCAAATCTTCTTAACTGTTCCATTAAACGCAGGCTTTAGGTCAAAGGAAGTACTGGTAGCATGCATTAGGGTAACAACTAGGAAAGGCTGAGAAATTACTTTCTCTCTGAGAGCACCTTAATGATTAAAAAAAATGCTCAGTCATGTGGGATGACTTTGCTAACTGGTTCAGCTAAGAAATGGATGCTTGGGCTCGTTAACCTCTGGGGACCCCTATTATTCCATTACTATTTGCTCTATACATTAACTAGTGATCATGCTTTGCCTGCCACATAAGCACAACCTGAAAATTTTATACCTTTGTCAACTTTACATATAATATCACTGTGATGTGGTTCCAATTTCAAATGGTCCCTAAAGTGTGCTTCACATACAAAATGTGATAAATAAACATTTTAATATTAAAAAGTATGACTCGAACATTTAATTTATAATGATAGATCAATCCTTTACCCCAACTACTGTAATTGCCACCTTGTCCCCAAAAGCTGATGTTAGAATTAATTTTGGCCATTGAAATGTTTTTATTGCTGCTGTTTGCCTTTTGGGATAATATACTTTAGTTAACTGTTCTCTAGAAATAATCATACATTGCCCCTATGTAAACATAGTCATATTTTTAAAACAGTGCAAACACTCTGTCTTAGCAATAAAATGGGGCTTTTGTGGACCTGCAGGGACTGATTTTTGAAATAATACCAAAATATTCTGTCATGTGCAGGAAAGTAATTTCAGATCTACAAGATTAATGTTGTAGAGTCAACTTCTAACAATGCACAGGGAACATCTTGGAGAAAATAGTCTCTAGAGTTCTCTGCTGTAAAATAACGGTTTTTAGTGTATGGTCTAACATTTGAAATAAATAAAATAAATTTAATAGCTGTCTCACGTTTAGTTAATGTTTCAAAAATATTAGAAATATCTAAGTGAAAGCAACTCAGGCCGCAATTTGATCAGTTCCATTTGAAAAAGATGTTGCTGTCTTTCCCAGCATCATTTAGGAGCTAAATGAAAGCCCATGAATTATTCTCAATATCATTTGGGCTTTATTTTGTTTTGACAGTTGCTCCATTTGATACATAAACTTAGAAGTGCTAAGTTTCAAATATATTCAGCATTCAAGTATTCTTGGCTTCTATCATTATAACCATAGATACTACTTCTTTAACACAAATAAAACTGTCACCTGTCAGCATGGAAACCTAACCATGGACAGTGTCATAGCAAATTCAGTTGTTTTGTGTACGAACAAAAATAACATGCAAATGTCTTCGAGAGTTCACCTTCTATTTGGTGTGGAACTGTATCTTTCTTTTTTAAAAAAATCTTGTGAGTTGGTAAGACAAATAAACAAAAGAACATGAATTATAAAAGTGAGTCTACAATTGTCAGTTGTTCATAGATTCTGAACCAGACTTTCATTTTCATGAAATTGCTTTATATGGAAATATTTAATAAAAAATAAAGTATGTAGCAAAAGAAACTGGTCATGGGGACGTCTTACATTTATATAACACTTTGATGTTTACAAAACACATTCACATCCAGAGCATTTACTTTTTATCACAGCTCTGTGAGGTACAAATGGTTATGTACCTTTTCCGTATTAGGAAACTGGCTAGCTGTGTCAAGTGACTTGCCCAAAGACACAGGGCTAATCAACAACTCAGTCTTCAGTCTACTGGTTTTCTTTTAAGCACACAGTTTCATTTAGCTCTTTTTTATGAAGTTTAACAAAGCATGCTTAAGAAGCTTCAGGGAAGGGAAAAAGAAATCCAAATATATCCCGCCCTTTCCATAAAAAGAATGTCTGACATAACAAAAAGTATAAGAGAATACCTAGAACTCAATTTAAACAAATACAGGAGAGGAAGGATTATATTCAAGAATTTTAGTGATATTTTGAAAACCAATTCTATGAAGTTAAAAAACTTTATTTGAATTTTAATTATTAATAATTCAATAATGCTTATGAATTCATAAGCTTAGATTTATGGTCAAGACTTTTTGCTATCCTGGGCCCAAGATGAATTTCAATTAAAATGTTCTATTAAATTATGGAATATAGTTTCCATATGATCCAGCAATTTCACTCTTAGGTATACATAAAAGAGAAATGAAAACTTGTACACAAATATTCATAGATGTATTATTCATAATAGCCAAAATGTGAAACAACCCAAATATACATCAACTGATGAATAGATAAGCATTAATGTAAAATATGGTATACCCAAATATGGAATGTTATTCAGAAATAAAAAGAATGAAGCACCGATGCATGCAAAACATGGACTGACCTTGAAAATATTATAGTCAGTGAAATCAGCCAGACATAAAGGCCACATATTGTATGATTTCATTTATGTGATATGTCCAGAATAGACAAATCCATAGATTCAGAAAATACATTACTGGTTACCAGATGACAGGGGAAAGAGGAAATTGGGAGGTATAAATTTTTTGGTGGGAGGGGTGGAAATGAACTACAGTTAGTTGGTGGTGATGGTTGTCCAACTCTAAGTACAGTGAAAACAACTGAAATGGTTGGATTTTATGCTGTGAGAAATATCTCAATAAAGCTGTAAAAAAATGGAATATAAAATTCTACCTGTCCTACAATGCCCACCCCAACCAACTCTCAACTCACAATTCCTGTATAACTTTATTTTTCTAATTACATATATCCCTTTGTACCTTGCATGAAAAATGTTAGCTCCTAAACACAAGGTGTCATGTCTTGCTCATCTTTGTTCCCCCGAGTTGACGGTTTCTTGATTCACTGAACACTTACTATGAGTGAGCTCCCTTCCAAGAGCTGGAGATAAGGACCCCAGCCTTTGAAGGTCTCATCACGTTGCTGGACACAGACAGTGGACACATACAGTCAGCCAATAAACTCTTCCTGCATTATGCTAACAGCACAAAGATGCAGGGGGTGGGAGCAGAGTCACAAAAGTGAGTGCTGTCAATTCTACGTAGAATGAAAGGTTGAAAGAATTTAAACAGTATGGGAAATGCAGAGCAATTTGTCTTCTCTGCTGGCAATATAGTGTCCAACACTTGGAAGTGATTTTTTTTTTTTTTTTTTTTGAGACGGAGTTTCGCTCGTTACCCAGGCTGGAGTGCAATGGCGCGATCTCGGCTCACCGCAACCTCCGCCTCCTGGGTTCAGGCAATTCTCCTGCCTCAGCCTCCTGAGTAGCTGGGATTACAGGCACGCACCACCATGCCCACCTAATTTTTTGTATCTTTAGTAGAGACGGGGTTTCACCATTTTGACCAGGATGGTCTCGATCTCATGACCTCGTGATCCACCCGCCTCGGCCTCCCAAAGTGCTGGGATTACAGGCTTGAGCCACCGCGCCCGGCCCGGAAGTGATTTTTTAAAAGAAATGTTTGTTTAAATTAAAAGGATGGAGCTCCAGGGCGGGAAAGTCGGGGTGGGGGGAAGAGGACAGAAGAAGCTGAACAGAAAATGCAAAAGTATCAGTTTGGTCACTAATCTTTTCAAGGATACTTTTTTAAAAAAGATTCCTGTTGTTTATACACAAATTTTAAGTTGGCTCCTACTGCTACCCAACTGAAATTCCTTCTCCAGCCACAGTGACCCCTGCCCCCCAACTGCAAGCAGAGTTTTGAGAGGCATCAATCACACTAAGCAGTCACAGCCCCTCCACCACTGAGATGTGGTGGGGTAGAGGCTGAGTTTCCTCACAGCGACCCCACGCGGTCGGGCACCCGAAACGGTGGGCGGTGGGGGACACCGACTCACTTGAGTTTCTTGAAGGCTTCCTGGCCTCCAGCCACGTAGTTGCCCCCGCTCTGGATCTGGTCTAGCTTCCGGATGCGGTGGCCGGTCCGCGGGGTGTAGATGTTCCTGACCGCCCCGAAGGGCGCCTGGACGCCGCCGGTCACCTCCTTGAGGAAGACGTCGAAGCTGGACACCTTCTTCTCATGGATGACGACGCGGCGCCCCGCGAAGAAGGGGTCCCCGTTGCGGTACACCAGCACGCTCTTCACCACGGGCTGAGACAGGTGGCTGGACCTGGCGCTGCTGCCGCTCATCTTCCCCGCTAGCCGCTCGCCCGCCCGCCCGCCGAGGAGAGGCGCCTCCGCTGCCCCGGAGGCCTCAGCGCACCCAGGGCGCGCGATCGCCTCCTGAAACGAACGAGAAACTGACGAATCCTCAGGTGAAAGAGAAGTAACGACTGTGCGCGGGGCGTCCACCCGCGGAGACACTCGGAGCTGCAGGACTCGGGGTAGACGTTCAAGTTTTTCACCGTGCCGCGCACGACCAATCAGCGTCCGCAGTGCGCAGCGCACCTGCTGTTTCTCCTGCCACTGGCAGAATCCAGGTGGACCGCCTCGGAGCAGGTGCAGGAACGGGAGCCCCGCGGGGCCTTCCCACAGGCTCGCCAAGTGAGGGCAGAAGGAGAGGGGAGGACACATACACACACACACATACACACACACACATACACACCCCGCCGAGTGAGGGCAGGAGAGTAGGACACACACACACGCACACACACACACCCCGCCGAGTGAGGGCAGAAGGAGAGAGGAGGACACACACACACACACACACACACACCAATTTCTTACGTCATATCTGTGCTACTCTTTCCAAACAGCTTAATTTTTCTTTTCCCTCGTCTTGTATCCTTACCCCTCAATCTCCTGCTTGTTCTCAAATGAAAGCAATTAACTTCCTGGCTGTATTTGCTCAGTTTTTTTGTTTTTGTTTTTGTTTTGCTGGAAAATAAATGTCTAAAGAACATTGAGAGAGAAGCGGTGCAAAGCCAGGCTCCGTGGCTTACACATGCAAATTCCAATACTTTGAGGGGCCGAGGCGGGAGGATTGACTGAGACCAAGAGTTCTATACCAGCCTGGGAAACACTGGGGAACTACGTCTCTACAACGCGCCTGTGATCGCTTGAGGCCAGGAGTTTGAAACCAACCTGACCCAGTCTCTATAATTAAAAAATAAAATAAAAATAAAGTATGTGGCACGTGGGCATGGTGTGCGCCTGTGGACCCTGCTATAGCTGATGCAGGAGGATCACTGGAGCTCAGGAGGTCGTGGCTGCAGTAAGCTATGATTTTGTCAGTGCACTCCAGCCTGGGAGAAACAGCAAGACCGTGTCTCAGCAAAAAAAAAAAAATTATGTATATATATATATGTATGTGAGTGTGTATAGAGAGAGAGAGAGGGGAGGCCCAGTAACTCATGTCTATAATCCCAGCAGTTTGGGAAACTGAGACAGGAGGCTCAGTTGAGCCCAGGAGTTTGAGAGCAACCTGAGCAACACAGTAAGACCCCCACCCTGGAAGGAAGGAAGGAAGGAAGGAAGGAAGGAAGGAAGGAAGGAAGGAGGGAGGGAGGGAGGGAGGGAGGGAGGGAGGGAAGGAAGGAAGGAAGGAGGGAAGGAGGGAAGGAGGGAAGGAGGAAAGGAGGGAGGGAGGGAGGGAAGGAGGAATTTAAGTGAATGAATGAATGAATGAATAAGAAACAGAGAGGAGACTCGCGTGTCTAGGACCCCTACCCGCCTCCCCGCTGAGGAGCGCCGCCCGGCGGCGAAGCTCGAGTGCCTGTCTCGTGAGCACAGCAGGCAGATCGCCAGCAAGTCCCTCGCTGGGGGGCGGCCGGGAGATGCACTCCGCGGTGGTACCTACCGACGATGGCGCGCTGGCGAGGGGAGGGGGCTCGGGCGCCGGCCGCGCGGGGTCGGAGCGGGCGGGGCGCAGCGGCTCGAGGGCACAGCGGGGACCTCTGCTGCGGCCGCGCGTGGCCGCCGTTCCTCCAGCTGCTGTCACCTCGACGGGCCTCGCTCACCCCAGGGGAAAGGAGTTGTTATTTCCCGCCGTTTCCATAGAAACCGCAGCCTCGCGTGGGGAGCGAATCGGTGAACCAGGCCTGGCTTGCGCCTGGCGCCCTGGGATGAGCTGGCTGCCTCGGGCAGAGGCGCAAGAACAGGGGTTTGGGGGAAGAGAGAGAAACGGGTGACACTATCGTGCGCTCATTCAATAAATGGACGCCTTCTGTGTGCCAGGCGCTGTGATAGAAGCTGGGGCCACGGCAGTGAAGAGGAAAACCTACAAAACATTGAGTGCCGACCCTGTGCCAAGCTTTACGCCAGGGCCGGATTTCTCACTGCCGCAAGAAGGCTGGAAAGGAAAGACTTTTTCACTGACACAAGAAGGCTGAATGACCGGCTGTCCAACAGCCCACATCCGCGCTGTTTGTGTAGATTACCTGTGTCTGAGGAATGACGGGATAGGACTCGTGAGAATACTAAGAGCCCCAGTAAAAAAGTCGCTTTGTCCAATACAGTCTAGGACATACATATTGTGGGACCAGGAAATGTTTAAACAGTTGAAGTCTTGCAGCTCATCTCTGCCATGTTCCCTTCATTCCTCCTAAGACTTTTCTACCATGTGTCCTGTCCAAATTTCATTACTGGCGTTCCTAATTCATCATGTATGAATAAAAAGAATAACTGCCATTAATTGAACACTGTAACCATGGACCAGGCATTATGTAAGGCACTTTATGTAGATTATCTAATTAATATTCACAATAACCTTCAGAGGTAAAGATTACTCTTTCCTCAGATGAGGAAACCGAAGGGTAGAGAAGTCAAAGAAATTTACCTCAGGTCACAGACACAGGAGTTCATTCACAGGTTCTAAGGATTAGAAAACAGAAGAGAGAGATAGAGGGTTTAAACCCAGTTCTGTCTTATTCCACAGGCTCTGTAATCTCTGTCACACCATAATGAAAAATGAATATGTGGCACATTGCAACTGGAGAGAAACATATTTGTTCCTTCAAGATCTCTGTTCTGAAGAAACATTTTTATTAAAGCCATGCAATACACTGATGCCTTGAAAGTTAACAGTTCAAGCACAGGAACAAAAAAATCAAATACCCACATGTTCTCATGTGTAAGTAGGAGCTAAATAAGGAGAACTCATGGACACAAAGAAGGGAACAACAGACACTGAGGCCTATTTGAGGATGGAGGGAGGAAGGAGGGAGAGGAGCAGAAAAAAATAACTCTTTGGTACTAGGCTTAGTGCCTGGGCGACGAAATAATCTGTACAGCAAACCCCCATGACACGGGTTACCTATGTAACAAGCCTGCACATGTATCCCTGAACCTAAAATAAAAGTTTAAAAAATTAACAAGTTTCAAAAGAAGGCAAAAGAACAATACAGGGAAGAAATAGACAAGGGAAATTTTATGAGCCGATTGTGGAGAACACACAGGTTGAGGGACGGATGGGGAAAATATCTGTGAAAATGTTACCACATAGGTAAGTCAGACAGAACACTTGTTATGTGGAATGGAAGGAAATCAATTAAGCAACGCCCTTCCCAAACATCCTGAAATTCCCTATCACCTATCTTAGCCCAGCATAAAACAAGGCTGTGTCGCCTCTTTTTCAAAAATTAAGAATGTTATGATAGCAAAAGCAGAGCATGAAATCAAACATGAGGTAGGACCCGGTCGCCAGCCCACGAAGCTGCCCGCATCAAGTCTATGCCTCCCACAGTGGTATCTCCAGCCCAGATTTGTCTCCTGAGCTTAGATTCATTGATCCAAATGTCTCTCGGATATTACGTGGTGGTAACTGCTTCATTGCTGTTTCTTAGGAAGGAAGAGAAGGCCTTGATTCATAGCATTTGCCAGTCTCTGTAGTTTACTCCCAATACGGCCAATTTCTAGATACCAATCTAACATCCCTTAAGGCAAGAAGGGTGCAGTAGCAAGCCGTTGTGTGCTGTTTCCACCATGCAGGCACAGCAGACTTAAGTCACTTTAGAGCACAGACAGTACGCAAATGTAGACAGAGATGAGTTTCGAGTATCTATTATCCTTGTTTTCAATGTAATTCATTTAATTGTATATTATACAATTACTTTTATTTAATCGTATATAAAGTTATTTTTATATAATTTTATATACTTTTTTTTTGAGACGGAGTTTCGCTCTTATTACCCAGGCTGGAGTGCAATGGTGCGATCTCAGCTCACCGCAACCTCCGCCTCCTGGGTTCAGGCAATTCTCCTGCCTCAGCCTCCTGAGTAGCTGGGATTACAGGCACGCACCACCATGCCCAGCTAATTTTTTGTATCTTTAGTAGAGACGGGGTTTCACCATGTTGACCAGGATGGCCTCGATCTCTTGACCTCGTGATCCACCCGCCTCGGCCTCCCAAAGTTATATACTTTTTTATTTAATTGTATGTACAATTATTTTTAATTGTATATTTATACAATTACTTTTTATTTAATAGTGTTTATACAATTACTTTTTAACAATGCCCATGTTTACAGTTAATAACAGCACCAGCAGGGCATGGTGGCTCAAGCTTGTAATCCCAGCACTTTGGGAGACTAAGGCAGGTGGATCTCTTGAACCCAGCAGTTCGAGCCCAGTCTGGCCAAGGTAGCAAAACCCCATCTCTACAAAAGCAAAAAACAGAAAAAATTATCTGGGCGTAGTGGCATGCACCTGTAGTCCCAGCTACTCAGGAGACTGCGGTGAAAGAATCACCTGAGCCTGCGAAGTTGAGGCTGCAGTGAGCCATGATCATGCCACTACACTCCAGCCTGGGTGACAGAGCAAGACGCTGTCTCAAAAAATAAAAAAGAAAAATAATAACACCACCAAGGCATTTGCTGTTTCCTCAAGAGCCTAAATCTCTGAAATGCTTTCAATTATATATTTCTGCTTAGACAATATTTATGTTGATGTAATACTGTGCTAAAACCAGACCACACTGCACCCTAGGTTTAAAGGGTGCTTCAACTAATCACCAAGTTCTATCAGTCCTACCTCTCAAATATTTATTAAATCCTTCAACTCATCACTAAGTTCCGTCAATTCTACGTCTGGAACATCTATTAAACCCATCCTCTTATCTCCAAACCCATTTCCACTTTTTGAACTCAAGGCATTATCATCCCCTGAAAGGCCCTGTCTCCAGTCTGCTTCCCTATTGTCCACTCTCCACAGAACCGTCAGCCTGGAAGGGTGCTGGAAACGCAGGTCTATCCATTTCACTTTCTAGCTTTCAATTCTTCAAATGTTCATCATTTCTCTTACGGTGAAATCCACTATCCACTTTGATTACAGAGCCCTAAATATACTACTCTTGTGGCCTTAGTTTCTGCCTCTTCTCACAGATCTTCCTATGGTTCTCCAAAGTCAAAACTTGTACCATCGCTTCCTTTCAAACCCCTCTGGACAGCCCTTATTCCCCGTTGCTGTCTATTACGCTCGCTCCTACTTCCTCTATACATCAAGTCCCAACTTAAATGCAGTTGCCAGAAAATCTTTTTTTACCCCACTCCCCAGATCAGGATAAGCCCCCAACATAATACAAATATTTTCTTCATAGGTTTTATCGATGATAATTATAAATTTTTTTAAAATTTTTAATTGCATTTTAGGTTTTGGGGTACATGTGAAGAACATGCAAGATTGTTGCATAGGTACACACGTGGCAGTGTGATTTGCTGCCTTCCTCCCCTTCACCTATATCTGGCATTTCTCCCCATGCTATCTCTCCCCAACTCTCCATCTCCTGCTGTCCCTCCCCTATTCCCCTCAACAGACCGCAGTGTGTAGTGCATAATTATAAAATTAAAAAATTAAATATATTTTATAAATTAAATATTTTAATAAATATTTTATAATGCCTCAGCCTCCTGAGTAGCTGGGATTACAGGCATGCATTACCATGCCCAGCTAATTTTTTGTATTTTTAGTAGAGACGGGGTTTCACCATGTTGACTGGGATGGTCTCGATCTCTTGACCTCGTGATCCACCCGTCTCGGCCTCCCAAAGTGCTGTGATTACAGGCGTGAGTCACCGTGCCTGGCCGAGCTGGGGGTACTCTTTGTATTATTGCTAATGCTTTATGCCGTTCACATACATTTTCAAATATTCCTGTTATGTATTCATTGTTTAGTGACTATTTTTTCTTCAAAAAGAAGATGAATAAGCTAATTCTCATTTAGAAGGAAGAAAGGGGGAGGGAGGAAAAAGGAAGGAGAGGAAGAAGGGGAGAAGAGTGTATAAATTGGAACCTAGATGCTTGCTGGTATCCAGCAAAGAAGAGATTAATGGGAACAATAACAACTGGAAGGGCAGCCGGAGCGGTGGCTCATGCATGTAATCCCAGCACTTCAGAAGGCTGAGGCAGGCCGATCATTTCAGGTCAAGAGTTCGAGACCAGTCTGGCCAATACAGCAAAACCCGTCTCTACTAAAAGAAAAAATGTACAAAAGCATTAGACAGGCGTGGTGGCTCACACCTGTAATCCCAGCTACTTGGGATGCTAAGGCATGAAAATTGGTTGAAACTGGGAGGCGGAGGTTGCAGTGAACCATGATTGGGCCACTGCCTTCCAGCTTGGGCAACAGTACTAGACTCCATCTCAAAAAAAAAAAAAAAAAAGGAAGGGCCACTCAG
>CM052651.1:3636058-3649320 GCA_028533165.1 Leontopithecus rosalia | reverse complement strand
ACCCATTAGAAATGCACTTTTATGAGAAATTAAGGCATCTCCTGAAAAAAGCAAACAACAACAACAAAACAAAACAATACACAAATTCTGAAGCAAAAGGAAGTAGAGAAGTGCAATTGGCCCCAGTTACAAAGCCAGGTCATGAAGATGGGCTTAAATGTGATGTAAGCCCAGAATCACATTTGTCAGTTCCAGTCTCCTTGAACTCATGGAACATGGATGTTGCTGCAAGTAAAACCTGAAATAAATATTCAATATAAATTCTATGAAGCACTGAACACAAACAGCCCTTCTTTTGTACTGTATGTAAAATATCCTGTGGGAGAGGGACTGGTAGGGGGGAGGCATTCTGGTGCAGGGAGGAGTCACCTTGGCAGGGCTCCCTGGGCCCCTCAGGACTCCAGCATAACCAAGGCAGTGGTGCTGGCAGGGGACAGCATTATCCCATCGTGGTAGCAGTGCCAGGGGGCCGGCTCCTGGCTGCCGGAGCAGCAAGGCAGAAGCGAGAAATAGCACCAAAGGGTGCTAGAATGGAGAATGAGGGGCAGGTAGAAGCAGTACAGACTAAAGAGGTCCTTCCCTGGGAAATCCTAAAAATAACGGGGGAAATTTGGAAGCAGAAGTCGACGGGATCCACATATAGTTTTTATATGGAAGCAAGAACCTGGCAATATGTGTTTATTAATTTTTACCCGTTTTACCTCCAGTCTGAAAATACAGGGGCTTGAGACATGAAAGTGAGGGAGACAGTATAAGCAAAAAAAAAAAAAAACAAATCCTAATAACGCTAGGAAAAAACAAAAAGTGAGGAACGATTTCAAGTGTCGATGTTCTTTTTTTAAAAAATAAGAAACTCTGCATTAGAGAGCTTTACCCAGAAATACTGAGAGGCAGCTACACGTCCACTCTAATTTCCTCCACAAACACGCCGCCTTAGAGATCCCATTCTGAGGGAGCCAAGAGATTCTTCAACCTAAAGCCACCTGTAAACTGCAAAACTCCTCGGAGAGACTCGTCAATGCCCCAGGCCTTCTGGAGGCATTTAACTAGCCATCTGGAGGATTCTCCTGTCTCTAGACAATGATTTCACAGCAAGGAAGAAAACACTGCCTGACGTTTTCAAACACAGCCAAATTCACTGGAGTCGATAAATGTGTCAGATGGACTATGTAGGGCTGCCACAGTAGGTTAGGGACAAAACTTTACTCTTGAAGGGACTGCTCTTTTCCTATGCCAGATAGCATGTAGATGTGGCCAAAATATATATTCCAGATGCCAGAGGTTTTTTTTTTCAGGCCTTTTTTCAGTTTCACCTCTGAAACTGACTCGCTCAGTATTTATTTGGTAATGGTAGATTTTTACTATAAGAGAGATACCAAGAAAAATGCTGACTAGAGATACACTATATTTTAAAACAAATACACATTCCAACTCATTCATGAAACTATTTAAGCCTTTTAACTAAGTAAATATTTGTATCTATTACACGAGGTCTCAAAATTGATTTTAAATTGCTTCACTGAAAATGTCATTATACTTCAAAAAAAGACTGGTTGTGTTGTTTATTTATACATGCTACTCAAAAGCTGAGTTTGAATCTTGGCTTCCTCACTTAAGCTGTATCACCAATAGAAAAGTTACTTAATTTTTCTAAGCCTTAGTGTCCTTATTTATAAAACAGGCATACAGGATTCAAAGAATGTATAGAGCATAGGCCAGGCACAATAACTCACACCTGTAATCCCATCACTTTGGGAGACCCAGGTGGGTGATCACCTGAGGTCAGGAGTTTGAGACCAGCCTGGCCAACATGGTGAAACCCCATCTCTACTAAAAATACAAAAAAAATTAGCAGGTGTGGTGGTGTGTGCCTGTAATTACAGCTACTCGGAAGGCTGAGGCAGGAGAATCGCTTGAACCGGGGAGGCAGAGGTTGCAGTGAGCCAAGGTCACGCCACTGCACTCCAGCCCAGATAAAAAGAGTGACACTCCGTCTCAACAAAAAAAAAAAAAAAAAAAAAAGAAAGAAAGAAAAGCATAGTGCTTAGAGAAGTGCCCAGCACATTCTATGCACCAAAAAGTGTTGTCTCTCTTTTTGTTTTTTAGATAAATCTTTCTGCTTTCTTTTTAAAATAGTATGGTAAATTCTAAACATTATGTATACAGAAATTAGCCAGACCCAGTAAAATACAACAGAAAGGCTGGGCATGGTGGTTCACGCCTGTAATCCCAGCACTTTGGGAGGCTGAAGCAGGTGGATTGCTTGAGGTCAGGAGTTTGAAACCAGCCTGACCATCATGGTGAAACCCCGTCTCTAAAAAAACCAAAAAACAAACAAAAAAAAAATACAACAGAGCAGGAAGGAAAAGGGCCCTGCCTGGAGCTTAGTCAGGGCCTCACTCCTGAGGCGGGCACTGTGGGTGCTCTCTCCAGATCCACTGGCTTCCCTTTGGCACTTGTGCGTCTCCCCTCTGGCTTCTGTGTGCCACGCCTGTGACTCTTCTTTGCATGCTGTCCTCAGACTACTGAAGCAGCATCATCCAAACTGGCAAAGAGCAGAAAGTGCCTGATAATTTCTTTCCCTCCCCACCACTCTCCCTACCACCGACCCCTCCTACTTCCATCCCTTCTGCTGGGACTGACCATTGTGGGACTAGGAAAGCCCAGCACCCTTGCTTTAGGTCAAGTTAATTCGGAGGCATCATCTATACTTCAGGCCAGGCGCGGTGGCTCACGCCTATAATCCCAGCACTTTGGGAGGCTGAGGTGGGTGAATCACAAGGTCAAGAGATCGAGACCATCCTGGTCAACAAGGTGAAACCCCGTCTCTACTAAAAATACAGAAAAAATTAGCTGGGCACAGTGGTGCACGCCTGTAGTCCCAGCTACTCGGGAGGCTGAGGCAGGAGAATTGCTTGAACCCAGGAGGTGGAGGTTGCGGTGAGCCGAGATCGCGCCATTGCACTCCAGCCTGGGTAATAAGAGCGAAACTCTGTCTCAAAAAAAAAAAAAAAATCTATACTTCAGCGCTCCCAAGGGGAATAAAATTGAAGCTGCACTTGGTGGGATGTTGCCTGACCTGACATCTTGCCAATTACTCAGGAAACACTTGTAGAATAAATCACTGTGTACAAATCCTTGCCTTAGGATCTGCTTCTGGGGAACTCAACACAAGACCCACAAGTGGAATTATCAAAGAAAAGTTTCGATATTACATCTACTTCCAGCTGTCACGCGAGCACATAAAGTCAGCCTAGCAGCTTCTAATTCCTCCCACTGAGGCAGAAATCATTTTAAAAACCAATCTCACTGCAGGGCACAGTGGGGCATTCCTGAAGTCCCAGCTACTTGAGGCTGTGGTGGGAGGATTGCTTGAGCCCAGGAGGTCAAGGCTTCAGTGAGCTGTGAATGTGCCACTGCACTCCAGCCTGGGTGACAGAGGATATTCTGTCTCACTTCGAAAATAAATAAAAAGCCAATCAAAGTTAGGATGTCAACATATGAATTGTGGGCAGACATAAATTCGCCTCTAACATCCATTATTGGTAATGCCAGAAGTGCCGCTTCTAACCAGTCACCTCCCCCTTTGTTTAGTGTACCATTTGTCCTAAAAAGTGTCTGGTTTCCACATATTAGTTGTGCCCATTTACTTCCTTTCTTTGCAAGCAGATAGACCCACAGGTCTTAAAGCGGACTGAAGATGAGTTGAAAGCCGGTGGTGAATGAAGAAATGTCTAGCCATCAAAGTCTCAAGGAAGGAGCCTTTATTCAGGCGTTCTGTCCCATGAGCTGCCTACCAGAGAAGGATGTGGCAGGAGGCTGCTCTCTAGCGATCGACTCATCCACCCTTTGATATGTTTCAGTGTATCCGTTGGCAATATACATAACTGTTATCCTAGATTTGTTCTAATACACGCTAGTTTCTGGAAGCTGAAGAATAAAGTGATACGCTATAGTTACAGAAAATCAGAACCCCCAGGAGGACTCAACAATTATGAAGAGTGAGGGACAAACCAAAGAGGTGGGCTTTGGCTTATTTTCCCCTTAGCTTTGCTGAAGTATATTTGACAAATGAGAATTGTACTCTGGGTGCAGCGGCTCACACCTGTAAACACAGCATTTTGGGAGGCCAGGGCTTGAGCCCAAGAGTTCAGGACCAGCACAGACAACACAGTGAGACCCCATCTCTACAAAAATAAAAGAAATTAATCAGGTATGGTGGCACGTGCCTGTAGTCCCAAGCTACTTGGGAGGCTGAGGTGGGAGGATCACCTGAGTCCAAGGCTGAGGCAGCAGAGAGCTGTGATCACACCACTGCACTGCAGCCTGGGCGACAGAGTGAGGCTTTGTCTCAAAAAAAACAAAAAAAAAAGATTAAAGAAAGACACATTAAAAAGTTGTATACATTTAAGGTACACAACACAAAGATATGATATACATCTACATTATGAAATAAGCACAATCAAGGTAGCACATCCCTCATCTCACATAATTAACATTTTTATGTGTGGAGGAACACTTAAGATCTATTGTCTTTGCACATTTCAAGTGTTATACCAGGTAATGTTATTGATCATAGTCTCCACAATATATGTTACATCCCCAGAACTCACTCATCTGATAATTGAAAAACCCAGACACAGTGAGATCAATACTGTAAGATCTCCCTTGTATGTAGAATCTTAAAAAAAAAAAAAAAAAAAAAGAGGGAGGCAAGAGAGAGAGAGACAGAGGCAAGAGAGACAGAGAGATTGGCTTTTTATTTTTTATTTATTTATTTATTAATTTTTAAGACAAGGTTTCACTGTGTTGGTCAGGCTGGTCTTGAACTCCTGACCTCAGGTGATCCGCCCGCCTTGGCCTCCAAAGTGCTTGCATTAAAGGCATGAGCCTCCACACCCAGCCTGAGATTGGTTTTTTAAATGATTTCTGTCCCAGTGTGAGGTTTAAGATGCTGCTAAGCTGTCCTGACCGCAGAACAGCAGAAGATGCAATACTGAAATTTCTCTTTGAGTAATTCTGCTTGCGGAACAATTTACTCTCACTCACCAGGAGTTGGTTGTGATTTTTACACAGATTCTTTGAGTCTTTACACAGAAAAGATATTTAAAAGCCGAGTCCCATGGCTCATGCCTGTAATCCCAGCACTTTGGGAGGCTGAGGCAGGAAGAATGCTTCAGCCCAGGAGTTAGAGACCAGCCTGGGCAACACAGTAAGATTTCATCACTATTGGAAAAGAAGGAAGGAAGGAAAGAAGGAAGGAAGGAAGGAAAGAAGGAAGGAAGGAAGGAAGGAAGGAAGGAAGGAAGGAAGGAAGGAAGGAAGGAAGGAAGGAAGGAAAGAAGGAAGGAATGAGGGAGGGAGGGAGGGAGGGAGGGAGGGAGGGAAGAAGGCAGGCAGGCTATTTAAATAAAGCAATTTATCCTCCATGGTGATTTCACAGACTAGCCATGGGAGAAAAAAACTTTGATAAAACTGGCCAACCTAAGCTCACAATCCTTTCAACACTCCAGACAATTCTTCATGTCCTTCACTTACAATTAAATTATTGTTGTCACTCTCAACAGGAGCAAGACCCTCTTAGATTAAAAGTCAATAAAATTATCACTCATGATCTTCCGCTTGACTCTACAAACTCTGGCAAATAGCACTGGAATGATATCAAGTACTACTTACTGCATCAAACTAAGTTTTGTTTTCCTGTTTCTCAGCTCTCAATTATGTAGATGCATAATCATTAAGTAAACAGGTGTAAATATCTCATGTACGTTAGTCAGAAGCAATGTTTAAAAAAATCAACAATGCCAAAATATATTAGGCAGTCAATGGCTTTCTTCCCCTAAAGAATTCACGTCTATGATTTGGCTTGCTGCCCCTCCAAATTATCAGATTTCATTAAAGTGAAAATTAAAGTAGTACACATCTGAAGCTGCTGTTTTTTTGTGGTTGCTCCTGCTAACCTGTGCTAATCCTTCTGTCATTTAAGGTTTGAGCCGCAGAACAATGAAATGAAACTGGATTCACCCTGTTTGTAATTTTCCAGGGGCTTCTTTCATATTTTCACACTCCTGACAGGCTAAATTTCTAGACAACTGCAAAACAAAATGTTCTTTTTTTTTTTAACTTCAAAATACGCTCACTCTCCTTTAATACCAACAACTGTGTTTAGATGGTCAAGTGTCTGACTCCCTCTCATCAAAAGGCTGCTGCTGGCGCCGTCCAGTTTGGACTGTAAGTTTTTTAGTCAGCAACTTTCAAGGATTTTTTCTTTTTTTTTTTTTTTTTTGGTTTATGGACAGTTACTGAGGTCAAACAGCACAATCTCTCAGTACGCAGAGGTTTTTGTTTCTTTACAGGGTAAAATGTCTTAAGTCATCGTGAATTACAATAAATAGCAGACTCATGAAAGAAAACTACCCCCTGCTGCGAACAACTTAGGGAGAAGTTAACCATTACCAAGTGACGCTTTTGCAGGAAATGATGTCACTGATACAGAAGTTACTGGTTAACTGGAGTCCAGTTTCTGGAATTAATATAAAGGACTACTTTCATGAACTCTGATGTCACAGTTTGAAAATTTTAATTTAAAAACATTGTATCAGTTGATAAGACTGTGAGCAGGAGAGGAGGCAGTATCACTACGGCTAGGCGCCTTAATATTTTCTACTGACATATATTGGGTTCCACCTTAACCACAAAAACTGTGGAAGATTCAGTGATTGCCCAACATAGCATTTTTAACCTCTCAGTTTTGGAATCTTTTTTATCATTTCCCAGTGATATTTTCATATAATACAATGAAGCCATACTGGGTGTAGATTTTGAAAGCACATTTTGAAGGATCTTTATGAATGAATAAGAAGCTTTTAGGAACATTTAACTTAAAAATGTAGTAAAATGTTCCTCAGCACACCCTGAACCCTGACTAATGTAGCTTTTCAACCATGATCCACTCGATTTCAATCTGGGGAAGACAACTGGCAAAATTAGCATCAGAAATTTATTCAAACCAGAGGAGGAGAAGAGAAAGGGAGAAACAAATCACCACGCTTCATTTATTCCAAGACGCACATTTTTTCCCACACCTTTAAATCTCTGAAATCAGGATGTGCCCTACAGTCAACAAAGTCTTACAATGAATTGTCCTAGCCAGGTGGTGGACACAGCATAGGCGCATTGCACGAGCAAATCGGAACCTGGTCACACTGTTCACACTGTCACCACTTTAGCTGAGATGTGCGCACGGTTATTCTCTCAAATGTTAACTTTAATTGGCTTTTACAAATATATTTTTTAAGATTACAACATGATGTAGCATGGAAATGAAGTTTTAGGATGGCCAGGTGCGGTGGCTTACCCCTATAATCCCAGCACTTTGGGGGGCCGAGGCAGGTAGATCACCTGAGGCTGTAAGTTTGAGGCCAGCCTGACCAACATGGAGAAACCCCGTCTCTACCAAAAATGCAAAATTACCCGGGCATGCTGGCGCATACCTGTTATCTACTCAAAAGGCTGGGGTGCGAGGGTCGTTTGAACCCAGGAGTTCAAAGTGACAGTGAGCTAGGATTGTACAACTGCACTCTAGCCAGGGTGACAGAGTAAAACTCTGTCACTTAAAAAAAATATATTTTCAGTAAGTATAACATTTTTGAAAATCTATGTCATAAGAAAGCAATGTGTCATCATTTAAACAGAATATATTTTCTTTGTTAAGGGTACATAAAATAATGGCACATCTTGTAATCACAGTTACCTTAGATTGTAAGTGGTAGTCATCCCAACCTAGAGATCATGAATCTCTCCTTCAGTTTTACATACACAACTGGATTCTGACACCTCTTGGCCTTTCCTTAAAAGTCTATGCTTGGCCTGGCACAATGGCTCACACCTGAAATCATAACACTTTTAGAGGTTGAGGTGGGTGGATCTCTTGAGGTCAGGAGTTCAAGACCAGCCTGGCTAACATGGTGAAACCCCATCTCTACTAAAATAAAAAATTTGCTGGGCATGGTGGTGCAAACCTGTAATCCCAGCTACTTAGGAGACTGAGGCAGCAGAACTGCTTGAAATTGAGAGGCAGAGGTTGCAATGAGCCAAGATCATTATGCCACTGCACTCCAGCCTGGGGAACAGAGCCAGACTCTGTCTCAAAAAAAAAAAAAATCCAGTTGCCATCAACATTTCTTCACCTTCAAAAATCACAGTTTCCCAGTAGAGGAAGAAGGAGAGCTGGTAGCACTCTTCTTAGGATCCAGCCATCTTCCTTCACAGATGTTCTTCAATTTATAATGGGGTTATGTCCTGATAAACCCATTGTAAATGCAAAATATTGTAAGTGAAAATGCACTCAATATACCTAACCTAGCAAACATCACAGCTTAACCTAGCTTGAACACATTCAGAAGATTTATATATTTATACTCATCTACAGTTAGGCAAAATCATCTCACATCTTTATAATAAAGTGTTGAATACCTCATGGAATTTACTGAATACTGTGCTGAAAGTAAAAAACAGAATTGTTGTGTGGGTACTTCTTTTTTTTGACACAGAGTCTCACTCGGTCACCCTGACGGGAGTGCAATGGCACGATCTTGGCTCACTGCAACTTCCGCCTCCCTGGTTCAAACAATTCTCCTGCCTCAGCCTCTCAAGCAGCTGAAACTACAGGGGCCCACCATCATGCCTGGCTAATTTTTGTATTTCTTACAGACAGGGTTTCGTCATGTCAGCCAAGCTGGTCTTGAACTGCTCACCTCAGGTGACCCACCCGCCTTGGCCTCCCAAAGTTCTGGGATTACAGACGTAAGCCACCCTGCCCAGCCATCGTATTGGTACTCGAAGTATGGTCTCTACTGAATGCATGTTGCTTTCACAGCATCATAACCTGAATCACTGTAAGCTGGGCACCATCTGCACTCTCATTAACCAACTTTGATTGTAAGATGACATGGAAACTAAAAGTGACTTTATCTGGCATGACAACTAATTCTAGGGAAACGTGGATTTTCAGGTTAGCTGATGAACACTTAGCTAGACCATTCATCAATGAAACCAGAAACCCATGCCCACACTTGCTGGCTACCTGAAGTTCTGCCATCTCATATTGAAATTTAAATACTTTGAGACCTTTCCTTAGACAGAGGGTTATATTAAAATGTTCACTTAGCAACATCATTTAAATTAAATTTAAAAAAAATTAAAAGGTGCAGATACCTCTCTATCAGTTTTAAAACTTCACTGCCAGCCAGGCACCATGGCTCATGCCTGTAATCCCAGCACTTTAGGAGGCCAAGGCAGGCAGATCACCTGATATCAAGAGTTCGAGACCAGCCTGGCTAACATGGTGAAACCCCATCTCTACTAAAAATACAAAACTAGCTGGGTGTGGTGGCATGCACCTGCCATCCCAGCTACTTGGGAGGCTGAGGCAGGAGTACCAATGAACCCAGGAGTTGGAGTTTGCAGTGAGCCAGGATCGCACCATTACACTCCAACCTGGGCAACGGAGGAAGACTCTGTCTCAAAAAAAAAAAAAAATCCACACACACAAAAATTTTACCGCCATGTCTGATAAACTAAATAAAGTCTAGAATCTTTTCCAACCTTCCCAGAAAAGTGAAATCAAATTCTTCTCAAATCATCTAGATGAGGCATGTGTGAGCCTGGCTTTATGTTGCTCATGTAGGCAGAAGGGAGCAGAAAGTACAGAGGAATATCCTGTAGTGAACCTGGCTTCTAAATAGATAAAAGAGTGAAATTCAATAAATGGTACGCCACGTCATACAACGTTTTACTCAGCTTAATTCTATCTCCCCAGACTAAGTTATGTTAAAAGTCAATTCTCATGAAATTTGCTGTTAGCATTCTTGGCTGTTATCCAGAGCCAATCCAAGCATATTACTATATGAAATGTGTGTACATTTATTTTTTAACACATGCAGATATACACTTGTTAAGATCTACTATCTTTACAAGCCAAAATCTCAAACATTTTGACAGAAGCTAAATACTTATAAAAAGTAAAAACCAGGCCGGGCTTGGAAGCTCACACCTGTAATGCCAGCACTTTGTGAGTCCGAGGCGGTGGATCACCTGAGGTCAAGAGTTTGAAACCAGCCTGGCCAACATGGTGAAATCCCATCTTTACTAAAAATACAGAAAATTAGCCGGACCTGGTGGAGGACGCCAGTAATCTCAGCTACTTGGGAGGCTGAGGCAGGAGAATCGCTTGGACCTGGGAGTCAGATGTTGCAGTGAGCTGAGATCGCACCACTGCACTCCAGCCTGAGCAATAAGAGCAAAGCTCCGTCTCAAAAAAAAAAAAAAAAAGAATGCTGCCTTACATTCAACACCTCCTCAACATACCCATCAATTACATCTAAAGGTAGAGGCTGCACCAATTACCAACTGTCACCATATGCCATGCGTTTTCTTTAAAAGAGAGAATATTAGTTTTAATACGTTTATTCTGAGAAATTCTTTTAAAATAGCTACATGATGTAGCAATATTTTATCTCGAGGTCCTATCTTACACTACTGATTTCAACAATTATAACTAAAAAAGGAAATGCAGTGTCAAGAAGCGTGAACTTAGATGATAAGAAGGAGATGTGCTGAGAACATTGTATAATCTTGTTGTGTTTCTGATTTCTAGATAGGAATTAACTCTGATAAACATGTATTAAAAGGTAAGAATAAATAAGCAAGCATAGGAACAGTGCTCCCTCCTGTGGCCAGCCTCCTTGACAATCATGGGAAAAAGCATCTCCTGAAACTGTCAGATGGGTAATGGACACAGATCCCCAGAGAAGCACACCTCCCCCTGTAGGTGCTGTGTTTAAAAAAGAAAATGGCATGTTACATCCAGACCCGTTTCACATGCAAGGATTCACAAAGACTCAAAACAAAGGGATGGAGAAAGATTTACCAACCAAATGGAGAGAAAAAATAAATAAATAAAAAGCAGGAGTTGCAATTCTCGTATTGGATAAAGTAGATTTTAAAGCAACAAAGATATAGTGGTAAAAGGATCAATGCAACAACAAGAGCTAACGATCCTAACACCCAGATACATAGAGACTTAGATTCAATGAGACAAAATTAATAAGGATATCAAGGACTCGAACTCAGATCCGGAACAAGTAAACTAAATAAATATTTATAGAGCTCTCCACCTCAAATACACAAAATATACATTCTTGTCAATACCACATCACACCTACTTATAGGTTTAAATGAAACATTAATTGGTCATTATTAATACCCATTTTTTTTTCAGAATAAAGCAATATTTCCTTTCACCCTCCCTCTTTCTCTTCCTCTTTCTTCCTCTCCTTTACTCATTTTTTTTCTTTCCTTCTCTAAAAAATATGGCTACAAAGCTGGGATTTCAGTTTGTGATAATGGACACAATAAAACAGAACACATATTAAGTCATAAAAGCATAAAGAAAAATAAATTAAACTTAGTGCTGGAGTCTAGTAACAGTTCAACAAATGTTAGTGTCTAACGTATGTGAAGATGTCTATGAACATTTACAGGGATGTATCTTCTAAAAGAAAAGAAACAGTCTTGGCCGGGCGCAGTGGCTCAGCCTATAATCCCAGCACTTTGGGAGGCTGAGGCAGGTGGATCATGAGGTCAAGAGATTGAGACCATCTTGGTCAACATGGCAATGAAGAGGGAGACCCAGGCTTCTCAGATCACTTCCTCTTTGACTATCATGCTGCATTTCAAGAGAAGAAAAGGTTGACCCACTGGTGCCTCTGGTTTTACCTTCCTACAGGTGGCAGGCTAGGCCTTGGGGAAACTCTCCAGAAGGACTATTTTTACTTAAAACGAGACCAAACCAGAAACCTTTTCACATGTGATTCCTGAAACTGTAAACCAAAACCTTTTCACATGTGAGTCCTAAAACTATGAACCTAAGATTTTTCCATGTGTAACATCTAAAGTATAAGCCTATATAAAGGGCAGGACCTTCCTTTGTTAGAGGAGCTGGGCTTTTGACGAATTACTGCCTGGTCTCCCGGATGAATGAACTCCTCCCTCCTTTACTCGGATATCCGTTTTCCGAAGCCGCTCCTGCTACAGTGAAACCCCGTCTCTACTAAAAATACAAAAATTGGCTGGGCATGGTGGCACATGCTTGTAGTCCCAGCTACTTGGGAGGCTGAGGCAGGAGAATTGCTTGAACCCAAGAGGCAGAGTTTGCAGTGAGCCAAGATCACGCAATTGCACTCCAGCCTGGGTAACAAGAGCGAAACTCTGTCTTAAAAAAAAAAAAAAAAGAAATAGTCTTGGGGAGTCCAGGTTCGGTGGTTCACACCTGTAATCCCCACACTTTGGGTGGCAGAGGCAGGTGGAACATTTGAGCTCAGGGGTTCGAAACCAGCCTGGCCAACGAGGTGAAATCCTGTCTCTGCCAAAAATACAAAACATTAGCCAGGGATGGTGGCGCACACCTGTAATCTCAGCTACTCAGGAGGCTGAGGCATGAGAATCACTTGAGGTGGAGGTTGCCGTGAGCCAAGATTACACTGCTTCACTCTAGCCTGGATGGCAGAGTGAGACTCTGTCTAAAAATTAAAAAAAGAAAAAGAAAACCAAAAAGAAATAGAATAATCTTGAGTTTTGTGGATCTTATTCCTTATTATAAAACACAGTGGTTCTCAAGCAGAACCACTCCTAAGACAATGGCAGTGTCTGGAGACATTTCTGGTTGTTCCAACCCCAGGAGCGGTTTTTACAGAGGTAAACTTGTGATAGGTACAATGGTGCATGCCTTAGAGTCTGAGCTACTCCAAAGGCTGAAATGGGAGGATGGCTTGAGCATGGAAGTATAAGTTCCAGCCTGGGGAACACAGTGAGACCCTCTCTAAATATATTTATTTTAAAGCAAATTTGTGGTGTGATAGAGTGTGTGTGGAAAGTCTGGGCCCTTGACCACTTTACTGGATTTCTCACAACCAGAGAAATTCTCTTTTTTCCACCCACCCACTTCCATCCTCAGCTCACTGGAGGCCTGTATGGTCAATTTCCTTGTCAAGGAATAAAAGGAAAAATATTTTTTGAAGAAGGGTCTTTTTAATAGTATAAGAAAAGGTTTTTTTTTTTTTGAAAGAAAAAAAGGAGTGAAGGAGAGAAAGAAAGAGGAAGAAAAAGAGGGAGAGAGAACGGGAATATTACTTTCTAAATAATTCTAAATATTACCCATTCTAAAAATGGGTATCAATAATGGCTGATCAATATTTTGTGTA
>CM052651.1:3608187-3635958 GCA_028533165.1 Leontopithecus rosalia | reverse complement strand
TGTATATTTTGTGTATTTAAAATGGAGAGCTCTATAAATATTTATTGAGTTGACTTGTTCCGGATCTGAGTTCAAGTCCTGGATATCCTTATTAATTTTCTGTCTCGTTGAGTCTAAATCTGTTTATGAGTCTTATGTATCTGGGTGTTAGGATCATTAGCTCTTATTGTTGCATTGATCCTTTTACCTCTATATCTTTTTTGCTTTGAAATCTATTTTATCAAATGCAAGAATTGCAACTCCTGGTTTTTATTTATTTATTTATTTTTGCTTTCTATTTGGTTGGTAAATCTTTCTCCATCCCTTTGTTTTAAGTCTCTGTGTATCTTTGGATGTAAAATGGGTCTGGATGTAGCATATCATTAGGTTTTGGCTGTATATTTTGATTGGGGGATTTAGTAGACTTAAATTTAAGGTTATTGCCATTTGATGTTAACTGGCTATTTTATCCATTCGTTGATGCAAATTCTTCTTTATGTTGATACTGTTTACTTTTTGGCATATTTTTAGAAAGGCTAATACTGGTTACTCTTTTCTATGTATAATGCTTCCTTCAGAAACTTCTGCAAAGCCGGCCTGGTGGTAACAAAAAGCAGAACTTTAAAAGGCAGTAGAACCTCCCCAAGTTCAGAATGGTGGGAGGCGGTCAGAAGCCCCAAGGGAAACAGTAGAGAGACCGAGAGACCAGACTTGTAAAACCTTGACAGAGAACCTTCTCCCCCATCGAAGCTGAGGATCTGCATTGGTTTTCATGAAGGAGGCCCACGGGTTGTTTTCTCATGGAATTTAACGAAAATTAGAGTGATGGTAACTTCGGATCCTTTACTACTGCTATAACCAAGTGAGCGAGAAGTCACCACTGAGACAAAGACTAGGCCAAACGACAGGTCTCTCTAACCCGAGGTCCCGAAGGGAGGGTGTCAAGACCTTTTATACCTGTAAATCACCTCCTGGGTGGGGGCGGGTTGAAGGGCTTTGGACATTACGAGGGCCAGGGAACATTGGACAGTCCGACTGTTTCTTAAGTGGTTCACAGAAGTCAAGACAGGTGTTAGTTTACACACTGCTTGGGTAGGGTGGAAGTTACGGACCTTAGTTAATTATCACAAGTTGCAGGGGCCAAGATGGCGTGGGTTTGGACTGCTTGGTTGAGGTATGCAGTTTTGTTTTTTGGAATTTTTTTTAAGATGGGTAGTGATTTAATTTTTTTAGTTGCATTTTAGGTTTTGGGGTACGTGTGAAGAACATGCAAGATTGTTGCATAGGTACACATGTGGCAGTGTGATTTGCTGTCTTTCTCCCCATCACCTATATCCGGCATTTCTCCCCATGCTATCCCTCCCCAACTCCCCATGCCCCGCTGTCCCTCCCCTATTTTCCCCCGACAGACCCCAGTGTGTGATGCTCCCCTCCCTGTGTCCATGAGTTCTCACTGGTCAACACCTGCCTATGAGTAAGAATATGTGCTGTTTGATTTTCTGTTCTTGTGTCAGTTTGCTGAGACTGATGGTTTCCAGGTTCATCCATGTCCCTACAAAGGACACGAACTCATCGTTTTTGATGGCTGCATAATATTCCACGGTGTATATGTGCCGCATTTTCCCTGTCCAGTCTAAGCGGGCTGACCCAGTTTTCACTGGTTTCTAAGATAAACTTTGTCAGGGTTTCTTTTAGGGTCCGGTTCATTCGTTGGACGTGTCCTGAACTCTGGGAACGATAGGCACAGTGTAATTTCCAGGATATACCCAGGGCCTTCGGTAGGCCCTGAGAAGTTTGTGCAGTAAAGGCGGGCCCATTGTCTGACCCCAGTGTTAGAGGGAGGCTGAACTGAGGAACAAGGTCCTGTAATAGATTTTTTAGTGACTACTAAAGCAGTCTCGGACTTAGTGGGGAAGGCCTTGACCCATCCAGAGAACTTGTCTATAAACACGAGGTACTTATAGCTATTTCCTGGGGGTTTTACTTCAGTGAAATCTACTTCCCAGTGCTCCCCGGGCTAGTCGCTCTGAGTCACTTCTACCTGCCTAGACCTGCTCCCTCCTGGATTTACTCGGGCACACACATTATGCCAAGCAGTGATTTCCTTGTTAAGTTCATGTAAATGGGGAATGTAGTACTTGGCTTTTAGCAGTTCAGTGAGTTTGGTCTGTCCTAAGTGAGTGGCCTGGTGTGTGTTAGGGCCCATCCTAGAGCCTGGGGACCACAATGCACCACCCTGTGGAGCCCTGTGCGGCACCCTGTTCTTTAGCAAAGCCCTTCTCACGTGAGGAGTACGTGGGAGTGGGGGCAGAACCGGGCAGGCAGGGTTATAGAAGGGTCAGTGGTTTCAGTGGCCCACAGCTGCCTGCCTGGCCTGTAAGTCAGCAGCCGTGTTTCCCCTTGCCTCTGGTGAATCCCCCTTTTAGTGTCCCTGCAATGGACTAGTGCCACAGTCTTGGGCTTCCATACAGCCTCCAGCAGGGCTAGAATTTCCTCTTTATTTTTAACAGCTTGTCCTTCTGAGGTAAGTAGCCCTCTTTCTTTACATATTGCTCCATGTACATGAGCTGTAGTGAAGGCATCACGGCTGTCGGTATAAGCAGTGACAGTCTTTCCCTCTGCCCAGTTTAAGGCTTTTTTTTTTTTTTTTGAGACCGAGTTTCGCTCTTGTTGCCCAGGCTGGAGTGCAATGGCGCGATCTCGGCTCACCGCAACCTCCGCCTCCTGGGTTCAGGCAATTCTCCTGCCTCAGCCTCCCGAGTAGCTGGGATTACAGACGCACAGCACCATGCCCAGCTAATTTTTTGCGTTTTTATCGGGGCTGTAAGTTCAGCCTTTTGGGCTCTCTCTTTTTTCTCTCTGTCTCTTTTTCTTCCTACTTTCTCCATCTCCTTTTCCTCTCTCCCACCCCTCGCTGTGTGTCTCTCTCTCTCCTCTTTCCTTTTTATTAATAGTTGCTCGGGTTTTGTGGCTTTTGTGGTGTTTCTAATTTCGGCAGGCGTTATACTCGTGTTCTGCTCTCCCCAGCACCGGTTTTAAGAGTGCTGCAACAGCTAGGTCTTGTAGGGAAAGTGTAATCAAATTAATGGGTCTGTCTCTGGTACAGGTGGAAGGGGCCAAGGGTAAGGATAGGATTCTCCTAAGAAGCCCCCAAAGGGCCGGTAGTAAGTCTTGTAAAGGTTTAATGCAGCTCGGGCATGGTCCTCTTTTAGATATATTTTGGCATTTAGAGACCTAGGGAACGTTGTGAAATGGCAGAATAGGTGAATCAAGAGGTCTGCCGGGTGTGAAATTTGAATCCACCACGCCTTTAAGAGAGTGCAAAGGTTTTGCTGATCAGTCTCTATTAAACCGTGGCAGCCGACCTCCCAACGGTCGGGATGGTGCCAACATGTGACCTGTGGTGAGTGCTTGGGCAACACCCATAACAGCACTGAATTTTCTTTTGACAGAAGAGACAGTTATTCCTTTTTTCACCCTAAACCGGCTAAGAGGGCTGGTAGTTTCTTACTTAAAATTTGATTCCCTAAGACAGAGAAAATCTACACCCAAGTTGTCGGGGGCAGAATTTTCTCTCGGACATGAAAAAGAGGAAGAATGAGGCCTGGACGATAGAATAAGCAGAAGAAAAGGAAAGAGAACAGTTATTTCCCGGGTATAAACTCCATCGGAGTTCCTTGAAGTCAATGGTTAACTTAGCTAATGGAGAATATTACCCACCTTAAGAGTAACAGGTTTAAACCAGTGAAGGTTCCCAGGATGCTCCTGTACCTCCCGCAGGTGGGGACCTGTACAGCATAGACCTGCACCTCCTGCAGGTGGGGACCAGGGCATCTGAGTGTCCCTTGTCAGGGGAGACATCCCTCTGCTCCCAGGCTGGCCAAGACATTGCCAAGTTGGGGCTGGCTGAGAAGCTCCATGGTTCAGCCTCATCAGCTTTGCTCACTTCTGGGCCACATATATAAGTCCCAGATCATTATCACCTACAGCCCCCAACTCCATGGCTTGGTCTTTGTGGCCAAAAATCTCAGCCAGCCCTGAAACTCCACTAGACGGGAGAGAATATGTCCTGGGCAGTATTTGCTCTGGTTGTCATTCACTCGCTTCATTGATGGAGCACTAGCTATGGGCCATGCTCTGTTCTAGGTACTGGGGACTGGGTGAAAGAAACAGACAAGGGGGTGATGCGCTGAGGCCCAAACAGGAATCCAGGGCAGGGGACAGAGCACGATGGCATGCCTAGTGAGGGAAGGCTTGGCATTCAAGCCGAGATCATAAGGAAAGACAGTGAGCTGTGCAGGTGTCTGGGAGAAGAGCTTTTTTTTTTTTTTTTTTTTTTTAAACAGAGTCTTGCTCTGTCGCCTAGGCTCCCTGCAACTTCCATCTCAGGGTTCAAGTGATTCTCCTTCCTCAGCCTCCCAAGTAGCTGGGATTACAGGCGCACACCACCACAACCAGCTCATTTTAGTATTTTTAATAGAAATGGGCTTTCACTATCTTTGCCATGCTGGTCTCCAACTCCCAATCTTGAGTGATCCACCTGCCTCATCTCCCAAAGTGCTGGGATTACAGGCATGAGCCACCGTGCCTGGCATGGGAGAAGAGCCTTCTAGGCAGTGGAAATGGCATATGCAAAGGTCCTGGGTCAGGAGTATGCCTGGACTTGGGTTTTCCAACCTCAGCATGGTTGATATTTTGGGCTGAAACTTCATTGCTCGGTTCTGTCCTGTGCATTATGGGATGTTTATTGGACCTCCAGTCTCTACCCACTAGATGCCAGCAGCACCCCTACCAGTTGTGACATTCAAATTATCTCTAGATCTTGCCAAATGACTCTTGGGGGATGCAGTCAACCCCAGTTGAGAACCACTGACCTATTGTGTTCAAGAAACAGCAAGGAGGTCGCGTGGCCAGGAAAGATCAGCTGAGGCACAGAGTGGAAGGAGCCGGGATGTCGTTCATGATCATCAGGACTTTAGCCTTGACCCTGAGTGAAATGGGAGCGCTGATGTGTTCAGCTGTGAAGAGTTAAGAGCTGACTTGGGTTTTTTTATTGTTTGTTTTTTTTTTGAGATGGAGTCTTGCTCTGTTGCTAGGCTGGAGTGAAGTGGTGTGATCTTAACTCACTGCAACCTCCACTTCCCGGTTCAAGCAATTCTGCCTCAGTCTCCCAAGTAGCTGGGACTACAGGCATCCACCACCACACCCAGCTAATTTTTGTATTTTTAGCAGAGATGAAGTTTCTCCATATTGGTCAGGCTGGTCCTGGACTCCCAACCTCAGGTGATCTGCTCACCACAGCCTCCCAGAGTCCTGGGATTATAGGCATGAGCCACTGCCGACTTGGGTTTTAACAAATCCCTCTGGTCACAGGGTGGAGGATGGGCTGTGGGACATGAACAGGAGTGGGGCGGGACCAAGAGCAGGGGCAGGGAGGGGAGGAAAGAGCCTATTGATTGCAAGAGCCAAAGCAGGAGGCCAGGCTGGTGAAACCCTCAGGCTACTGCCAACTCTGTGTGTGCACATGGGTGGACGTGCATGCATGTGTGTGCATGGTGTGAGTGTGTGCACACATGTATGTGTGTGAGCATGGATTGCTTGGGTATGCGCAGGTGCTTATGTGTGTGGATGTGTGCCCACACTGTTTGTGTTGCTCTGCATGCTAGCATGCTTGTATGAGTGTGCAAATGTGCATTCATTTGTGCACGCTGTGTGTGCGTGTGTGTATGCGTGCGCACATGTACATATGTGCACAGGATGGTTGCTCAAAATAGCCAGACAAGGACTGAGAAAAGAACAGCCCCACAGGTGCTCTTAGACTCCCAGAGCAGTAAAGATCGGCTCCATCTGGGGCTCACTGTTCCTCACAGATGGAGGCTGGGCCCTAACCAAGGTCATATCTCCTTTCTTGCATTGAAAGAATAAACCTCACCATGCCCCAGGGCTGTTTCCTGGCGGTAGGTGGTAGTCGATTCAGTGAGGGCAGGGAAGTCCTCCCTGCTGTCCGTCCTCTTTGGGGAGCTGTCAAAGGTGGAGGGGTTCAAGAGCATCAAAGTGAGGCCACCCCCTCCCTGTCTGTTAGGATGTCCCCATCATCCTCAAAGTCCCCGTTCCTCGCTGCCTTTCCACTCCTCCCCATCCCAGCCAAGTTCATTTTCATTCATTCTCTCCACCACCCACCCACCAGGAGCCCAGCTGCCACTACTCCTCAAAACCTGTCATACCTCTGTCCCCATCATCCTTCTGTGAGCAAAGTTGTGTTTTCGTGTCTGGTGGCCTACATTCTCCAGTAGGCCTGAGTGCAGAACACCTCTGTGGTGGAGAAAGTGTGCCTTGGGCAGGAGCTGGACCCAGCCTGGCTGGAGAGAGTCCTAGAGGCCTGTGCCCTGCCGCCAGATGTGGACAGCTTCCCTGTGGGAGCCCACACTTCAAGTGGGGAGCAGGTGAGAGTCTCGGGGTCTTTTGGGTCAAGGAGGCATTGCGGTTGGGGGGTCATTTGGGTCCCTGACTCATCATGGGCAATATGATGGAGAAATGCAGGGGGTGGTCAGCGAAGTGGGGGAGAAGAAGGGCTTAGCTCAGGATTAAGCACATACTAGGTGCTCAATAAATAATCATTAATCAATAAATAGAAATAGACACAAAGAGAGAGAGAAGGAGTTGTGGTAGGGATTGGCTGTGAGGGTCTCTCTGAGAACTGACAATGAGATGACCAGACTCCCGTCTTACTCTGCCCTGCCTTGCTGGGTGATGTTGATCTAATCGCTTCCCCTCTCTGGGCCTCACCAAAGGGTCTGGACAGAGATGTCCAAGACACAGGTTATATGTATCTGGAGCTATGGCTTGGGCAGGAGCCCGCAAACTGACTCCCAGGCCAAATCCAGCCCCCCACTTGTGCACTTCTGTGTGTGTGTGTGCGTGTGTGTGTGACGGAGTTTCACTGTTGCACAGGCTGGAGTACAGTGGTGCAATCTTGGCTCACTGCAACCTCCCCCTTCCACATTCAAGAAATTCTCCCGCCTCAGCCTCCTGAGCAGCTGGGGTTATGGGCTCATGCCACCACACGTGGCTAATTTTTATATTTTTAGTAGAGACAGTGTTTCACCATGTTGGCCAGGCTCATCTCAAACTCCTGGCCTCAGGTCATCTCCTCATTTACCTCAGAGTCAAAGCCCAAGTTGTGATGATCCCTGGAAAGGTCTCTGTCACCTTGCTCTGGTATCCGTCATCCCCATCTCCCATCGTCATCTCCTGGCTTCACTCCAGCCTCCAGAGTTTCTGTGATGTTTCCTGATCCCCCGCAGCACACTGTCCCCAGGGCCTTTGCACCTACTGTTCCCACTGTTGGAAATCTCTTCCCAGGAGTTCCCAGGGCTCATCCCTCACTTCTATCACATTCACAGAGAAGCCTTCCCTGATTACCTTATCTACCACCACCACCGCAACCCTGCTTATGCTAGTGTGTTTTACACCCACACCTGCTTTTCCCTTCCTTTCCTTTTTTTCCCTTTCCTTTCCTTTCTTTCCTTTCCTCCCCTCCCCTGCCCTCTCCTCCCCTCCCTTTCCTTTCCTTCCCTTCCCTTCCCTTTTCTTTCACTTCATTTCCTTTCTCCTTTCCTTTCCTTTTTCCTTTATTTTTTTTCTTGAGACAGAGTCTTGCTGTGTTCCCCAGGCTGGAGTGCAGTTGTGTAATCTCGGCTCACTGCAACCCCGCCTCCCAAACTCAAGCAATCCTCCCACCTCAGCCTCCTGAGTAGCTAGGATTACAGGCAGGTGTCACCATTTTTGCACTTTTAGTAAAAATGGGGATTCACCATGTTGGCCAGGCTGATCTCACACTCTTAACCTCAAGTGATCCACTCACCTCGGCCTCCCAAGGTGCTTAGATTACAGGCGTGAGACACCGCACCTGGCTGCACCTGCTTTAGATGTTATTCTTCATAGCGCTTTCCACCTGATGTGCTGTCTGTGTTACTGGTTTGTTTGTGGATTGCCTGTCTCTTTCCCCCTCATTAGAATGACGGATCCATTCAGATAGCAGAAACTTTGTTTCTTTCATTGCTTTTTCCCCAAAGCCTAGAACTCTGACGGGGATGTGATAACCAGGCAGTAGTTATTAGTGGAATGAATTAATGTAAGAATGAATGAATGTGTCATCTGAGTCTAGATTACAGAGGAAAAAAAAGAATGAATGAATGGCCAGGTGCGGTGACTGATACCTGTAGTCCCAGCACTTTGGGAGGCCGAGGCGGGCGGATTACTTGAAGTCAGGAGTTCAAGACCAGCCTGGCCAAAATGGTGAAACTCCATCTCTACTAAAAATAAAAAAATTAGCCCGGCATGGTGGCGCACCTGTAACCCCAGCTACACAGGAGGCTGAGACAGGAGAATCGATTGAACCCAGAAGGTGGAGGTTGGAGTGAGTCGAGATCATGCCACTGCACTCCAGTATGGATGAAAGAGCGAGACTCTGTCTCAAAAATAAATAAAAATAATTTTTAAAAAGAAAGCATGAAAGGCAAGAAGGCCTAGATAGAAGGAATAAGTGATAGTAATCAATAGGACACAAGGAAAATCATAGTGAATGAGAATTTATTTGTAAATTTTAAGATAGCTAGAAGACAAGGATTGTCGTGTACTCAACACAAAAGATAAATATTTGAAGTAATGACTATCTCAGTTACCCTGATATGATCATTACATACTGTCTACATCAGGGACTCCCACACCCCCTGGCCACAAATCAGTACCAGTCTGAGGCCTGTTAGGAACTGTACAGGCAGCACAGCAGGCGAGCAGCGGGCAGGCCTGTGAGGCTTCATCTGTGTTTACAGCCACTCCTTATTGTTCACATCACCACTTAAGCTCCACCTCCAGATCAGTGGCAGTGTTAGATTCTCATAGGAGCGCAAACCCTACTGTAAAGAGCACGTGCAAGGGATCTCGGCTGCATGCTGGTTCTTCTTGTTCGTCATCCTCCTCCTCCTCTTCCTCCTCCTCTTCCTCCTCCTCCTCCTCCTCCTCCTCCTCCTCCTCCTCCTTCTCCTCCTCCTCCTCCTCTTCTTCTTCTTCTTCTTCTTCTTCTTCTTCTTCTTCTTCTTCTTCCTCTTCCTCTTCCTCTTCTTGTCTCACTCTGTTGCCAGGCTGGAGTACTGTGGCATATTCTTGGCTCAAAAATAAATGTCAGAGGGTGCTGGTTCTGGATCCTGTCTCACTGGCTAGGACTTCCAGCACAGTGGCAGCAATTGTAGTGATCGTATATTTAGCTGGGGCCCATTTAGAAGGTCTAATCAAAAGAAATTGGGCAAGATTAATACTGGAAATAAGAGAGTCATCCTCTGGCTCCCTGTTTCCTGAGATAGAGTGCTGACTTTTCCTTCCAAACCTTACTATGTCCCCTAACCTATCCATTCAGAAGATAGAAGTTTATCCCACCCAGTTTGAGAATACAACTAGACAGAAGGCTGCCAATCATTATTGAATAACTGGTCATTAATAACCAAGCATGCTGGATCCAATTTTCATTATAATGGGGTTTATCATCAAAAATCAAATTTTGCTGATTATGTACTGTCTTATTGGCTTTCATTGTAGCTATTAAAACACCTACTTTGGGGCTGGGTGCGGTGGCTCATGCCTATAATCCCAGCACTTTGGGAGGCCGAGGCGGGTGGATCACGAGGTCAAGAGATCGAGACCATCCTGGTCAAAATGGTGAAACCCCGTCTCTACTCAAAATACAAAAATTAGCTGGGCATGGTGGCGCGCGCCTGTAGTCCCAGCTACTCGGGAGGCTGAGGCAGGAGAATTGCCTGAAACCAGGTGGCGGAGGTTGCAGTGAGCCAAGATTGCGCCATTGCACTCCAGCCTGGGTAACAAGAGTGAAACTCCATCTCAAAAACAAAACAAAACCAAAAAAACACCTACTTTAATTGCTTCTTTGTAGGTTATCTTTTTTTTTTCCTCTTGCCTGTTTTAAAGATTTATTTTTTCTTTGGTGTTTTGCCATATATGACAGCTCTATGAATATATTTAAAAATTTATCCTCTTTGTGATGCACTGTGCTTCTTGTACTTATACATTCGTATATTTCCTAAATTCTGGAAAATTCTAAGGAATTAACTTTTTAAATATTGCTTCTCAATTTTTCAAATCTTTCCTTCTGGAAATTTGATTTTTAATATGTCAGATCTTTTCAGTCTAACATCTGTACTGTTTAATCATTCTCTGTTCATTCTGAATAATTTTCTCAGACATGTTATAGTTTACTAATTTTCTGTTTCTAATCTGCCATTTGACCTATTCATTGAGTATTTTCATTTCAACAAACAGGTGTTTAATATCTAAAAGCTTCATTTGATGTTGCCTGGTCATTCCTGATGGTCTCTTATTAATGGCTCATTGTTGTGATTCTATCCCTTATGTCTATTTCTTTCTAAATAGATTTTTTATATTTCACAGCTGATACAATTTTAATATCTGAATTTCTTGGAGGTCTAAATATTTGTTTTTTCTTCTAATTTTACACTCACAATGAGTTGCTTCCTTTATGTCTGCTAATTTTTGACGGTGAACTCACATTTTCTTAATCTTATCCTAGGAATCTAGTGGGCTCAGCTAGGAAATCTTTCTTGAAGAAGGTCTGTGTTTGAATCTAGTAGGACTGTTGGGGTGCTCCCAGTCCACTTTTAGCCTCTTTCAGTTTTAAGCTTAGCACAGAAGTCTCAAATTTAGCTCCTCTATACTGCTGCTGATACAAACCTTGTTTTCTGAATGCAATTCCCTGGGCATTTTCTCATCTTAACCTTTTTATTCTTTTTTTGTTTTTTTGAGACAGAGTCTCACTCTGTCACCCAGGCTGGAGTGCAGTGGCACGATCTTGGCTCACTGCTACCTCCGTCTCCTGGGTTCAAGCGATTCTCCTGCCTCAGCCTCCCAAGTAACTGGGACTACAGGCACCGACCATCACGCCTGGCTAATTTTTGTATTTTTAGTAGAGATGGAGTTTCACTGTATTGGTTAGGCTGTTCTTGAACTCCTGACCTTGTGATCTGCCTGCCTCAGCCTCTCAAAGTGCTGGGATTACAGGTATGAGCCACCATGCCCAGCCTCTTTTTATTCTTAATTACTTACTATCACAAGGTTTCATTTATTTGTGGGGCAGAGATCTGGAAGGTGAAATGTCAGAGGACACAGGGACATTTCTCCTACTTCCTTCAAGTTCCGTAATGCATAGATACATTTTCTATGCATTTTTTTGTTTTGTTTTGTTTTGTTTTTCAGAATCTGGTTGTTGTACAGTGGAAGGGTGCTGCAGAGCATCTAGCTCAGAATTTTGTTGAAGGAGAAAATTCCTTTTAACTTACTTTTTTAAAAGAGATTTAATTTTTTAGAAGTTTTACATTTGCACAAAAACTGAGAATATTGTAGAGAGAGTTCCCATATATGCTGCATGTAGTTTTCCCTATTGTTAAGATCTTACATTAATACAGTTAAATTGTTACAATTAGTAGGCTATTACTAATACGTTATTATTAATTGAAGTCCATAGTTTATTCAGATTTCCTTGTTTTTTACCTAACGCCTTTTCCTGTTCTAGGGTTTGGTTCAGTATATCACTGATGTGGTTAGGCCTTGTGTTCCCACCTGAACCTCATCTTGAATTTTAATCTCCATAATCCCCACGTGTTGAGTGAGAGACCTGGTAGGAGGCAACTGGATCATGGGAGTGGTGTCCTCCATGCTGTTCTCATGATAGTGAGTGAGATCTCATGAGATCTGATAGTTCTATAAGTGTCTGACATTTCCTTTTTCACATGCTCACTCTCTCCTGCTGCCATGTAAGACATGCCTGCTACCCCTTCTGCAATGATTGTAAGTTTCCTGGGGACTCCCCAACCACGCAGAACTTTGAGTCAATTAAACCTCTTTCCCTTATAAATTACCCAGTCTTGGATATTTCTTTATCACAGTGTGAGAACAGACTAATATAATCACTTTGCAAAGTTGTCATGTCTCTTTAAGCCCCTCTTGGCTGTGGCAGTTTCACAGCCTTGTTTCAGGTTGCCTTGACAATTTTGAGGAGTGCTGGTTGGATATTTTGTAGGATACCCCTCTATTGGAAATTTTTGTTTTAACATATACATAAAACTTACCATGCCAACCGTATTTTAAAACACAATTTGGTAGCCGTAAGTGTAACATAGTCACAAAATTGTGCAATGATTTTATCACCATTATGTATTTTCAGAACTTTTTAATCATCTCAAACAGAAACTCTGTATTCATGAAAAAATAACTCCCATTTCCCTCTCTCCCTAGTCCCTGGTAAACTCTGTTTTCTGTCTCTATAAATTAACCATTTAAAGGCACGTTATACAAGTGGAATTATGCAATATTTGTCCTTTTGTGTCTGGCTTATTTCACTTAGCAAAATGTTTTCAAGGTTCATTCATGTAGTAGCACGTCTCAGAATTTCATTCCTGTTTTGTTGTTGTTGTTGTTGTTGTTAAGGCTGAATACTATTGTATTGTCCATTCTACGTATATACAAATTTTTTTTGTCATTTTATTAGTTACAGGAGAGTTTTTTTTTTTTTGAGACGGAGTTTCGCTTTTTTTACCCAGACTGGAGTCCAATGGCACGATCTCGGCTCACTGCAACCTCCGCCTCCTGGGTTCATGAGATTCTCCTACCTCAGCCTCCTGAGTAGCTGGGATTACAGGCCCGCGCCACCATGCCCAGCTAATTTTTGTATTTTTAGTAGAGACGGGGTTTCACCATGTTGACCAGGATGGTCTTGATCTCTTGACCTCATGATCCACCCACTTCGGCCTCCCAAAGTGCTGGGATTATAGGCGTGAGCCACCGCACCCAGCCTACAGGAGAGTTTTATTTCTTCTTTCTGATTTTCTGTTTCTAAATTTTATTTATAGGCATTCATGTCATGTATACACAAAGATGGTTTATTTCTTCCTTCCTTACCTGTACACTCTGTTTCCTTTAGTTGTCTTATTTCACCAGCTAGAACTTCAGATGTAATGTTAAATAATAATGATGATAAAGGACATGTTTGCGTTTCTCCCTATCTTAGGGAGAAAACATTTACTTTCTCACCATTAAGCTGTAGATTTTTTGCGGATGTTCTTTATCAAGTTGAGGATACTTCCCACTAGTCCTAGTTTTCTGAGTGTTAGTGCCTTCGAGGGAGTTGGATTTTGTCAAATACTTTTGCTACAAGAATTTATATGGATCCTATAATTTTCTTCTTTAACCTCTTAATGTGCTGTGTTCATTGATTGATTTTAGAATACTGAACCATCCTTGTATACTGAGAATAAATCCCACCTCCTTGTATTGCATAATTCTATTTAGACATTGTTGGATTATACTGGCTAAAATTTTGTTAAGGATTTAAAAATCTATGTTCATAAGGGATTCCAGTCTGTGGTTTTCCTACAATGTCTTTAACTGCTCTTAATATTAGAGTAATGCTAGATTCATAGAGTGAATTGGGAAGTGTTCCTTCTGCTTCTATTTTCCAAAAAAAAGATTATGTAGAATTGGTATTTCTTCCTTAAATGTATGTTAAAATTTACTAGAGAAACCATCTGGGACTGGTATTTCCTTTCTCGGAAGGTTATTGACTCAACGTCCTTGCCTACTCAGATTCTTTCTTTCTTTCTTTCTTTCTTTCTTTTTTTTTTTTGAGATGGAGTTTCACTCTTGTTACCCAGGCTGGAGTGCAATGGCACGATCTCGGCTCGCCACAACCTCCGCCTCCTGGGTTCAGGCAATTCTCCTGACTCAGCCTCCCGATCTATTTCTCCTTGCATGAGTTTTGGTAGTTATTATCTTTCAAGTAATTGCTCAATTTCATCTACTTTATTAAATTTTGGGGCATAGAGTTCATTGTATTCCTTGATTATCCTTTTAATTTTCATGTGACATTAATGATGACTTATACCCCATTTCTAATATAGGTACTATATTGCTTATATTTTTAAATTTTCTGTGTAGTATGATTTTTTTAAAAAATTTTTATTGCATTTTAGGTTTTGGGGTACATGTGCAGAACATGCAAGATAGTTGCATAGGTACACACGTGGCAGTGTGTTTTGCTGCCTTCTGCCCCTTCACCCATATTTGGCATTTCTCCCCATGCCATCCCTCCCCCGCTCCCCCCCGCGCTGTCCCTCCCCTATTTCCCCCAATAGACCTCAGTGTGTGGTACTTCCTTCCCTGTGTCCATGTGTTCTCATTGTTCATCACCCACCTTTAACATCTTTAAAAAAATTATTTCTGGCTTGGGAGAAACTATGCCCTCCTGAGGCAAGCCAATCCGTAGCTAAGCAAAAGGACTTATGCAGGGAGCACGGCTTTGATATATAAACAACTAAATATGAAGCCGTACCTCGTCTGTCTGGCCCATATACAACAGGCCTTCCTCTGTCTTAACCATTGCAGAGATACCTACCGGATAACTAGGGACAACCTGTATACTCCAAGGCCCTCTGAAATCATTCACACTAGCCAATCCTCATGTTTACTCTACCCTACCTTGCTCTTCCTGTGGAAACTCCAATAGAGGCTCTAGTCAAGGCTTTTCTCTGGCTCCTGTTTTCTGCCTCCTAACTAACTACCCCAAGGCTTCCCCATGTAACCCTGTATGGCATGGCATGGCTCCTATTTCTAGGATCTGTGAGTATAATAAATGTTTTCCTGTCGTGGACACACCCGACTGGCCATCACAGAAAATAACACAGAACATGTGATTTGGAGCTTCTCTTTTTCTTGGTTAGCGCAGCTATAAGTTTATTGATTTTAACTAGATTTTGGTTTCTGTAATTTTCTCTATTGTTTCCCGGTTTCAATTGCATTGATTTATGATCTAATGTTTATTGTTACTTTTCTTTTGCTTTCTTTAAGCTTAATATTTTTCCTTTAGCTGCTGAAGGTAGACATTCAGATCAAGTTTAAATTTCCTTCTCTTCTAATACATGCATTGAATGCTAAGCACTCCAAGCACTGCCTTCAGAGCATTCCACGGGTTTTGATAAGTCATATTTCAATTTTCATTTTCTTCAAAATGTTTTTTAATTCTTCTAGGTATTTACCTGATCCATGTATTATTTAGAAGTGCCGGTTTGATTTGCAGTTATTTTGTGGTTTTCTAGCTGCTTTGTTACTGATTTTTAGTTTAGTTTTATTGTGGTCTGGGACCAGAGTTTGTATAATTTCTGTCATAGGTTGAAGTGTGCCACCTCCCCCTCCCTACCATATATTCAAGTCTGAACCCCCAGTACCTGTGAATATGATCTTTACAGATGTAATCAAGTTATGATGGGGTCTTTAGGGTGGCCAAAATCCAGTATTGCTGGAGTGTTGATTAAAAGCATGAGTACCATGAAAACACAGAAACACACAGGGGAATTCTACATGATTACAGAGGCAGAGAGAGGTTGTGGTAATGCAGCAAGCCAAGGAATGCCAAGGAGGGACAGCCACCATCAGAAGCTAGAAAGAGGCAAAGAAAGATTCTCCCCTGCACGTTTCAAGCAAAACATAGTCCTTCTGATACTGTGGTTTTGGACTTCTAGCCTCCACACCCATGAGAAAATACATTTCTGTTGTTTTAAGCCACTCACTTGGTGGTACTTTGTTACAGCTATCCTAAACTATACAATTTCTATTCTTTTAAATTTATTAATTTAAATCAATAATTATTAATAATTAATATTAATAAATTTGAGAAAAGTGTGTATTCTGCTGTTATTGAAATGAGTATGCTATAAATGTCAATGACGTCAAGTTGATTGATGGTGCTGTCTAGAGCAACTCTTGCTGATTTTCTGCCCACTTAACCTATGAATTACTGATGGAGTAGCATTGAAGTCTCCAAATATAATAATGGATTTATCTATTTCTCTTTGCAAATCCAATCAGTTTTGGCCTTAGGCATTTTGACACTGTTGTTAGGAGCATATACACCAGGATTGTTCTGTCCCCTTGGAGAATTGACTCTATCATTAATGCTGCTCTTTGTCCCTGATCATTTACCTTGTTCTGATGTCATCTTTGTTTGAAATTAATACAGCTATGCCAGCTTCCTTTCGATTATTGCTAGCGTAGGCTTCCTTTCTTTATCCACTGATGTTATAAATAATTTGCTATTTTTAAGATGTTTTAACAGCTTGAGTGATTTATTTCACATATCTATATTTACCCATATAAAGTGTACTATTCATTGGCTTTCAGTGTATTCACGGATTTGTACACCATTAACACAATCAATTTTACATTTTTTTCACTAGCACCCCCCAAGCCCTGCAACTCCCTAGCCAGTCCTCTAGCATTTGCCAAGCCTGGGCAACTACTAATCTACTTCTGTCTCTATAGATTTGCCTTTTCTGGACATTTCCTTTAATATACAGTTATATTGAAATAGAATCCTATAGTATGTAAACTTTTGTGAACGACATTAGATAATAGTTGGTCTTTTGTGAATGGCTTCTTTCACTTTGCATAATAAATTCAAGGTTCATCCATATTGCTGTATATATATGCCTCATTCTTTTTTGTTTCTGAATAATATTCCATTGTATGACTACACCAGTTTTTATTCAACCACTAATCAGTTTATGACCGTTATGGGTTTGTTTTACATTTTGGGCTATTATGAATAATCCTGCTATAAACATTTGTATATATACTTTTCGTGTGCGTATGTTTTCATTTTGCTCGGGTGTGTCTTTAGTAGTGGTTGCTGGATTATGTGGTAAGCCTGTGTATAAACAATGGAAGAATGGCTAGACCATTATTCACAGGGGCTGCACAATTTTCACATTCCTACTAACAGTTTATGAGGGTTCGAGTTTCTCTACATCCTTCTCTACACTTGTTATTGACCATCTATTTATTTATTTATTTATTTATTTATTTATTTATTTATTTGAGACAGAGTCTCCCTCTGTTGCCCAGACTGGAGTGTAGTGGTGTGATCTGTACTCACTGCAACCTCTACCATTTGGGTTCAAGTGATTCTCCTGCCTCAGGCTCCTGGATAGCTGGTATTACAGGCATGTGTCACCATGCCCAGCTAACTTTTTGTATTTTTAGTAGAGATTGGGCTTCACCATGTCGACCAGGCTCGTCTAAAACTCCTGACCTCTGGTGATCCACCTGCCTTGGCCTCCCAAAGTACTGGGATTACAGGTTTGCCACTGCACCTGGCTGTCCAGCCTTTGGATGGTCATTTTAGTGGGTGTCAAGTGGCATTTAATTTTGGTTTTAATTTTCATTTCCTTGAGCACTAACAATATTGAGCATCTTTTCATGTTCTTTTTGGCTATTTGTATAAGTCCTTTGGAGAAACCCCTATTCAAGATTCTTTGCCCACTTTTAACATAGGTTGTCTTTTTAATTTTATTTATTTTTTTGAGACGAAGTCTCATTCTGTCACCCAGGCTTGTGTGCAGTGGTGTGCCCATGGCTTTATGTAGCCTTGATCTCCTAGACTCAAACAATCCTCCCATCTCAGTCTCCTGAGTAGTTGGGACTACAGGTATGCACCACTGGACCCAGCTAATTTTTATTTATCTATTTCCATTTTTTTATTTTTGGTAGAGATGGGGTCTCACTCTGTTACCTTGGCTGGTCTGGAACTTCTGGGCTCAAGTGATCCTCCTGCCTTAGCCTCCAAAATGCTGAGATTACAGCCACGGTATCCACCTGTTTTTGAATTTTAATAGTTCTTTATATAGCCTAGACACAAGTTATTTATCAGACATATAATTTGCAAGAATTTCCCCTCTTCCTGTAGTTTGTTTTCTTACTTTATTTATGGCATTTTTTGAAACAAAAGGTTTTTAGTTTATTTTTCTTTTCTAGTTTATCTATTTTTTATCTATTTTTCTATTTTATATTTTTAGTTTATCTATTTTATCTATTTTTCTTTTTATCTAGTTTATCTATTTTTCTTTTCTTTTTCTTCTTTTTTGGTAATGCTTTCGGTTGTCATGGCTAAGAATCCATCAAAGATTCTTAGAATTGTAATTCAAGGTCATAAAGATTTAAACCAACATTTTCTTTGAAGCGTTTTAGAGTTTTAGCTCCTAAGTTTAGGTCTTTGATCCATTTTAATTTTTGTATATGATGTGAGGTAAGGATCTAGCTGCATTCTTTTGCACTAGGATATCTAGTTATCTCCCCATCTGTTGAAGATGATTCTTTTCCCATTGAATGTTCTTACACCCTTGCTAAAGATCAGTTGACCATACACACACGAAGATTTATTTCTGGACGTCCATTTTATTCCAAAAACAATTGGAATTATTAACTGCTTATGGGTTTCAGGCACGATCCTAAGCATGAAATCATTTGCTTCTCACGGTAACTGTGAAGTGGGCACTATTCTCATTCCCTTTTGACAGACGAAGTGGCCAAGACACAGTGTTTTGCTCAAGGCCACATAAGTAACTACTAAGTGGCAGTGCCAGTGTAAGAATTTAGGTTGACTAACTTGAGAGCCTGAGATCTTAGCCGTGCATGCTGTAAACAAAAGTTAGAAATCAAAACTTTAGAATTCCACAGAAGAGTTCACTTTAAGCAAACGGAAGGTCAGATTAGCCACTAAGGGTTTGAAAAGCAAAACAGGGAGGGACTTCCTCACCAGCTCGTTTTCTGTGGAGTAGCGGCAGTGGACCGGCCTTTTTTGGTTGAAACTCCTACAACCCCCTCCCGCACGCTGATAATTTGCACTGGCTGTAAGTCGAATTTGCACTTAGTTCCCGGGGCCGTGCTGAGATGTGCGAGCAAGGGTCGGACCCACTGCCAGAGCCTCGTGCCGCTTTCCGCACGGAACCTGGGAGTGGGAAAGCATCGGCGCCAGGTCGGGAGGTTGCCCCGGATGCGGAAACTCTCGCGGGAAGACGCGTCGTTGCCTCGGTAACCGCGGCGCAGTTGCCGAAGATGGCGGGGCGAGGTGTTGGACTCACGGTAGGTTCAACTCCGGGCTCCTGGGGAGTGTCTGAGCTCCGGCGACTAGGACGCCTAACTTCCTTTATCTTAGGGTCTGAAACGTTCTACCTCTTACAGAGAAGCACTGTTCCAGGGACTCCGCTCCCGCCACACGTTCAGCAACCCTCTTCACCTGGACCCAACCTCCTCGCTTTGGAGGAAGAATTTAAGAAATTCGGCCGGGCGCGGTGGCTCACGCCTGTAATCCCAGCACTTTGGGAGGCCGAGGCGGGTGGATCGAGAGGTCAAGAGATCGAGACCATCCTGGCCAACAAGGGGAAACCCTGTCACTACTAAAAGTACAAAAATTAGCTGGGCATGGTGGCGCGTGCCTGTAATCCCAGCTACTCAGGAGGCTGAGGCAGGAGAATTGCCTGAACCCAGGAGGCGGAGGTTGCGGTGAGCCGAGATCGCGCCATGGCACTCCAGCCTGAGTAACGAGAGCAAAACTCCGTCTCAAAAAAAAAAAAGTGTCTTTTAACAACTCCCTTTCTTTTTAATATAAAATAAGTTTAAAATTTGGAAATAATTGGGAGTTTATATCAGAGGGTTAAACTAGAGTTACTGTATGATCTACATATGATATATATTTAAGATTAAAGCATATTTGAAATTAAAACGAAAGAGTACTATGTTTAGATGAACTATACACCAATTTACCGCAGCAAGTAGGAAGGTAATCATATCTTCTCTCTGATCAAATGGGCCTATTATCCCAGTTTACAAGTGTACTTAAGCAACTTCATCTGTTTTCTATATATACTTATCATCTGCGTGTGAATCAAAACGTTTATTTTTGTATTATTATAGGTATAGTATTAAATACCTGGATTAGGTTTGCCAGTTATTTGAGAGTATATTCTGCACCTGGGTCTGGTGCATCGTTGGTGATACAGTCCTGCTTAAAATAAGAAATAGACATGGAATATTATTCTAGCATGAGTTGTTTTATAAAGCAAGATAGCTAAACAGTATTCTATGGTGTCCAGTTATTACGTGTTTTGTTGTCTGTACTCTGAGTTGAGCGCATGTGAAGCATATGAATGGAGTAACTCTCTACCTGAATCTTCTACAGAACTTCTGTGTCAGGTAGACGAGTGAAATGTCTGGCCATGCCTATAAACAAGGATATGAGATTATAACAGTAAGGTATCTATTTTGCCATCTATTGTCTTGGCCATCGTGGAGCACATGGCTCTCACTCTGTAATGGCCAGCCTTAAACAGATTACTGCTAAGTCATCTGGCCACTAAGGAGTTCAGTTCAGAGGACGAGCTCAAATAGAAAAATTATTCAGGAAAGCCACAAGAAGTAAAATTGCTTTGCTCTGGTGCTTATTGAAGATGGCGCTTCACCTGAACGAGGGAATTAGTAGTTAATTAAAAAGGAAGAGAAAAGGGGTTTATTGAATTACACTGAAGATTTTTAAAATCTCATCACTTCTGCTTTTAGTAGGAACATGATAAACAGTTCTTGCACTATTTTAGAAGAGGGCGAGTTGTGTTAGCAATGTGTTAGCATATGTGTTAGCATACTTCCGAGGGACCTGAATCCAAAATCTTTTGCAATTCTGCTCCTGTTGGAGGAAATAATCACTATTTGAGAGGATAGACTAAGGAAGATGCTAATCACTCAAGCGGATTGATTTTTCAAGCTTCATTCCTGTATCATCATACCAGTAGCTAAGCAATAAGATTACAAGATAACTGGTAGGGCAAACCCCCTCATAAATCCCAGTTACATTGGATTTGCAGATTAATTTGCAACAGAATTATTTATGCTATTGAATCTTCCATGAATATGATACTTCTCCATTTACAGGGTTTTTTAAAACCTTTAATAGTGTTTTGTTTTACTACCTAAAATTCTTGCATATATTATTTGCTGAATAGTTTTTCAAGATGCTGAATAGTTTTTGTTGCTATATAGTAAGTGGGTTTTTCTCTACTGTATTTTCTAATTGGTTATAAATGTAGGATTTTTAGATGTTGGAGCTACGTCTGTATTTACATACACACACAGATCTTCAGTCCTCCTGGACTCATTCATTCTATGAAGTCCCTTGGATTTTTGATGAAGACAGTTATATGCAAATTACGATCATTTTCTCCCTTGATAATCCTCCTGCATCCTCTCTTTTTCTCTGTTTGGGACTTCCCATATGACATGGCATAGAAAAAGCAATGGTGAGCTTCCTTACTGTGCTTATGATTTTGAGAAGCCCACTTTTAATAATCACTGCATTTGAAGTTTGCTCTAGGGTTTTGGTAGATTCTTTTTTTATGTTTAAAATTCTTCCCCTTAATTCCTACTTTGAATAAGTGTTAAATGTATCAAAACTTCTTTTTCCCCCAATTAATTCAGGCGGTGGTATGTTCTTTTTCTCTCCTTTAATGCTTTAACATGCTGAACTACAAAGACAGTGTTCTTGTTTTCCTTTAGAAACTGCTAGATTTGATGGGTATAATTTTTTATGTAGGTTTTTGCATCTATGAACAAAAGTGAAATGGGTGTTAGACTTTTTTTCTAGTTCTTGTCCTTTCTGTTTTTGATATCAATATTATTCTGGCTAGATGAAATAAACTGAATAGTTTTCTTGTTTTGTTTCTTTTCTTGGAAGCTTCTTATAATTAGAGACTTTTTACCCTTTGATTAAAATTGTGAAACTGTATCAGTCTAGTGTTCTTTTGTCAAGGAGACTCTTTTTGTCTATGAATTTAGCTTCTTTAATAATTACTTATCTATTTAGATGTTCTGTTTCTAGAATAATTTTTGGTTCTAGAAAAGTGTGCGTGTGTGTTTTAAAATATATATTAGCATAAACGGACTCTATGGTTGTATGTTTGAAATCCTGACTGTGTCTAAAACCATGTACACCCCTCCTTTTAATAGCTTTCCAGTATTATTTATTTTTGTCTTTTTCTATCAAGGTTCCTGGAAGATTTATCTGTTTTATTGGTCTTTTCAGACAACTGGCTTTGGTTTTCTTGGTAATCTGTGCTTTTGTAAAATTTCATTAATCTTTATAGAAATAAAGATGGATGATCTAACTGGGGTGGATTAATTATTTTTTAGTTCCTTGACCTCATTTATTGTTTTCTTATTTTTTAATAAATATATTTAAGTCTTTAAATTTCTCTCCGACTATAGCTTAACTACATTCCAGGACTTCTTTTGATGTATGTTTCTCTTACGGTTATTAAGTTCTAAATATTATGTGGTTTTCATAGTGATTATTTAGGAGTGCGTTTTTTAGTTTGCAAGCACTTAGAGTTGTTTACTGTTATCTGCTTTTTACTTTTCTAAGTATGTATGTGACAGGGTCCTGCTCTGTTGCTCAGGCTGGAGTGCAGTGGTGCAATTATGGCTCACTGCAGCTTTGACCTCCTGAGCTCAGGAGGTTCTCCCACGTCAGCCTCCCAAGGAGCTGGAACTACAGGAATATGCCACCATGCCAGGCTAACTTTTTTTTTTTTGAGGCAGGGTCTCACTCTACTGCACAGACTGGAGAGCAGTGGTGTGATCTCAGCCCACTACAACCTTCACCTCCCAGGCTACTGAGTAGCTGGGACTATAGGCTGGTGCTGGCACGCATGGCTAATTTTTGTATTATATTTTTTCGTAAAGAGGGTGTTTCACCATGTTGCCCAGGCTGGTCTTTAACTCCTGGACTCAAATGATCTGCCTGCCTCAGCCTCCCAAAGTATTATTGTTCTGATTTAGATTACAGGCATGAGCCACCATGCCTGGCTTAGTTTATTTTAAATTGCATTATGATTAGAGAATTGATAAGATACTAAGTTTTTAAAATGTATTGAGACTTATTTGTGGTCAAGTGCATGTTCACTTTTTGTAGAAGTTCTGTGTGCTCTTTGATAGAAAATATATTTATTATTTGTTGGCTAATCTGTTAGATTAAGCCAATTCTATTCATTATCCATGACATCGGTTTCCTCCACTTTGTTGTTGGTGGTGTTCTGGCTTTATTGGTTTCTGTTAGAAGCGTATTAAAAATCATCAATTGTAATTATAGAAAAAAATTCCTCGTGATTATGGCCATTTTTGTTTGGGAGTACCTTATTTGACTCATGTAATTCTTCTTGATTCCTTTTGTTCTTATGTGGTGTCTGTTACAGCTTTCTTCATCCTTTATTTTCAAACTTTGTATGTCATTTATCAACACGAGCATTCTTTTATAACCAGTCTGATAATTTCTGCCTGTTAATAAGTGAATTTAACTCACTTACATTATTACACAACTTGAAGTTGTCTTGGCCACCTTATTTTTTATGTTTTCTGTTTATTATATCTTATCTGGTTATTGTCTGTCTGCTGCTGGATTGAATGGGTTTTCATTGTGTCTTTATTGTTACTGGTTTGGAAAGATGGTAGAATGCTTTAACTTGGCTTCCTGTTTTTTTTTTTTTTTTTGAGACAGAGTTTCGCTCTTGTTACCCAGGCTGGAGTGCAATGGCGCGATCTCGGCTCACCGCAACCTCCGCCTCGTGGGTTCAGGCAATTCTCCCGCCTCAGCCTCCCGAGTAGCTGGGATTACAGGCACGGGCCACCGTGCCCAGCTAATTTTTTGTATCTTTAGTAGAGACGGGGTTTCACTATGTTGACCAGGATGGTCTCGATCTGTTGACCTCCTGATCCACCCGCCTTGGCCTCCCAAAGTGCTGGGATTACAGGCTTGAGCCACCGTGCCCGGCCCTTGTTTTTTAAATTAGATAATATTTTACTTCCTTGTTTCGAATACACCCACACCCAGTTAATCGTCAGTGTTATTTTTATAGTCTGTACTAATTAGCATGCTTTTCAATATCTTTATGATTCTTTTTTCCAGACTCAGTTTTCCTTCTTCCTGAAGTATAGATGCTTTGTTACTTCTTTCTGTGAAAATCTAAGTCTTAAACTCTCCAGTCTTTTAGAAAATTGTTACTTTGCACTTATTCTTCAATGACAGTTTATCTGAATGTAATTCTAGACGGCCAGTTTTTCCTTCTCAGCCCATTAAAGATATCTTTATATTGTCTGTTGGAAATATAAGGATAGAAATGTTAGCATGTTAGAAACACTAATAAGCCATCTACTGTCAGCTTTTTAGATAATGATGCTGGTAGACTGTTTTTCTCTGTTCTTTTCAAATAATGATTCGGTAGTTTAGGGAGTACTCTCTTTATCTTTAAACTTCGCACTTTGACTATGATGTATACACATGTAGATTTTTCTTTATTCTTCATGAGATCCACATCTTCAGTTTGGGAGATTCTCAGCTTTAGCTCTCTAAATATTGATGTTCTCTTCTCTTGGGATGTCTTTTCTTTTCTTCTTCTTTCCTTTCCTTTCCTTTTTTTCTTCTCTTCTCCCCTCCCCTCCCCTCCCCTCCCCTCCCCTCTCCTTCCTCTGTTGCCCAGGCTAGAGTGCAGTGGCATAATCTCAGCTCACTGCAACCTGCACCTCCTGGGTTCAAGTGAGTCTCCTGCCTCAGCATTTCGAGTAATTGGGATTACAGGCACGTGCCATCATACATGGCTAATTTTTCTATTTTTAGTAGAGGTGGGGTTTCATCATGTTGGCCAGGCTGGTCTCAGACCCCTGTCTGAAGGTGATCCTCCCCCATTGGCCTCCTAAAGTGTTAGGATTACTGGCATGAGCCACCATGCTTGGCCTGTTTTCTTTATTAGAATTCTAAGTGTACCTTTCTTTCTTTCTCATCTTTCTTTTCGCCATTGTGCGTTGTCGGATTAAGTGACCACAATTTGTAGATCATCTACCACCTTAGGAACTTACATTGCCAAGACCCAATGAATGACCATTCAGTGTAAACTTTAACATTTCAGGAAGTAAGTGTTGGGAATCAAGTATAAATTTTGTATGTGTGTTAGGTATTTACAAATTTGTGCAGTTAATGATTTTCATGAATACTAAGGTGAATAATTGTTCTCAAGTTCAGTTAATAGGTGTGTCCTAAAATACTGCTCCTTCAGCTCTCACAGTGCCTTGGGGCAATTAGTGAAGGTCAGTCAGCGTGTCATATAGATTTTGTGTGGACTATGGCCTGGAAAGTGGTTGAGAAATTATGTAGTAGGGTAAGAAAATTATCCTTGTCCAGGAGTCCTGCAGTGGAGAGGACAAAACTCAATGCTTAACTTACAGGTAAACCTCCTCAGCATGCTTTTTTTTTTTTAAGCTGGAGTTTCACTCTGTTGCCCAGGCTAGAGTGTGGTGGCATCATCTTGGCTCACTACAACCTCTGCCTACTGGGTTCAAGTGATTCTTCTACCCCAGCCTCCTGAGTAGCTGAGACTACAGCACCCAACACCACGCTTGGCTAATTGTTGTATTTTTCATAGAGACAGGGTTTCACCGTGTTGGCCAGGCTGGTCTCAAACTCCTGACTGCAAGTGAAATTCCCACCTTGGCCTCCCATTTCAAAGGGACTTTTTTTTAAATAAAAAGAAATAGATTCAGGCTGAGCATGGTGGCTCACATCTGCAGTCCTAGCACTTTGGGAGCCCAAGATGGGTGGATTGCTTGAGCTTAGGAGTTTGAGACCATCCTCAGCAATTTGGTGAAACCCCGTCTCTACTAAAATACAGAAAAAGAAAAAAAAATTAGCTGGGCATGGTGGTAGGTGCCTGTAGTCCCAGCTACTTGGGAGGCTGAGACATGAGAATTGCTTGAGCCTGGGAGACAGAAGTTACAGTGAGCTGACATCACACCACTGCCAGCCTGGGTGACAGAGATAAACTCTTATCTCTAAAAAGAAAAAAAAAAGAAATAGATTCACTCAGAGAAGGCAAGCCCACTGTTAGTAAAATATGTCTAGTACCAGATGCTTTTTGATCTCCTAATGACCTATCTAACTGCAGGTCTTTTGGCTTTGTAATATATTCAGTTCCACATTTAAGAATTGAAGACTTTTTATATCCCCATTATGCACCAAGTACTGGGTGGGACAGTAGGTAACGGATGAACAAATCCCTGTTCCCAGGATTTCACAGTGGATGTTAGAATTTAGTGTCATTCAGCTTCATTTGATTCTGCACTAGTTCCAAGATTTTCCAAGACGATCCTGTCTTCAAGTGTCCTGTTGATTCGGCTTTAGAATCGGTCTCTCTTTACACCTTATTGCTGCCACTCTGGATTTATCTGCCATCATCTCTCACCTGGATTATCTCAGTAGTCTCCTAACTGGTTTTTTTGTTTCCATGCTTCCCTTCTTCAGTCTACTCTCTTTCTCTCTCTCTCTCTTTCTCTCTTTTTTTTAGATGGAGTCTTGCTTTTTCACCAAGGCTGGAGTGCAATGCCATGATCTAGGCTCACTGTACCTTCTGCCTCCTGAGTTCCAGCAACTCTCCTGCCTCAGCCTCCCTAGTAGCTGGTATTACAGGCATGAGCCACCATGCCCGGCTAACTTTTTGTATTTTTAGTAGAGACGGGGTTTCATCATGTTGGCCAGGCTGGTCTTGAACTCTTGTCTTCGAGTCATCCACCTGCCTTGGCCTCCCAAAGTGCTGGGATTACAGGAGTGAGCCACCGTGCCTGGCCACTCTACTCTCAATACAACAGCTAGTACAATCATTTTACAGTGGAATTAAGATCGTAATTACCCCTCTGTTGAAACTCCAGTGGCTTTGTTTTGTACACAACCTGGCCCCTGCTACCTGTCTCACTGTTCTTCCTGCCACTCTCCTGCTCTTACTCCTCTTTATAAACACTGAGCTCACGGTGTTTCCTTTAGCATGCCAGGCAGGCTTGATCCTGTCCTGTCTCTGGGCCTTGCTGTTTCCTCTGCCTGGAACATTCTTCCCCTACTCTCTGCATGGCTCACTCTCTCACTGCTTTGGATTGTGGTTCAAAAGTCACTTTATCAAGGGCTTCCAGGCTTCGCTGAGACATTGTTCACTACCTGCGGAGGTCTGTCGTGCAGACCTTGTCTGAGCAATGGATGAATGATATGCTCTCTTACATACAGAATACAGAGCAAGAGTTGGGCTAACGGGTCCTCAGCTGCTTTTAGAGGGTGATTGCAGCTAATTGACTACAGCTCCTTGTTCCTTCTTGCATTTATTCAGTATAGATTTAATAACAGGTTTTAGGTCAACATGCTTGTGGATTATTAACATGGTTAAAAGAGTGGTTTTAGGAATCATAAAAACTTTTGGTTCTGAGGCCCAGAATAAACACCATTAACTAGTAATTCTTTTTCAACCTCCCCCGAGAGGGCCATCTAGCACAAAGTTTATATGAGTAAACAGAGTAGAGACAAAGGAATGTGGGACAAACAGACTTAACTGGGGAAGCTTTTATTATCTTAATCTCCAACTTGTGACTTAAAGCTCTAAGGTAAGAACTAGCTGCCTTCAACCCGGCTCATTAAAACATTTTGGCTTTCCAAAAAGGTTTGATACTATAATCTATAACTTCCCTAATATTTCCTTTCATATTTTGACAGCCACCCTGAGTGAATCCCAACACTGCTCTGCATAAAATATATCTTTAGTTTATATTTTCTATTTGTTGTCTGACTCCCCCTTGCCCTTCACTAAAATGTAAACTCCATAAGGGAAGGGATTTTGTCTGTTTTGTTTTGTTGTATCCCTAAATACCTGGAAGGACCTCAGTAAATACTTGTTGGTTGAATGAATAAATCAGCCTATTGTTGAATCAGTCAGTGACTTCTGTAGAAGGGACTTCTACCAGTGGTGCATACCTGTATGATAGCTGGCGTAGGGAGGGATGTGGTCAGAATGACTCTGTCTGTGTGGA
>CM052651.1:3574876-3607687 GCA_028533165.1 Leontopithecus rosalia | reverse complement strand
TAGTTTTGCCGAGCATGATCCCAGCAGGCTCCTGTTGGGGCCAAGCCACAGTTTCCGTCATATTAGTATCATTCTTTAATCATAAAGCCAGAGGATGTTAAGATTGGAATTGATCTGGGAGACTATTCGGTCTACCTTTCTCATGATTTATATGAGAATAACAGAGCCTAGGGAAAGTAAGTTAATTACTCACAATTGTAAAGCTGTAGAGGTCTACCTGAAATTAGGCTTCTGACATCAGATGTAGTCTTTTCCTACATATGTTCCCCCCTGGCTGAGACAGTTCGTGGGCTTTCAGATTTGACAATTTTCTCAGCAGTCTCTAAACAGGAGCTTTTATCTGCACATTATAGGTTAGCATAGATGAATCATGACCCTAAAATGTGTGGGAAAATCCCAAAGGTTGACCACTGTGAATGGGAACTACCCAGATGTGTCAGTAGCACCACAGGCATGCTCACTTCTTCACTGGCTGGAGCTGGGTAAGATGGAAAGGAAACCCAAATCCAGACATTTTGCTGCTTCAGTTCTTTTATTGCATGTCACAGTCCAATGTGTCTCCATTTAAAGGCAGATTTTTTGATGAATGGTCACACCAGCTGCAGGCCCTTTGGGTCAGAAGTCTTGACATCACCAATTGTTCATGTTCCTGATGGGCTTCCATACTTCAAGTGTTTGTGTGTAGCTGGTCAGCTGTGAAGTTCTCAGAGTGGTGTAGAACCCTCTCTTTTGGGGACAGTTGGCTTTCCTTGTGCAGCATGTCCTGAAGCTGGCCTGTCTCCATCCTCTTTCTAAGTGTGTGAGGTCTTTTGTTAGGCAGCATAAAGTGAGAGAGGACTCCTAAAGAGGGAGAAAAACTCCTCCAACATTTGCTGAAACATGTTTGTAACCTGACCAAGATGTAATTGGAATGGCATAAAAAGACTAAAATTTATTTAATTTCTTGCCATCTGGCTTGTGATATATAGTGCCTTCAATTGAGTTTAGGAGAAACCTTGATCATAGGTCAAGAGGTGAGATGTGTGTGTGTGTGTGTGTGTGTGTGTGTGTGTGTGTGTGTGTGTGTGTAGAGAGAGAGAGAGAGAGAGAGAGTTTTGCTCTCTTGCCCATTCTGAAGTGTAGTGGTGCAATCTCAGCTCACTGCAACCTTGGTTTTTCAGGTTCAAGTGATTCTCCTGCCTCAGCCTCCCAAGTAGCTCGGATCACAGGCATGCACCACCACATCCAGCTAATTTATGTATTTTTAGTAGAGACTGGGTTTCATCAAGTTGGTCAGGCTGGTCTCAAACTCCTGACCTCGTGTGACCCACCCACCTTGGCTTCCCAAAGTGCTGGGATTATAGGTGTGAGCAACCACACCTGGTCGTACAATTGAGTTTCTTATTATATCTGGGTTTCTGCAGAATTTTGGTGACTGAAGAAAGTACACTAGTGTTAATTTTGTTTTTCTTTGTGAAAGAAGTAATTTACTTTTTATATAATTACTTGTCAGTCCTGGGAAGGAAAAGTCCAAGTTTTGTCCACAATGATAGGAATTATTGTTACATTACAGGATGACTCTGTGAATGTCTTTAGGAAAAATCCCTAGTCATATCTGACCATTTTACTGGCTGTGAGACCGCCATTGTTCTGGTTACTCTAACATTTCTTGGTTTTCTTTCTAGATCTCAACTAGTTATTTGCTGCTTCTCTCCTGGAATGGCTAGTAAAATAAACAGTAAAGGTAAGAGATTACATGTACTTCTTATTCTATTTCACTACATTAAGACATTATTTATCAGGATTCCTGAAATCATACAGAATCATTGCCCAGTGTCTTTGTGGGACTTGCAGTTAGTTTCTTGGCTTTTTAAGGTATTTTATTTAATGGACTTTTTTTCTTTTTTTTTTAAATTTACTGGAAGTGTCACATGTGCGATTCCACTTCATTTATGTTTCCAAGGCTTTGTTGAGGCCCTTGTGGAGGATTACACTACAAGTTTAATTTTGCAGGTTTCTTTGAAAATCGCCAAACTGTATGAGTTTTATACTCTGCTCTTATAAAGCATCTTCTTTTGCATTTTTTCTACAATATACTAAAGTAATTCTGTGCTGATTTTACAGCTTTGCAGTCCCTTAAAAGACCATGAAGCCCTGAGAGTAATGTACAGATTCCTGAAATTGAGTGTCAGGGTAACAGGGAAGAAGACATATGGCCTGTTCTTGAACATACAATGCGAACTCTGTAACATAGACTGTCTCTCATAAGGCCCTTTTCAGCTCAAACTGCAAGGCTCAGACAGCTTGCTCTTGTGCCTAACGGAGAGCCTTCTGTCTGAAGACTGGAGAAAGAGCTCCAATGAGATTTACTGTGAGGTACTGGTTCAAGCAACTGGGAAAGCTGTAAAGTCCCACAGCCTGGCATCTGTAAGGTGAAGATCCAGGAAAGCCCATGGCTTCGTTCCAAGGCCTGAGAGCCAGAAAGTCAAGGGCAAGAGAAAACTGGTGTTCTAGCCCCATTTTTGGGCAGAGAGGGAATTCAATCTTCCTCCACCTTTTGCTCTCTTCTGGCCTGTGGAAGATTGGATGAGGCCAGCCGGTGATCTTCACTGAGTCCACTGAATCAAATGCTCATCTCCTCCAGAAACATCCTCAGAGACACACCCAGAAATCATGCTTTAACAGCCATCTGAGCATCTCATGGCCCAGTTAAGTTGACACATAAAATTATCACATAAGAACACACCTTCAAATTCAGGTTGTTTTTGAATGCGTAAGTATAATGTTCTAAAAAGCATGTACCTGTGAGGTATTAGAATGAATACATTCTTGTTTAATTTCCATAATAGAATATGTAAAGTAATATTTTATTTGTCTTAAATATGTCTTTAATATAAATATACCTATTATGTTCCATCATTTCATAGTATTTTGTGGTTTCAATTCAGTCCAACCTAATGTAACTATAAAAAGTATATTGAAAAGTTACAGGAAAGGAAAACTAAGACAGGTGCAGCCTTGACTTGAAAGAGTTTACAAATTAGGAAGAAATACATGTGCACAGAAGGCCTTGATACGGACAGTGCTTGTCAGAGTATTCTAAGGAAGGTCTTTCCAAAACAGCTCTGATTATGAAAAATGTCCAAGGTCTCCACATTGTCTGCAAGAGAAGACCTAACCCCATAGACCTTCCTACAGAGACGTTTGCCATCAGAATTCATTTTCCCTCTTCGTCTTCTGTTTCCTCCTAACCTAAGTCAGGATCCTTTAGCTTTTAGTCATACCCACCCACTCAGATTTCTCAAAAATCTTGTTCTCCCACGTGTCCTTGTGTGTTTAACGTGATTTCTTTACCCTAGAATTCTTGTTTTCTTTTCTACCCTGAGCATTCATCAAAACTTATTTAAACTTCAACTCCCTGCCCAGCATCCCCCACTTCTCCAGGCAGGGTTTGTCTTTTCCTCTGTGGCACTTCATGGACACACTGTGTGTACCTATTATAGATTTTTCAATACAAAATTATAATGAGTCATGTACTCATCTGCTTTGCTTGACTGAGAAATCCTCGGGCCCGGCCTCTACTCACCTGAAGTTCCCTGAGGAGCCTGGGTGCACCCTAAGGATGCGAGGTGGGAGCGTGGGGTGAGCACACGGGTGAAGGGGCCTCAGGAGTAACCTTGTTTCTCCCTCTTTGATATTACAAGTAATATTTCTCCCTAAGATATTACAAATAATATCACAAAGTGTTCAAACATACTCTACATCGGCTATGACATTAGGAGTAATATCTCTTTAAAATATACACCCATATCAACCCGACGGTGATATTCGGAGTAACATCTCTTTAAAATGTACACCCACATCAGCCGCCCACCATAGGGCAAGTAATATCACCCGGGTCCCCCCTGAATGTTACGAACCACGTCACAGAGGAGTGGCCATACCTGTGACTCGTAGTATCTCTCCCTAAGATATGAATAATATCACAGGGTGTACACAAATACTTTACACATACTTCGATATTACGAGTAGTGACATGCCGAATATCACAGACAAGATAAAAAAGTGTTGAAACATATGCTACAGCAGCTGAGATATTAGGAGTAATGTGTCTTTAAAACAGACAACCACACCCACGCGACGTCGATATTAGGCGACACATCTCTTTATACACCCAGAGCAAGCCGCCGCCAGAGGGGGAGTAATATTTCTCCGGCCTCCTGCGGATATTCTGAACCCGCTGGCCAAGGGGCCGTGGACACAGCCGAGTCAGAGCGGGAGGAATATCCCCCCGGCCCCCTGGATATTCTGAACCCGCTGGCCAAGGGGCCGTGTCCACAACCCCGTCAGAGGGGGAGGAATATCCCCCCGGCCCCCTGGATATTCTGAACCCGCTGGCCAAGGGGCCGTGTCCACAACCCCGTCAGAGGGGGAGGAATATCCCCCCGGCCCCCTGGATATTCTGAACCCGCTGGCTAAGGGGCCGTGTCCACAGCCGAGTCAGAGGGGGAGTAATATCCCCCGGGACTCCCCTGGGTCTTCTGAACCCGCTGACTAGAGTGCTGTACACACAGCCCCCACCGGAGGCGAGTAATATCACTGCGGCCCCCATTGTATACTACAAACCCTCTGGCTAGGGGACTGTGTCCACAGCACCGCCACAGGGCGAGTAGCAGCACCCCCCACCCTCCACCCTGCCCTGGCTGCTACGAATCGGCTGTTTAGAAAAATTGGAGTAGTATGATACTGGAAACCGTATCATAGGGAGAAGATAAAGTTAATTTGGCTTTCTTTTATATTGGGCACAATAACACTAGTTCTAGTTACACATCTGCAATATTGACAAAAATGTCATCCTCGCCCCTATACACATTAGAATTGAAATCACGGGGGTTTCACTCCTTGCAATATTTGATTCGATATAATTACTTTTTCTGTGGACATTAGTTACCATATAAGGGCGTGGTGTACACCTCTTGCCATATTGAGAGTATTTCCATATGGGCAGTAACATCATCCTCTCCTTCGTTGGGTATTAGGAACAATATCACAGTACACAGCCTCAGCCACATTGTAAGTAATATCATCTCTCATGCCCTAGATACAAGAAACAATATCACTGGGGGTTTGTGCACTTCCTGAGATATTTGGAGTAGTATCCTCTCCGTTTTTGGATATTAGAAACAACACTACAGTGGTGGTGTACACTTCCTGCGATATTCAGTGTATAATCATCCCCCCTCCCCAGGATATTAGGAACTATATCACAGAAGCGTTTCAATATCATCGCCTGTAATATTGGAGCAATGAGTGTACACTTGCCTTCACAATGAGAGTAATATCTACTTAGGACATGATGGATAATATCACAAAATATACACACATGCGTGTATACCCACTTTGCTATTGGAAGTAATTTTTATCTAATATACTAAAAATATCCCAGAATATACACATAAAGTGTACATTTATGGGGATACAACCAAAAATGTACATAATATGTACCATACATACATTTACTATGATGTACTTGTGTGTACAAAATACATATGTACAATAAATGTAAATGTGTACAATATGTAGATCTATATGTACATAATGTATATACATACGCATGTACATAATGTGTATAATATGTACATTTGTTGTAATATCACTATAATCAAAATAAGATAATCACAGTATATATGATACATAATATGACAATAAATGTACATATTGTACACATTATGTACATATACATTTATTGTGATATTACAATATGAAAACGTATACGTAATGTGCACACATGTATATATGTATATATGTACACGTGTAAATATGTGTGCACATTGTGTACATTACATACACGTACATACTGTGCTCACGTACAGATGTACAATATGTACATGTGTACATGTATGTGAACAGTATGTAGATATGTACAAGTAAATGTGTACATATATGTACACATTGTGTAGATATGTGCCATCTGTACACAAGTACATAATATGCACAATATGTACACGGTACAATATGTACACACATGGGTGTATAAACACTTTAATAGGAGTAATTTTTATCTAATATACTGAAAATAATATCCCAGAATGTACTCAAAATGTGTACGTTTATTGGTATATTGCAATAAATGTATATAATATCTACAAAATGTACATTTACTGTGATGTACATATGTGCACACAATACATATGTGGATGAAATGTACATAATCTGTAAAATATGTAAATTTATATTTACATATGTGTACACAGTATGTAGGTACATAACATACAATATGTACATTTATTGAAATATCAGTGATATCATGTATATAATCACAATAACATATAACCACAACAATATATGTATAATACATAATATGTGTACGTATTATGTACATATACAGTTATTGTGATAACACCATATGTCCGCTTGTACATAATGTACACACTATATGTTCTATATGTACACGTGTATATATAGGTGCACATTATGTAAATTATGTACACATGTAGAAATAGGTGAAAACTATGTACATATGCACAGCACGTAGCAGCCCCCGGCCGATCCTGGCTGCTAGGGACTCCCGGCTAAGGAGCTGTGCCCACAGTCCCCGCCAGAGACCCCCGGCCCACCCTGGCTGCTAGGGACCGGGATTTTGAAAATGTGGTGTAATATTGTACTGGGAACCGTATCATAGGGAGATGTTAATCTTATTCTGGGTTTTTTTTACATTAGGCAAAATAACACTAGCTCTAGTTACACCTCGGCGGTATTGACAAAAATGTCATCCTCACCAACCTTGACAATAATTGAAAGCACAGAGGGATTTCACCCCTTGCAGTGTTTAATTCAATATAATTGTTTTTTTGTGGACATTAGTGACCATATGAAAGTGTGGTGCACACCTCTTGCCATATTCAGAGTATTTCCATATGGGCAGTAACATTATGCTCTCCTTCCCTGGATATTAGGAACAGTATCACAGGACCGGTGTACAGCCCCAGTCACATCGTGAGTAATATCATCTGTAATCCCCTAGTTATTAGGAACAATATCACTGGGGGCTTGTGTGCCTCCTGAGATATTTGGAGTAATGCCCTCTTCGTTATTGGATATTAGAAACAATACTACAGTGGTGGTGTACACCTCCTGCGACACTCAGGGTATAATCATCCTCTGTCCCCAGGATATTAGGAACTATATCACAGAAGCGTCGTACACCACCTGTGATATTGGCACAATCACAGAGTGTACACTTGCTTTCACAGTGACAGTAATACCTACTTAGGACATGATGGATAATATCACAAAATGTACATACATGGGTGTATATCCACTTTGACATTAGGAGTAATTTTTATCTAATATACTATAAATAGTATCCTGGAATATACTCATAATGTGTATGTTTATTGGAATATTACAATAAATGTATATAATATGTACCATATGTACATTTACTGTGATGTACATATATGTACAAAATACCTACATACAATAAATTTACATAATCCGTACAATATGTACAATTATATGTACATAATATGTTTGATATATGCATTTATTGTAATATCACAATGATACCATATATGTAATCACAATGGTATATATATATAATACGTAATATCACAGTAAATGTACAGATTGTACACATGTAATATTTCTTTTGGTATTACAATATGTAAACATGTACATAATGTACGCATTATGTACATATTTACTATGTATACAAGTGTGCATATGTGTGCACATTGTGTACATGTACAGATGTACCATATATACACGTGTACAAAATGTGCACATTATGTAGGGATGTGCAATATGTACACATTAGGTACGTGTGTACTATACACATGTACATAATGCACACATTATGTAGAGATGTACAATATGTACACATTTACCTGATGTTTACATTATATACAGATGTACAGTATGTACATATGTACATATAGTTGCACATTGTGTACATATGTACAATATGTGCACATGTACATGTAGGTGCACATTATGTGCGTAGGCACAGCCCCCTAGCCCAGTGAGCAAGAGGACGCTGCATTGCCCTAGTTACCAGCAGGGGGCATCTTGCCACTACAGTGTAAGCAAGTGGGCCCTGCAGTGGTCCGCCACCAGGAGGGGGCACCCAAGCCCGCCTTTTCAGATTCCTGAGGCTCAGCCGCAGATGTGCATCGCATCACAGTGCCACCCTTTGTCGCGTCACAGCGGTCTGCAGAGTTGCGTTCTCCTTAGTGTAGACCTGGGGGGCACTTCGAGGATGGAGCTGCTTCCTCTTCAGCACAGACCCTGGGGCTTGTGTCTTAACTGTGAAAGGGCCTTGCAGTGGCCCTAGTCGCCAGAAGAGGGCGGGGGCACATCACCGGGAGCCAGAGGGTCCTGCACTGCCGGCCGCCAGCAGGGGGCGCCCGAGCCCGCCTTGGTACCGGCGCGCGTTGCATCTCGCGGTCTGCGCAGTTTCATTGTCTTCATGGCCGACCTGGGGGGCACTGCGAGGGCGGAGCTGTGTTCTCCACAGCATGGACCTAGTGGGCAAAGCCTCACTTTGGGACAACTCTGGGCCGCGTCCACGGTGAGTAAAATCCTTCCTGTTTGCCACCTGACTGCTTGGGGTCAGAGACTAGTAAGAAGATCTCGGTGTGGAAACCTGGACCCCAAAAGCCCCTCTGAATCCGGAGCACCGAGGTTCTCCCGAGCCAGGGCCACGCGGCTGCAGTGCGAGGTGCACACCGCAGCCTCAGAACACTAATGGAGCGTCCCTAAGGCAGATACGACATCCGAAATGCGAATGCGGCACGTCCGGCCTCGTGTAGAAAACAGCTGTGATGCTAATTAAGGCCTCAGACCACAATGTTACTATAGAATCCGCACTGCTCACGTGGCCGGGCCGCTACAGCACTTTGAATTGTCAGCCCTGACATGTCAGTGCAAACGCAGAAACTAACGTAGGGTTAGGGCTTAGGGTGCGGATGAGGGCTAGGGGTTAGGGTTAGAGTGGGGGTTACCGGCCGGGCGCGGTGGCTCAAGCCTGTAATCCCAGCACTTTGGGAGGCCGAGGCGGGTGGATCACGAGGTCAAGAGATCGAGACCATCCTGGTCAACATGGTGAAACCCCCGTCTCTACTAAAAATACAAAAAATTAGCTGGGCATGGTGGCGAGTGCCTGTAATCCCAGCTACTCGGGAGGCTGAGGCAGGAGAATTGCCTGAACCCAGGAGGCGGAGGTTGCAGTGAGCTGAGATCGCGCCATTGCACTCCAGCCTGGGTAACAAGAGCGAAACTCCGTCTCAAAAAAAAAAAAGAGTGGGGGTTACCGGTTAGGCGTTAGGATTTAGGAGTTAGAAGAATTTCAGGCAAAATAAACAGTTTATTTGAGCAAAGGAATGATTCGTGAATCACACCTGAAGCACCAGAACAGAAAGCAGGGCTTGGGGCTTCGAGCTCTTAGTGGTGGCAGCTAAGTGAGGTTTCTCCTTGGCTCCAGCTAGGTGACCGCCTGTTGTGGGGATGGTTCCCTCAGCGCCCCTAATCATACAGCCAACTGGCGGCTGGGCTTATTGTCATTGACTAGGTGGTTTGCTAATGTTTTGAGTCAGTTTTGATGCCTCCAATTCGGTTCCATTTGCTTTGCAAGACCTCAGGCTCACGGCTTCCTCCTGTTTTGCTTTAACGTGTCAAAACCATAATCCATTTTCATTTTACTTTACTGGCATTAATAGAAGTAAATTCACATTTTTGTTGTTATTTAGAAAGTCAGTTTAATTGGCAACCTATTTGTGATGGTGCATAAAATAATGTCTGTTAATCATTAGCATCTTAGATTAGATGAAATATGTGAACTCTATTAAGCTTTGTTATTAAACCATGACGGGAGTTGAGTTTCTTTTCTCTCTCTCTCTCTCTCTCTCTCTCTCTCTCTCTCTTAGGTTTTAACCATTTAAAATACACTCAAGCATCTCATAATGATGTGAATTCTCTTTGAGAAATTTGTCCTTGGTGATTTCATCCTTGTCCTAACGCCATAGAGTGCCCTTTTAAATCCTAGCTGGTGTAGCCCGCTCCACACATAAGGTGTATGGTCTAGCCTATTGCTCCCAGGCACAAACCTGTATGGCACGTCTCTGTGCTGAATGCTGTTGTCAACTGTCACACCATGGTGACTGGATTGTGAGCCCAAAATATCTGAGTCAGGTCTCAGCCAATTTAGAACACTTCTTTTGCCAAGGTTAAGGACATGCCAGTGACACAGCCTCAGGAGATCCTGACAACATGGGCCTGAGGTGGTCAGGGTAGAGCTTGCTTTTATAAATTTTAGACAGACAGGAGACACAGATCAATACTTGTAAGATGTACAGTCGTTTGGTTCAGTAAGGTGGAACAACCAGAAGTAGGAAGTGGGGGTGCTTCTGGGTCAGAAGTAGATAAAACAAAAGGTTGCATCCTTTTGAATCCTTGATCAGCCTTCCACTGAATACGATTTAGTCTGGTTCAGTGAATCTGCATTTTTACATACACAGTAGGGCAGAGGAATGGTGTGAACTTGGGCCACCACAACCTCCCCCTCCCAGGTTCAAGTGATTGTCTTTCCTCAGCCTCCGGAGCAGCTGGGATTACAGGCATGCACCACCATGCCTGGGTAACTTTTGTGTTTTTAGTAGACATGGGCATCCACCATGCCCAGCCTCTAAGTATATTTGCTGTGGTTGAGTATCTGTTCAGATATTTACCCAGTTTTAAAATCACATGTATTGTGTAAATATCTTCTCACGTCTGTCTTGTCTTTTTGTTTTATCTACAGTTTTTCACAGTAGAATATGCAGTTTTATAAAGTCTGTTATCAATATTTTCATGACTTGGCATTTGATGTTGTGTGTGAAAACTCAACACCAAACCCAATGTCATCTAGATTTTCTTTTAGATTTTTTATAGTTTTTTATTTCCTATTAAGTCTCTGGACTGTTTTGAGTAGGGTTTTGTTTTTCTTATTTTGTGTATATACTCATTTCATTCTACATGGCTTCCAAAGTCTTCCATCACCATTTTTGGGAAGGACATGGCTACAGTGGGCTTCATTTTGGCTTGAGTTTCCAAAATTATTACATTGACTAAAGTGAATATTGAATTTTATAGGTATTTCAGGACAGCCAGGCGGGGTGCACGTCTGCCGAGATACTGAGCAAGAGTGTCTGCGCTGAGCTCTGGCGCCACCAGAGGGCACGTGAACCCACCCCGACCAACTTCCCTCTGAGGTGCCAGGGCAGCCCGAGGGTCGTGTCAACTAAGTCTTGTTCATTGGTGAGTAAAAAGCTTTCTTTCCACGGCCCTGAGTGCAGAGGAGTCTTTAGAGTACTCAGCAAAGAAAGAAAATTCATCTGGAAAAATGAAATCCCCAAATCCCATCGTTACAACTACACCCTGATATCATTGTCAACTTCCAGACACAGTGGCTGCTGAGATATGTTCTCACAGTGGCCTCTAATACAATAATCACACCGTGCCCTAACATTACTGTGGTATCCATACTGTGCCCTAACACCAATGTAACACCCGCACCATACCCTAACGCTAAACTGATATCCACACCGCTGCTTCTAGTACTGATGTAATACTATCCACATGGTTTCCTGATGTTAGTGTAGTGTCTGTACTGTTGTCCATCACCAGTACAATGTGTACGCCATGCCCTAACACTGTGTCCTAACACCAGTGTAACACCCGCACCATACCCTAATGCTAATCTGATATCCACACCGCTGCTTCTAGTACTAATGTAATACTATCCGGCCGGGCGCGGTGGCTCAAGCCTGTAATCCCAGCTACTCAGGAGGCTGAGGCAGGAGAATTGTCTGAACCCAGGAGGCGGAGGTTGCGGTGAGCCGAGATCGCGCCATTGCACTCCAGCCTGGGTAACAAGAGCGAAACTCCATCTCAAAAAATAAAAAAAATACTATCCACATGGTTTCCTGATGTTAGTGTACTGTCTGCACTGGTCTCCATCACCAGTATAATATGTACATCATGCCCTAACACTGTGCCGAAACGCTAATGTATCCGTACAGTAGCCTCTAACACTAATAAGTATAATAATATCTACTAAGTGGAGTCTGTTGACATTGAGGCTTTTATGAGGTTCACAGCTTTGAGTGAAGCGTAGCCTCTATCGTGGATTTTGGTGATGTCTCTGCCTTTCTGGCATACTATTGATATGGTTGTTTTGAAAAGTAATTTACTTTTTAATAATGTCATACTTCTAGGAGACTTCCAGTGGCAGTGCAAAATGCAACCTGTTTCTTTCCTTGGAGTCCCCAGCAGTTATTGCTGTACCAGATTTGCAGCGTCCCACAAAATGCTCCGGTACATTTTACCCAAAGCCTGGATACTCTCCTATGTTACGGCACATAGCCCCTAGATCAGGAAATCAGCACAGTTCTACGTGATAATTCAGTTCACAAACTCATTTCACTTTTACCTCCTGCCCCGCCTGGGAGTATAATGTGTTTTTTCATTCTGATCCAGTTTTCCTGACACTGTTCCCAAGACTTTCCTGCATATTTGTGATCTTGACACATTTAAAGAGCATACAAGTTTTTGTTTGAACACCTGTTTTCAGGTCTTTGGGGTATAAACCTAGGAATGGAATCACTGAGTTACAGAGTAAATCTATTTGTAACCGTTTGAAGGAACTCCAAATTATTTGACACATATGCTGCACCGTTTCATACTGTCACAAGCAGTGTTTCACAGTTCAAGTTTCCACACATCTTTGTCAACACTTGTTTTTTATAGTATGACTATTCTAGTGTGAGTTAAGGGGTATCTCTTTTTGGTTTTAATTATGACTAATGATGTTAAGCATCTCTCAAGTGCTTGCTAGTGAAGTGCTTCGTTAGTTTTTAGATTGGACTGTCTTTGTTGTTGAATTGTGAAAGTTGTTTATACATTCTGGATAACAGACACTTAGGAAGAATCTACTGTGCAGATTTTTCCTTCCATTCTGTGGGTTACCGGAACATAGTGAGAGTTTGTGTGCGGTCTCTGCCCTGGTGTCCTGAGGCAGAGCGCTAAGCCTTTGTAATGTATTTAGTGATGTGTCTTTGTGTGCTAATGAGATGATTGATGGTTGGGGGCACCTGGATGGCCTCAGTGGGGCTGGTTGCCAAAGGAACCAACCTTGTCATTAGCGGATTTGAAATTTCAGCCTCCCTCCCATCTCTGTGAAAGTTCGATGTGCTGATGGTTGAGTTGAATACCTAAAGGCTCTGTTGGGGACATGCTAACGCAGTGGTCCGCAAGCTTTTTGGCACCAGGGACTGGTTTTCTGCAAGATAGTTTTTCTATGGCCAAGGGTGGGGTGCATGGATTTGGGATGGTTCAAACTCATTACGTTTATTGTACATTTATTATGATTACACTGTAATATGTAATGAAATAATGATTTCAGATTGTCTTCCTGCAACTGGACGGTCCCATCTGGGGGTGATGGTCGACAGTGACAGATGACCAGACATTAGGTTCTCGTGCGGAACGTGCAGCCCAGATCCCTCTCATGCACAGTTCACAATGGGGTTCATGCTTCTGTGAGAATCTAATGCCACTGCTGATCTCTCAGGTGGCAGAGTTCAAGCTGTCGTAACCAAGCCAGAGCAAAATCACCACTCAGACAAAGACTAGGCCAAATGACAAGGTCTTTATTGCCAGCGGCCACGGAGGACTCGTGTCTCTCTAACCCGCGGCCCTGAAATGAGGGTGTTAAGACCTTTCGTGCCCATAAACCATCTCCTGGGCAGGGGTGAGGGCGAGGGGCTTCAGACATTCTGAGGGCCAGGGGACTTTGGGCATTCTGATTGTTACTTAAGTGGTTCACAGAAGTCAAGATAAGCGTGAGTTTACACATTGGCTGGCTGGGGTGGAAGTTACAGACCCCAGTTACTTATTACAAGTCGCAGGGGCCAAGATGGCGTGGGTTTGGACTGCTTGCCTGTCACATCAGGGTTACAGAGAGCAGTTTCAACAGAAAGCCGAGTGTGGTTGAGGAATGCGGTTTTATGGGGCTCTTACCATGTCACATTACAGCCATCCTAACCATCCCTACTCCACCAGCACGCCCAAAAGCAGTGTGGTCTCGGGGTGAATTTACTATTTTATTTCCGCTTATCACCAGTTAGGCTGGAACAGATGGTCTCTGACTTATGGTGGTTTGACCGATGATTTTTCAACTTTATGATGGTGCCAAGGTGATACACAATCAGTAGAAACCATCCTTTGGATTTTGAATTTGGGTCTTTTCCTGGGCTTGTGATATGCTGTACAATACTGTTGTGGTGCTGGGCAGCAGAAGTGAGCAGAGCTCCACGTCAGCCAGGTGTCACCCGGATAAGCGCCCAGTACTCTATAGTGTACTGTGTTGTCTGATGATTGTGCCCAACCCTAGGCTAACGCACGAGTTCTGAGAATGTTTACGGTAGGCTAGGCTAAGCTATGATGTTCGCTAGATAATTAGATGCATTTTTGACTTCGGTATAGATACAGAGATATATAGATATAGACATATCTTTAGTGTTTGGGCGCAGTGGCTCACACCTGTAATCCCAGCACTTTGGGAGGCTGAGGCTGGTGGATCACCTGAGCTCAGGAGTTTGAGACCAGTCTGGGCAACAGGATGAAACCTTGTCTTTACTAAAAATATAAAAAAATTAGCTGGGCATGGTGGCGCACACCTGTGATCCGAGCTACTTGGGAAGCTGAGGCACAAGAATTGCTTGAATCTGGGAGGTGGAGTTTGCAGTGAGCCGAGTTCACACCACTGCACTCAGGCCTGGGTGACATAGGGAGACTCTGTCTCAAAAAAGCAAAAGATACATCTATAGATAGATATGCATATGTTGAATAGATATGGGTATATCTATAGATATCTATAGATAGATAGATCTAAATGTGTGTGTACATATATCTATGTATATATGCACATCTTTTTGAGACAGGACCTCATATTGTCACCCAGGCTAGAGTGCTGTGGTATAATCTCGGCTCACTGCATCCTTGACCTCGCCTCAAGGGATCCTCCTTCCTCAACCTCGTGAGTAGCTGGGACTACAGGCATGCCACTAGGCCCCGTAAATTTTATTTTATTTTATTTTTGAAAAAGGATCTGTGTTGCCCAGGCTGCTCTCAAACTCCTAAGCTCAAGTGATCCTCCCACCTCAGCCTCCCAAAGTGCTGGGATTACAGGCATAAGCCACTATGCCTGGCCAGATATTGTCAATTTATAATGGGTTTATCTGGATGTAACTCCGTCACAAATTGAGGACCACCTGGATGTACTAAGAGGAGACAAAGGGCCTGCCCTCCTTACTGCCCTCCTTAGTCTCGTTTGCTGGCTCCTCCTCCACCTCAGTGGTGGTGTTTGATGAGACAGTCCTGGGCCTTCTCCTCTCTCTCCCTAGGCAATCTCCTGCATTTCCAAGGCCCCCCTTAGAAACCATATGCCCAAACCCCTACCTTTCTATACCTAGCATAGGCTTACTTTCTTCCCAGGTCCAGACCAATGTACCCAACTGTTTTTATTACTGTTATTGAGATGGAGTCTTACTCCGTTGCCCAGGCTGGAGTGCAGTGACCCAATCTTGGCCTACTGCAACCTCCGCCTCCTGGGTTCAAGCGATTCTCCTGCCTCAGTCTCCTAACTGGGATTACAGGCGCAGTCCACCATACCCGGCTAACTCTTTGTATTTTTAGTAGAGATGGGGTTTCATCATGTTTTTCAGGCTGGTCTCGAATTCCTGACCTCATCCACCCGCCTCGGCATCCCAAAGTGCTGGGATTACAGGTGTGAGCCACCGCACCCAGCTTATTATAATTATTTGCTTGCTTGTTTGAGATGGAGTCTTGCTCTGTTGCTCAGGCTGGAGTGTAGTGGCATGATCTTGGCTCACTGCAACCTTCACCTCCCAGTTTCAGGCAATTCTTCTGCCTCAGCCTCATGAGTAGCTGGGATTACAGGTGCATTCCACCACATCTAGCTAATTTTTGCGTTATTTGTAGAGATGGGGTTTTCCCCATGTTGCCCAGGCTGGTCTCATACTCCTGACCTCAACTGATCAACCCCCCTCAGCCTCTCAAAGTGCTAGGATTACATACATGTGCCACTGCACCTAGCCCAACTGTTTATTCTGTTGGATATTTATGTGGCAATCTCCAATTCAACAAGCTCAAATGGAACTCCCAATCTAAGCCATCACTTCCTCCAGGGTTCCCTGTTTCAGCACATGGCATCATAATTCAGCACCTTGCTCCTGCTAGAATGATACATTAGGTTTCATCTTTATCTTCCGTTATGAACTGAATTGTGCTCCCCTGTAAAATCCATATGGTGAAACCCTAACCCCCAGTATCTCAGAATGTCCCTGAATTTGGAGAAAGGCCTTTAAAGAGGTAAAAGCCTTATCTCCAGGTGGAGTTAACTCTATTAGGGTGAGCCCTAATGCTATCTAATGGGTGCCTTTAAAAGAAGAGGAGAGCAGGACACCAAGACATACCGGGGATGTATGCACAGGGGAAAGCCCATGTGAGGACACAGAATATTGACATCTACAAGCCAAGAAGAGAGGTCTCAAATGAAACCAACCCTTGATTTTGTAACCTTGATCTTGCACTACTAACTCCCAGAGCTGTGAGAAAAGTAATTTCTGTTGTCTCTGCTACCCAGTGTGTTGATACTGTGTTATGGCAGGCCTAGCAACCTAACACACGTTCTTCCTCTAAGTAATCATCAGGTCCTACTTACTCTACTTCCTAACTATCTCTTTAGTCTAACTTCACCATATCCATTGCACCTGCCCTAGTCCAAGCCCCTGTCAAGTATTTTATGGATGCCTGCTGCATGTAGCCTTCCAAAGGTGTCTCTGCTTACACTCTCCCCTTTCTATAATCCAGCTTCCAAAAGGAGGCCAGAGCAATAAAATGAAAGTAGAATCTCGCTGGACACAGTGGCTTATGCCTATAATCCCAAAGTGCTGACTTTGGGAGACTGAGGCAGGCAGATCACAAGTTCAAGAGATCAAGACCATCCTGGACAACATGGTGAAACCCCCTCTCTACGAAAAATACAAAAAGTAGCTGGGCATGGTGGTACACACCTGTGCTCCCAGCTACTAGGGAGGTTGAGGCAGGAGAATCGCTTAAACCCAGAAGGCAGAGCTTGCAGTGAGTGGAGACCGTGCCACTGCCCTCCAGCCTGGCAACAGAGTGAGACTCTGTCACAAAAAAGTAGAATCTATGCCCCTGGTTTAAAACCCTTCAGGAGCTCCCCCCATCTCAAAGAGTGAAATTAAATCTCCTTGCCATAGCTGACAAAGCATGAGACCAGCATGACCCAGCCCCTGCCTACCCTACTGGCCTCATCTAGCATCACTCTGGCTCCTCACCCACCCTGCCCCAGGCACAGCTACCTCTGACAGTTCTTCCAATACATCAAAAGCACTAGTCTGCCCACACATTTTCCCCCATCGCTGGAAATTTTTCCTAGTTCCTCCTCTTCATCTGGCTCAGTGTACCTCACACTATGGATTAGATTCCCGTCCAGAACTGCTTCATCTCAGAAATGCTATAGTCTGAATATCCTACTCTGACCATAGCCTCCTTAGGGTTTTACACCCATGACGATTATATGATCCCAGCAGACTCCTCCTGGCTGCTCTTCCTTCTCTACCCAAGCAAGATAGCATAACTGATCACCTGAAACCACTATGGCTAGGACTTGGAACAGGCAGAACTCATGGGGTGTAATCCTAGAAGCCACTTTATTTTTGTCGCTTGCAGTCCCTTTAATCTTGCTGAGCGGGGCTAGTCCTTCTCCTGCCTCCTGATAACTTGGGCAGGTTCCATGACTTTTCTGATCCCTCAGTCCTGTATTGTACTCTTAGTAACTCAATACCTAAGTTACTCAACTCACTAACTTAAAATTTCCAGTCTATATGATAATTTCAATTCAGTAATTTACCATGTAAGACCCAATATACTAATCAACACTTCAATCCTCATTCAAAAAAAAGACTTGGGCCTTCTTTCCTTCTTGGGCTTGGAGAAAGTTTGGTGTAGGTGGAGACCCTGTGGCAGCTCCCTGATCCCTTGCTGCTACCTTTCTGAGTCCATGGCTGCTGTTTCTGACGCTGGGGCTAGGGTAGTAAGGCAAAGTAAGATGAACCCGAAGCTTTCATTGCAAGAGGGCATCATGCTCTCCAGGCGGGGCAGATTTACTGTTTTTGAGACAAAGTTTCACTCTTTTTGCTCAGGCTGGCAAGCAGTGGGACGATCTTGGCCCACTGCAACCTCTACCTCCTGGGCTCAAGCAATTCTTCTGCCTCAGCCTCACAATAGCTGGGATTACAGGCATGTACTAACACACCCAGCTAATTTTGTATTTTTAGTAGAGATGGGTTTCACCGTGTTGGCCAGGCTCATCTTGAACTCCTGACCTCAGGTGATCTGCTCTCCTCAGCCTCCCACTGTGCTGTGATTACAGGTGTGAGCCACCGCGCCCAGCTGGGGCAGATTTTAAAGTTGACTCCCCTTGTCTGCAGGTTCACGTTGTAAAATGTTCTCCTGAGGACTTCTCTTCCACCCCAACGCCAGGCCCGTCTGGTTGCCATTCCCTCGATAAGGGCAGTGTCCCACCGAACTTTGAGTTCTGCCTCTTCTTGCCTCTAAGGCCAGATTCCTCTCTGCCTCATATACTGCTCTTTTGGGAAGGATTCTTTTTTAAACAATCCCAGGCTAATATTCTTGTCACATGTGCACTTCGGGTTTTATGCATCTTTAGAGGAAATGCAGTTACTTCCCTGGCACAAAGCGTCTATTGCTTGCTCAGGTGTGAGTCTATAAGCTCTTTAAGCTCCTACAGTGGTCTTAAGGAGCACCTCTCACTACGCTTGAAATTAGTGGGCAAGCACCTCCCTCTAACCCTTCCTCCTGATAGTGGACAATGGGGAAGTGGGAATCAAGAAACATAGCTTTAACTCAGTGTGCCATGGCACCAAAAAAGTAAGGAAAGAGATGGTTATTATATAGACGCAGGCATCTTCTGAGAGTCTGTTGGGGCCTGGGATGAGAGAGAAGACAGTGATCCAGGTGTGATAGCCTGCCGGGTTCTTCCTGCCTGGTGCACAGACATAGTCAATTTACTGAGAGCGAGGTATTGCAGTACAAGAGTTTAATTGATGCGAGGTCAGCCCTACCACAGATGAGGTTATTACTCAGACCAGTCTCCCTGAAGGCTCAGAGGCTAGGGTTTTTATGGCCAATGTGGTAGGCAGGGGGCTAGGAAACAGGTGTTGCTGATTGGTTGGGGATGAAATCATAGGAGTGGAAAACAGTCCTCAGGCACTGAGTTCTCCACTGGATGGGACCACAGGACAGGCTGAGTCATGAGTCACGACTTTGGGTGGAGTCAATCTGAAAAACTCAAGGACCAACCTTAGCTTCTACAATGGTGATGTTATCTACAGGAGCAATTGAGAAGGCCAGATCTTGTGACCTCTGGTCACATGACCCTGAACAGTAAGGGATTATAGAAACTATGTCCACATCTTAACAGAACTCAGGCTCCTTCCATAATCCTAATTTGGGGCCTTTTATTAGTCTTCTGAAGGTGGTTTCAGCCCCGAAACAAGCAGGAAGGGGATAGTTTTAGGGTGGGACTGTTATCCTTGCTTCAAAGTTAAACTGTAAGCCAAATCCCTCCACGGTTAGTTTGGCCTGTACCTAACAATGACCAAGGACAGCTTGGAGGTCAGAAGCAAAACGGAGTCAACTACATCAGATATCTCTTCCTGTCATAATCTTTGCAAAGGGGATTTCCCAGGTCCCTTTCCCTGCTACTCTATTAAAGCTGTTCCTATGAAGATCACCAATAATTCCACAGTGCCGTGTCCAATACAGACAATTCTCATTTCTCATCTTACCCATCAGTAAAATTTGACGTAGAATGAGGAGCACAGACACACAAGATTTATATTTTATATTTAATAAAATGTAAGGTAGCATCAATTTTAAGGTACCATTAGTTTATGTACCACCAAGCAAGAAAAAAACACTGATATACTATACTTTCTAAATACGTAGATTGAAAGACATACCTCTATTCCAGTCTTTATATTTAAAAAGTTAGTCTTAGGTTAAATACAGTATGTTTGCATATTCTTAAAATAGAAGTTAATAAATTTGTTGTCCCTTCCACAGTAGCAATACAAGGCAGACACAAGTTTCATAGAGTTTCTTTCAGTGCCTATGTGTGGACACGAAGCTAAGGAGACACAGATAGAAACATTTATTCTGCAGGGAACTGGAACTGTGGATGGAGTAGGAAGGCAGTGCACAAAGAGAAGGCTTCACACGAGAGAGGATGTTTGACCTGAACACTGAAAGCAAGGAAGACTTTAATTGCTGCTTCCAGGGGGCTGAAGTCTGGAAAATCCCTGGGTATAGAGAACATGACTGGTAGATTTTTCATTTTACTAAAGCTTCAATGATGAGATAAATATTTCAAACATATTACATGCCTTCAGAGACATTTCTTTGAGAAAATATGTGGTAACTCTCCCTTTTAAAACAAAAAAAATTGAACCCAGCACAATGAGACAGCTCTAAGATAACTTTTGCAAAGTCTAAAGAAAATTCTGGAACCTGTCCAGACATATGGCCTTACAATTTGTGGCAAGGATTTGTCTGACAGGGTGGAAGCCACTGGGGGACTTTGAGCAGAAAGGTAATGAGCAGAGGTATGTTTATGTTTAAATGCGTCACACTGGCTGTGTGGGAAGGAGACTATAGAGACAGCTGTGGAAGCAGAGAGATGGTGGTGATGGTTTGGGCTAAGTTGGGGGTGGTGGAGAGCGGAAGAGGAGTTGGGCTTGGTACCATATATTGAAGTCTGAGTTGACAACATTTGCAGATGGGATATAAGAGGAAGAGAGACATAGATGTTGGCTCCAAAATGTGTAGCCCGAACAGCAATGGTGGTGCTATTTACTGCCAGGGAACTTTGGAAAGGAGCAGTTTTTAATTGAAAACAGACTATGGCATGACATTTGGTTTTAGATGTTAAATCTGAGAGATTTTTCTAGACTGATATCTGAGTATAGATGTCAAGTCAGCATTCTGGAATTCAGGGAAGGTGTTGGAGGTACGTATTTACATTTGAAACTGTATAGAATATTTAAAGCCACGAGATTGGATAAGATCTCCCAAGAAGGCTGGGCATGGTGGCTTACACCTATAATCCTAGCACTTTGGGAGGCTGAGGTGGGTGGATCACCTGAGCTCAGGAGTTCGAGACCAGCCCAACCAACATGTCGAAACCCCATCTCTACTAAAAATACAAAAATTAGTGGGGTGTGGTGGCAGGTGTCTATAATCTCAGCTATTCAGGAGGCTGAGGCAGGAGAATCACTTGACTCCAGGGGGCAGAGTTGCAGTGAGCCAAGATCTTTATAGCAAAAGTTAAATACATGACTTTTATTTAATATTAATAAAAGTCAGTTATTTTTGCCACTGTTGGGACTCAAACAATAATAATACCCCAGAGTATGGTGTTTTGGTATGCTGATTCTTTGGTGTTCGTTTGTTGGCTTGTTTGCAGACTGAGTCTCTGTCATCCAGGCTGGAGTATACTGGCACAATCTGGGCTCACTGCAACCTCCACCTCCCGGGTTCCAGCAGTTCTTCTGCCTCAGCCTCCCAAGTAGCTGGCTAATTTTTGTATTTTTAGTAGAGACAGGTTTCACCATGTTGGCCAGGCTGGTCCTGAAATCCTAATCTCAAGTGATGCACCCGTCTTGGCCTTCCAATGTGCTGGGATTACAATCATGAGCCACCACGCCTAGCAGCATGCTGAGTCTTTGAATTTAAGGAAACTAAAAGGGTCTCAGATATAAGCCTAAAAATCAAGATCTCTCTCTCTCTCACCTTCCCCCTTCCTTTTGTCTCTCTAATACTCTTATTTTTCCAAGCACCTGGAGGGCCTCTCTTTTCCCAGCCCCACTCCCCACACAGCTAGATAAAGAATTTCCTTATCTGACAGAGGAAACTTCTTTTCCAAAGAAATACAGTTGTCTTAAAACCGCCTCTCTAGGACCCGCTTTAAGTAACCAGAAGAGATTACCCACCCAGAGAAGAGAAAAAACTGAAAGTCATCACCACTGATTTTTCATAGATACTTCTGAGGGTAGATCCGAGAGATTACCTGGAAACTTTGCCTGTATAATAGGACAATTTTTGTTCGGAGTGACGTTTCACAGCTTGTCCACACACGATTGTGTGTGCTTCTGTCCCACTGAATGTCCACGGAGAATCATTTGCAAACCACTGGTTTTCGGGCCCATTCATATCCATCTCCCTCTACTCAACCAAGAAGGGTATACAAGCATCTGGACCTCACTGAGTTGTTGGGTAATCATCTGGACCTTATTCAGTTACTGGGTAATCATTCTTCTGTGATTTTCCCCTATGCACACCAAGTAAACTTCGTATGCTTTTTTCTTCTACCAATCTGTCTACTCTTAGTTCATTCTATAAACCTTCAGAGGGCGAAAGTGGGGGCTTTCCCTCTTGCTCCCTACACCGCGTTAAATTTAAATATAAATTAAATTATTTGGGAATGCGTAAGCTGCTCATTTCCAACCTGCAATTTTCATAGGTATGAAAATTCTCCACAAACTGCGAATTCAGGGAAGGTGCTGGAGGGCCCAAGAACCTAGGTTGGACCGCTCACTTAGTGCGGGTAAACGTGTTCCACCCATCTCCCAGCCCGCCTGCCCCCTCACTCAGGTACAGGTACAGGTACAGGTACAGGTACAGGTACAGGTACAGGTACAGGTGCAGGTGCAGGGAGGAAGGCCAACGTCTATTGGCCACGGACTTCAGGGGCACGCCCACAGGCACCTTCCGAGCGTGCGTGGGGAAGTAGCACGCAGGCGCGGCACGCCCCGCGCATGCCTGGTGCAAAGCGTCTTCAGGTCGGGCGGTAGATCCGGGTGAGTGCTGCGGTCACGGCAGCCACCGTGCGGCATGAAGGTCTGGGATCTGGCTGCTGCCTGCACCTCGCTCCGGCACCATGGAATGCCTGCGGAGTTTGCCCTGCCTCCTGCCTCGCGCGATGGGAATTCCCCGGCCGAAGCTGCGTGCCCTGGCCTTGGACTTGACCTCTGTGGCTCGTCCGGTTGCTGCGTGCTGCCGCGCCGCCGACCTGGTTGGAAAGAGCCGGGCGGCGCAGCTTTGCGGGCCCGGCAGGCTCCGTGTGGCAGGTACTTGCCCCACCCTCGGCGCCCACAGCCTTGGGACGCTGGTCTTGCCCCAACTGCCCTGCGCGGCGCAGCTGTTGCTCCGCGTGTCCTGTGAGCTTGCGCAGGCCCGCGGGCCCAGCTGCGTCCCACCCGCCCAGAATGCGACCTTGCTCTGTGCGCTGTGCCCTGCCGGAATCTGAGCGGCCAGCTCTCCGCCTTCTCCCCCACAGCCCTTGCTGCAGACTTTGTAACCATGGGAACAACCCAGGAATCGTTTACAAGCGGTGCTCACGTTAGTTAACACCCGGTTTAAGTGCTCTTGTGAGAGGTTTTTTGTTGTGTTTTTGAGACAGGGTGTCACTGTGTTGCCCAGGCTGGATTCGAACTCCTGCTCTCAAGCCATTTTTCTGCATTAGCCTCCCAAAGCGCGGGGATTACAGGCGTGGGCCACGACACCTGGCTGAGAGGTGTTTTTAAACAAGGATTTCATCTTACCGTTCCGAAGTCATAAGTATTCATTTATCTTCCCTGTCTTCCGTTTCGTCCTTATGGACACATTTATACAGTTATTCAGTTGCAGAGATTGAGGGCGCACCTAGAAGTGAGGCTGAAGACGGTTGCTTCTGAGAACGACTTGACTTTATTTTCTAATACAGTGCCGTATAAGTAAACAGCCAGGGAGATCAGATTGAGGAAAAAAAGGGAATTTTAGTTGCTTTTTATTTTTTCACCAAATGTTGAAGCATGGTGAAAAGTTAAGATTTTCACAGATGTTTGAGTGCAAATATTTGGGGAATAAAAAGTGTGGAAATGAGTGACTTAATCAAGAATATAGCAGTGTTCCCAAATTATGTTTTCTCAAGTGTCCTCTCAAAAGCCTCCCACAGTAACTCCTCACCACCTCCTTACCCACTTTACTAGAGTCTTTCCAAATTGGGTTACATGCCCTGCACCCTCCATTGATAATGGTTGGGAATCCAGTTTCAGCAAGTTGGAGGAATCTTTTAGGACAAGCAGTGACGTTCGGAGTCTCAATCCTGGTAAAACCCTATCTAATTTGTGACATTGAAACATTAAAAGGCATTTGTAATCAGCAAATGCCTTTACGTTTATTCATCTTACCCTTATAGTGATAGTTTGTATTTTGTAAAAGGGAAATGAAACTTCAGATATTAACAAATTACAAGAATTATTACATGTATATAGTGAAAAAAGATTTGAAATAAGGATTTTTTTCTACAGTCTTTGGAGTCATCGTAGTTACTTTGGAAGCATAAAACAGCGTCCTCTGTCAGCCATTAAATGTACTTGATTATACTTCAGAGCTCACTTCGACTTAAGTCTAATCACATGTTTTAAGTAGACTAATTTGCAAATAAAGATTTGTCCTCATTCCAGCTCAGTGGGGTATTTCTTAAGTATTCACTATAAAGAATATCTGTGGAGAAGTAAGAACCATCGGTTTCATAATTTATAAGCCAGTCAAATAATTCTGATACTGGAATGCTTGAAAGAGGTGGTACTTAGGACCTGTGTTTTCTCAAATGTATCTGCTAACAGACGTGGATAAAGAGCCTTTTAAATTATGCAAAAAGGAGGACCAGACATTTTCTTAAATCTCAAAGGAATGTTGCACATTCCTTTATCCAACTCAGAGATATCAATGATTAGAAAGTTAAAAGGGTGATTGGAATCCATCAGTTATTTTCAAGCCTCTCCTAAGCCTTTACTTTTAAAAGTCATTCCCTGTCAAACCTAAGGTAATCACCAACAAATATGAAAATTAACAACAGTATTTCTTTTCTTAATAGGAAAAAGATTTAAAAATAGTTTAACGGTCTGAAGGCCTCCACATAGTGTGAGAGTTGTGTTTTAGCTCTGTGTGAAAACCAGTCAAGGTTTTCTTAATTTAACAAGGAATTCTCTTAATTTGTTCTTCAGGTGAAGTGCGTCGGTTTAGAACTTCTGATGCCTCTCAAGCCACTTTAGCCAGTGTAGCCCCAGTGTTTACTGTGGTGAGTATGTACAGTGCCTTGGAAATCGTACAGAAAGTGCTTCCCATACTCATTACTCTTTGGACTGTTGTCTAGTTTACTTAGAGTTTTATAATGAATCATTATAGTTACTTGTGAGGCTGAGCCAGTGACCTGAGTGCCTACTAGATTTGCTTGCTTACTAACAATCTTGAACCTTGGCTAATGACTACAGCTCCCCTTTTAATGCTAAACAGATCAATCACAATTTAGAGCTGTAAAGAGCTCTAATCTTTGGTTTGCAAGATAATATGCAGGCAGAAGCATCTTGAAGGCAGCAGAGTGTAGTATTTAAAAGTGAATGCTTTGAAAGGTCCTGAAATCTGTAACTTTTCCCTGAAATTGTTTGGGTGGTGGCCGGAAGATAATATGTATCACAGAGGTACTTTTAGAGAAAGACAAGGCTGTGGGGGCAAAATGTTAACAAAGTTGACTCTAGCTGAAGGCTATATAGGAACTGGCTGTAATTTCCTTTATACTTGCAACTTCTTTGTAGGCTTTTATTTAAAAAAAAAAAAAAAAAAAAAAGCTTGATAAAAACATGTACCTATTCTGAGCCAGACTTGCTAAATTCCAGTCTCACTCTGCCTTGTATTAACTAGGTGGTCTTGGACAAGTTAGGGAAAACATCTTTACACTTTAGTTTTCTCATCTGAAAACTGAGCATAACCTACCTTATAGAACTGTTATGAGGATTAAATGAACTCGTATATATAAAGCCCTTAAAGTAGTACCTCATGTATTCTAAGCCTCAAATATATGTCATTATTAGGATTATTTAGCGTTCTTAAGAGCTTTTCTTTGTAAACTGTACGGAACTAAATAACCCCAGAACTGCATTTAAAAGTTACCACTGTTATTCATTGTTCTGGAAGAGTTGGCCTACATAAATCAGGGCCAGGCACAGTGGCTCGCAACTGTAATCCCAGCACTTTGGGAGGCTGAGGCGGGCAGATCATTTGAGATCAGACCAGCCTGGCGAACATGGTGAAACCCCGTCTCTACTAAAAATACAAAAATTAGCTGGGCATGGTGGCGTGCTCCTGTAGTCCCAGCTACTCGGGAGGCTGAGGTAGGAGAATTGCTTGGACCCAGGAGGCAGAGGTTGCAGTGAGCCGAGACTGCGCCACTGCACTCCAGTCTGGCACCTGGCAACAGAGCAAGACTCTGTCTCAAAAAAATATATATATATATATATATATGTAATATATATGTAACGTATATATTAGCCAGTTGTGGTGGTACACGCCTGTAGTCCCAGCTATTTAGGAGGCTGAGTTAGGAGAATCGCTTGACCCTGAGAGGCAGAGATTGCAGTGAGCCAAGATTTCACCACTGCACTCCAGCCTGGGCAACAGAGCGAGACTCTGTCTCAAAAAAAAAAAAAAACACACACACACAGAATCAAACGTCAAATATTGAAAATTAGTTTTCTGCAGGTGAAATAATTGCTAAGAACACTTAAGAATTTCATAAAGCTATGGAATCTGAGAAAAGGAAATTTATGCTCTTTGAAATAGTTTAGAAAGTGAGCTGGTTACAAAGTAAATATTTTTTAAATTATAATTTGTATGATTTAAAAAATTTTTAAGTTCCATTAAAGAAAAATATGGTATACATAAATATTGAGATGCCAAAACTTTCACCATATGTTGCTCATTTGGAAGGAGGGAGACTACAAAGCAGTACGTGTGCCGTTAATATGTTTTATTAGGAAAATGTTTGGAAGGATATTCAGGGAAGTACTAACATGGTTTTCTCTAAAATTTGTCATTTCTGATAATTAATATGGTTTTATTTTACATATCCAAATTTTCTGCAGATTTATGTGTTTGTGAAATATAAGGATGAAAGCTAGACTTATACAAATACAGCTTTCTCTGATATAAATTTTCCTTTAGTGTTCTGTGGAACTTATATATTCATATGAATTTTATCTTTGCTTACGAGAAGCAAGATAAAATATATATAGTGAGTTTGTATTGTGTGATTAACCTAGCATGCATGTTTCCGTGGTAATAACCCAAGACCTATATTTACTTGCAACTATTGTTAGAGTATCTTTCTGAAATATGTATATGATAGTAGTACAGCTTAGCACATAGTGATTCGTTAAATATTTCACAACTTTGTGCTTGACTGTGGATAAACATCACAGAAAGAGATTCCCCTACTTTACAGGAAATAGGTGTATTATCTGTATCAAATCCTCCTTCACACTATCAGAAAAGGTTATGTAAATCTTTTTTTTTTTTTTTGGAGAGGGTGTCTCGCTCTGTTGCCCAGTCTGGAGTACGGTGGCACAATCTCAGCTCACCACAACCTCCACCTCCTGGGTTCAAGCAGTTCTCCTGACTCAGCCTTCTGAGTAGCATGGATTACAGGCGTGTGCCACCACACCCGGATGACTTTAGTATTTTTAGTAGGGATGGGGTTTCACCATGTTGGCCAGACTGGTCTCAAATTCCTGATCTCAGGTGATCTGCCGACCTCGGCCTCTCAAAGTGCTGGGATTACAGGCATGAGCCATCGTGCCCAGCCAAGTTTCTGTAAATCTTTGTTGATTTTGCAACACCTACCAAAGAGATTTTAGCCTCATGCAGATATTTAGATTCACAGGACAGGCCATACTTGGTCCCAGTCTCCTCAGAAAGATAAGAGACAGAAACGGCAGGGTAGTGTTAGGTGTTTCCTCTTCAGAGGAAGTCTTTGCAGCCATCCAGGGCTTCTTGGTCCTCTGAGTGATCACCCAGTTACAAGGAGGTAAGTCTTTCACAGGTGGGTGTGAGATTCACCTTGGCTCGAATTCCCCTGCCCCACAGTGCCAGTATCTCCTATAACAATCTCAGAGGCACAGCTTATTCTGGTCATGGCAACTAGAGCCACCATGACCAGGAAAGGGCAGAGAGAGATACTGCTCCCGCCTGAGGTCTGTCATTTGTTCGTCTTCCCAGTCCAGTGCAGTCTGCAGTCAGTGCTCATTGTTCCCATAAGGAATGTTTCCTAGTAACACAACTGATGATACTCCTTTATCACATTTCTTTTTTTTTTTTTAATTTATTTTTTCTTTTTCTACCACTATAGTAATGAGAATCTTTATGAAATTTCTAGAGGAACCAAGATAGAAAGTTAAGCCCAGGTCTGATTTTTCCTAACAAAGAAAAAAGGATTTTTTTAAAAACCCTTAATTTATAACTGGATTTAATTTTAAAAAGGTCAGTAATGGTTTCTATGTGCATGTCAACATTTTGGGGCTATTATTCACAATACCATAAGTAGCATACTAATTTGAAAGAAAATAATGATTTCTTTTATTCTCTACCCTCAGACAAAATTTGACAAACAGGGAAATGTTACGTCTTTTGGTGAGTATCTGATTAGTATTCTAAGTCATTTTTTTAAACACTTAGTGAATCTGATGGAAATCAAGAAATTGTAGTTTTTGAGTAGAATATTCTTCGCATATGCAGGTGTGTTGAAAGAGGTCCATCAGTCTTAATTGGAGCTGGCAATACTCATACTGTGTGTATTTTCCCAGAATTGTTTTCTTCTAGCAGGAGCCATGTTTCACTCTAACAGGCCGTTGAAGGAATGTTTGGGAGAGCAGAGGCTCTCCCTTCTGGGGTAGAGCTGGAGCCCAGAGACACACTCTTTTTCTCTTGTCTCTCTTGTTAGTGTCCCTTTCACTGCCATCATTCATGCTCCTGAAGCATGTTTAAGACAGAGTCACATAGTACTACTGACATTGCAGTGGGTGACAAAAGACGAACAGGGACAGGTCACTGCATGGCAGTCACATGGAGCTCTGCTTCTGATGGCTCTCTGTGGATAGCTACTTTAAAGTGAGAGTAGGTATTACTTGACTGTGTGACTTGAAATCCGAGTTTCAGATCTCCCCTGAACATCATTCAGTCTCAGATAATAAATTCAGTTTTTCTCATTTTTATATTAGTCCAAGAACAAAGAAAATCAAGCTTATCTGTTCACATATATAAAATACTGAAGGTAGTGTTCTAGTGAGAAAAACTAGAAACCGTAGTTGTGTACAGTTTATATTTAAGAACAATAACCTGTCTCTAGAACTGGAAACGTGTAGGTTCTCACCATGCGTAGTTGTGGTTTCTATATTGGTCTCAGGGGAGTGAGAAATTTATGAGGTATAGATAAGAAAATCATTAGTTTGACTATATTTAGCCCAAGTATGTTTTCTAGGTAAAAATGGATATTATAAAGATTTAATTGTAGTTTTTATTTCTGGTAGTAACCAATAATTATGTTGATGGTGGTGGGAGGACTGCTCTGATGAAAAAATGTAAGCCGCTTAATATATTGGTTTAGCCCTCTCTTTTTATTTCTTTTATAGAAAGGAAGAAAACTGAATTACACCAAGAGTTAGGTCTTCAAGCCAGAGATTTGAGATTTCAACACGTAATGAGTATCGCAAGCAGAAATAATAGGGTTATCATGAGAATGGAGGTAAAATATCTTATTTTCATCTGTGTTTCTCCAGTACGATCTTATAAAAGTTACCTTCTAATTTCCTTGATCAGTATTTGGGTTCAAAGTAACTTTAGAATAAAAATAGCTACATGAAACAGGATATTTTAGAAGCTTAATGTGCACTTATGAGTAGAACTCATTTTACATGGTATGTATCACACTGCTGTGTTTGAAGTTGGGAAAGTTCTGACTGTGGTGTTCATTCTCACCATTGGAATTTAGTCTCTCATTCTGGAAACTGTAGGACAGTCCTGATTTATAGTAGTTACATTTCCAATTGTGTGCAGTTACATGTAATTACAGTATAACCTCAGCTACCAAAAATGTTTTCTGGCTTTCCAGATAGCACAGGAATAGACTTTAAATTTTATAGCCATAATGTAAATGTTTTTAATGGAAAACTTCTGAACTCTACCAATTCAGAGCATGCCAAATACAATTTTACTTTCTTCAGTGAGTTCACATGGATATCAGTTAAGTTAGTGGGCTAATGTTTAGGTTCAAATATAGGTGATGAGACACAATAGTCAGTGGGATTGGCCCTGTAGTGGGCATGGGACTTCCTTTTCTTCAAAAAGTCTTTGATGGCAGATTTTTTTTTTCAGTTTTCTAGAATTAATCAAAATAACAAAAAATGGGCCAGTAGTGGCGGCATGTCCCGTAGTCCCATCTGCTCAGCAGACTGAAGTAGGAGGGTTGCTTGAGACCAGGAGTTTGTGACCAGCCTGGGCAACATAGCAAGATCCCATCTCAATAAATAAATAATACTTTATCAAAAATGGAAGCAGTCTTCTCCCAAGTGATTTTCTCCAGAAATATTCTTTACTCTTGGGATCAGTAGCTAGGATTCCTCAGTGTCTCTTGTGGAGACATACACAGGTATGTGTAAAAGCACATTTAGCAGAATGATAATTATATAATGTAACTGGTGGTTATGTGGTGTTCACTGAAATCTTTCAACTTCTCTCTATAATTTGCATGAGGCCAGTGCATTGGCTCCCAGCACTTTGGGAGTCTAAGGCAGGTGGATCATCTGAGGTCAGGAGTTCAAGACCAGCCTGACCAACATGGTGAAACCCTGTCTCTACTAAAAAATAAAATATTGGCCAAGCATGGTGGCAGGTGCCGATAATCCCAGCTACTGGGGAGGCTGAGGCAGGAGAATTGCTTGAACCCAGGAGACAGAGGTTGCAGTGAGCCGAGATCATGCCATTGCACTCCAGCCTGGGCGACAGAGCAAGACTTCATCTAAAAAAAAAAAAAATGTTTTCATGATAGAGTGCTGGCAAAATATAAAAATAGAAAACTAATTTCTATATCATGATAGAGTTGCTACCTTTATCTACTTTTAATATAAAAGATACTAGTCTTTTTAGGAAAAATTCTAATTTCATACTTTTCTGAATTAGAATAGTAAGACTATATTTTCATCTTCTTAATTTCAGATTTGGTTTATATGCTTCAGTGTTGTTTTGAAAAGGAACTTCCATTTGAGCCAAACTAATTATGATTAAACGAAATCTCTTCTCTTTTCTCTTTTTTTTTTTTTAATGAGACGGAGTTTTGCTCTTGTTGCCCAGGCTGAAGTGCAATGGCGCAATCTTGGCTCACTGCAACCTCCGCCTCCGGGTTCAAGCAGTTCTCCTGTCTCAGCCTCCTGAGTAGCTGGGACTACAGGCGCACACCACCACGCCTGGCTCTAAACTACATCTATTCTAAAAGTCTACTTAATACCTGACTTTTAGAAAGATCTTATCTTGTTCCCTTTATTTTCTGTTTTTTTTCCTCGTGATTACCTTGAAATCTTAATACATATATAATTTATGTGAGTAATTACAGTTTTATTGAGCATGAGTTAGTGATATCAAGACATATATTTTTTAGGTTTCCTTTCTCTGAAAAAATACACTGGTTTATTTTTGAAAAACAGAATGAACACTGATTTGGTTTAGTCGTAATCCACAATTAGTAAAGTATTAAACCGTATTTTATAAATACTCTTTTTTCCTACAGCGCTACAACTTGCACATATATATATGTATATATAATGCATATATGTATATATATGCAACGTACATGATATATATATGCAATATATATGCATCATGTATATATGTACACGTCTATATGCATATATGTGCAATATATACATATGTGTTATGTACATATAAATATACTTATATAATGTATATACGTGTGTGTGTGTGTATATACACATGTATTTATATGTTTTGGGGTGTTTTTTTTTTTAACAGCATTTGAAAGCTGTGATAACTCCAGAGTGTCTTCTGATACTAGATTATCGTAATTTAAACTTAGAGCATTGGCTGTTCCGGGAACTCCCTTCACAGTTGTCTGGAGAGGGTCAGCTCGTTACGTACCCTTTACCCTTTGAGTTCAGAGCTATAGAAGCACTCCTGCAATATTGGGTAAGTCTGTTTTTATTTAGCTTCTTGGGTTTGTTCTGATTTTGAACTGTCACTGAGTGGGAAGACAAGTTGGTGGTATTGTTTCAATGGCCTGCCCCCTGACCACACCCTGCCCTGTCTCTAAGGACCCTGCATGGAGATAACATTTTATTTTATTTTTTTCAGCATAAACAGATTGTTTTTATTGGATTTTTTTTCCAGAAATGGTATGTTTACAAAACACATGAATATAATTTTTACTTTTTTTTTTCTTTTTATTGCGTTTTAGGTTTTGGGGTACAAGTGCAGAACATGTAAGATAGTTGCATAGGTACACATGTGGCAGTGTGTTTTGCTGCCTTCTGCCCCTTCACCCACATTTGGCATTTCTCCCCATGCTATCCCTCCCCTGCTCCCCCCCCCGCTGTCCCTCCCCTATTTCCCCCAATAGACCTCAGTGTGTAGTACTCCCTTCCCTGTGTCCATGTGTTCTCATTGTTCATCACCCGCCTATGAGTGAGAATATACGGTGTTTCATTTTCTGTTCTTGTGTCAATTTGCTGAGAATGATGTTCTCCAGATTCATCCATGTCCCTACAAAGGACACGAACTCAT